>LOEQ01000245.1:50397-65023 GCA_001685075.1 Bramus lutescens | reverse complement strand
TGGTATCTCAGCGGCTATTGGCTGAAGGAGCGGAAGGAGCTCCCGCAACATCCCTGAGCATCCACTTACGCTTTCTAAGTGTTGGGTAGCACTGGAGACCTGGAAGTTGAGTCTATGTGCGTATAGCATGAATGAAGCACAGGGAAGAGAAGGCAAATGAGTGACAGATGAAGAGATGATGGACAAGTTGTTTACGGAAGGAAGGCCTGTAAGAAAAAAAGATGCTCAGTGCTCTAGAGGGCAACCGAGAAGAGGGAAATGGTCAAAGAAAGTTCTGTCAGATGAGGAAAATAAAGAGGGGTGAGACTGTTACTTTCATTATCACTGTGGCAAAAGACTTGACCAGAAGCAACTCAAGGAATGAGAGGCTGTCTCGGGGTCTGTGGATGGTAGAGGAGATCATGGCCAGGTGGCTCCTGGTGTCAGGTGCTTGCTCACATCTCAGAGCATAGGAAGCTGAGAGATAGGAATGCTGACATTCATCTGGCTTTTCCTTTTATCTTTTTTTTTGTTTTTATCTTATGTCCCCAGCCATAGGATACTGTTACTCACTTTCAGGGGTGGCATGTGATCCTTTCTGGGTATGCTCGATACAATGTGTCTCTTAGGTAATTCTAAATCCATTCAGTTTGACAATAAAAACTAACAGAGACAGTCAGAGACACGCAAGTAGGTGGGTAGGTAGGTGATGTAGATAGATAGATAGATAGATAGATAGATAGATAGATAGATAGATAGATGCTGTCAATCCTGGAGGATTAGTCCTGGTGTTATGTATGCTGTGCACCTCCTCACAGTGTGCATATATTTGTAAGTGGGTTACCATCATCAGCTAATGCTTACTGAACTGTCAGCAAATATTTATGGAGAGCCTGCTGTGCTTAAGAACACTTATGAAGCTCAGAGCTCTGAATTATGAGTGGTAAGGATTTTTAAAAGATAGGATTCTATGCTTTAAGGGAAATATTTCAAAGGAATTACAAATTAATTTGAAAAACTCCAGGGCCTTCTTAGAGAAGCAGTGTACATCCCAGATACAGCATGTAAAGCCAGAAGATTAAACCACATGGGTAATCATTTCCTTCTCATTACTCAGCGAATACAAATTATGAAATGGACAGAGTTTCCTGTCTGGGCCCTACCTGAAATCACAATGGAGCAAGAAGACCATTCTGTTGCAGTGCATAAGGAGGTGCATTGACTGTATGGCTTTCCTAGGGTTCTGTGTTTTCTGATGAGGCTGATTATCTTTCTCACATGTGAAGAGATACTTCCACTTTCTTGAACGCCTTTTAGAAACTTAGAAGGAGCAATCTTAGAAAGGGACTAGTGACAATGGATTCGCTCTTCAGGTCGTAACTCTTTCAGTGATGAAGATAGGGAACCATCAATACATTATTTTGAAACGATTAGAAGCAAATTTAGAGTACTAGTTACTTTTCATAAGGCTGCGGCAAAAGGTCATGATCTGAGGGTACCATCCACCTTGGTGGTAAAGATATGGCACGGGGAGCATGAGCTGGCTGGTTGTATTGTGTCTGCAGCCTAAAAGCAGAGTAGTTGGTGCTACTACTCAGCCCTCTCCTTCCCCCCTCATCAGTCAGTCTGGGGTGCTAGTCCTTAGAGTGCTGTCACCCCTGTTTTCAGTGAGCCATCCCCCCTAAGTTAATCCTACCTGGGCATACCCTTAGAAATACACCCAGAGGTATGTCTCCTAGGTGATTATAAATCCAGTCAAGTTGGCAATGATGGTTAACCTACTGAAGATAGTGATCACTGCGCATGCTGCACCTTTTCAAGTGTTCTTGTGTGGATGGCTACTTTGTGTGGGAGAAAAGCAGACTCTCCAGCCCCAAAGATGACTGAATGAGGGACTTACTGCCATGTATCCTGCCTTCATTTGTCTTTCGAGTCCCCGCGATAATGGAGATGGCTAGCATGGATTCAGCCTCTGCGTGGTACTCCGTGTCCATTGTAGCCATGCTGACTTGGACGGTTTTTAATCTCTGCTTTGCAGCTGGGAAGCAGGCTGGGCATGACTAGGTGGTATCTGCTGTCACAGTGACTAGGAAGCAGCTGTGGTCTCAGCACCCAGGCCCCCCCTAGCTTTTTCAGGAGATTAGGAGCACTGACTTCCAAATGTTGCCAAGCAGGCTGACAGAAGCACGAAAGTGAGTCACTGTCTCTGACTTCTTTTGTTTTCGGCCTCCATCCAAGGACCTGGGCCCACCTTGTGATCCTGGACAACAAAGGAGTAATTCAATAAGACAAAAATTTAATTTATTTCAATCAAATTTCAAAACTGGCAGCAGTTTCCACTCTTACCTCATACACATGCACGGAAATAGAAATGTGTAATTATTTGCCATATAGAGAAAACAAATGCAGAATCTCCAAGCACATGCAACACACCAGTGTAGGACACAGATACAGATGACTGAGAGTAACTCTGTAGAATGCTGGTGTAGGCATTCAGATAGTTGATGTCTGATCTAATCAGCAAAGCAACCACGGCCATGCAAGGGAGGTTGCACTCAAAACAACCACAGTCATGCAAGGGAGGTTGCACTCCAGTGTGATAAATTCCACGGGAAGCCTGGACGCTGCAAGCTCAGTAACAGGTAGATCTTAGTTCCTGAAGAAACACATACAGATGATCTCCTGATGCTGGAGAGATGGCTCAGTAGTGAAGAGCACCTCCTGTTCTGACAGAGGACTGGAGTTTGGTTCCTAGCACTCAGGTTGGATGTCTCACAACCACTTGTTACTTTGGATCTAGGGAATTGGACACCCTCTTCTGGCTTCCATAGACACCAGAATTCACATGCACAACCCCCTATGCAAACAGTCAGGAAGGCAGACAGACACAAACACACACACCACACATACTACACATACACACATATACACACTCACTCTTAAGCTTTTTGAAAGATCTAGATTTTAATCCATGTTAAATTTTGTCTTCATCATGGACCCACCAAGCGATATGCCAATGTGATAGGTGTGTCACGGACATGACTGATCTTAAACAACCCCTTTGGGCATTTAATCCCTACTGTGGTGACTTTCACCTGTATAGGCAAAGAATTCTCTCACTCATATCTGTCAAGCCAAGGAAATTATTAGACTAGACACCCAAGCTCCTACATGATTGCCCATCAGTGAGGTTACTTTCTAAGAATGACTTGAGTTTCTTTAATACATTTTTACTTCAAATGAACGTCATTTAAATCATCCCACTTTTGACGTTTCCAGTCTTGTTGTTAACACGACTTGCTGGAGGCCTGCCTGGGTTTAGATTTATACATAATGCGATAGGAACCCCCTTGCTGATGTTGGTATAGGGAGATAAGGATCCTATTGGCCCAGAGGCCTTAGATGATGGAAGGATGCAGCTGATTCCTAAATGACCAAATGTAGAGTTTATACATTCCAAAGCCAGTCCTACAGATGAATGCCTTTTTTGTGAGAGAAGGGGCTGTCTATGTAATAGCTTAGATTTCTTTGTCAAATTGGGTCTATATTTTTCATTTGCTCTGCACTATATATCACAGTATTATCTAATAATCCAAATATGTGCACATGCACATTTTAAGCAAATCAGTATTGATAATTTATGTAATACCAGAGTGACATTTCCAACCCCAAGTTCACCCAACTAGCCTCCCCTCCTTTTTGTATTAGTATAGGGATGATATCACCCAAAGATTGCTCAGATATTTACATTACATTCACCTTTTATTCAGCAACATGTAAAGCAGTCCTTTTAGCTAAATATCAACAAGTATCATGACAGCTCACAGAACTGATACTTCTAAATATAACTTGCGAACCTTGTTGTCATGAGTTGACCTGATCTCAGTCTTAGCACAGACACAAGCTGAGCTGAAACCCAACCCAGCTGACATGCTCCTTTATCAGAGAAGTTATGTGTGGGCCTTTTCTGAATCAAGATGAATAAGATGCAGAAGGAAACTTATGTAGTGTTGACTGAGTTGATGGGACCGTTGGCTGGAAGCAGCCCTCTGCTACATGACCATGATTGTATAATCGCCTGAGGATCAGTAACCCTAGGTTCCTTTGGGGAATTATACTGGGACTACTTTTAGCAAGCCCAGAAAGTCAACAAAAGAAGGTGAGGTAGTGAGAGAAATACATATAACAAGGTATCTCCAGAGAGAAGGGAATGGAAGACTGAGATCAACTGGAGGGTTAAGGAGGAGCAGGACATGGATAGGAAAATTCAGGAATCTCTGAGCTATACAATACCATATAGGATTGAAGGGTTTAAATATTGACACCTGCTAGGTGGGTACACTAAGAAAAAAGCAACTAGGCTGTGGGTTTGAAAATATATACATGTAAATATATACATGTATATATACATATATATACAAAATAACAATTATTTTTTAATAATTTTAGTAACGACTTGGTCATTTGATTTTCTTTATGTGTGCCATTTTATTTTGCAGTTTTGGTTTTAGAGACAGAGTCCCCTATGTAATTCAAACTGTCTTAAACTCCCAGTCCTCTTGTTTTTATCCTCTTGATTATCAACCATACATGGGTTAGTAATTAAATTAATTTAATTTTAGCATTATTATTTATTGGGAAAAATGAGATAGAGTCCTACTAGACAGTCCTGATTGACATGGAATTTACTATGTAGCCCAGGCTGCCCACAAACTTGGGAGGATCCTCCTGCCTTAGCCTCTCAAGTGCTGGGATTACAAGTGTGTGCTACCATGCCCAGTTAGTAATTACTTTTTAAATAAAACAATACGTTGTATGTTACAGCCCTTACACATGCATAATAATGTAAATTTGATTGATATAAGCAAAGTATACACTGAGGAGATGAAGGTGGTGTAAGAAAATTACTCTTTAATGATTGTCAGGAAAGTTAAAGGATACTGCATGAAACTGATAAACTTAGCAATATCCATTTGAAGGGAGTACTTAGAGATTTGGAGTCACACCAGAAAAAGCCATAAAAGATAGCAAGGAGTGGGAATGAGAGTAGCGGGCTATGGGACACTGCTCTTCTATCGTACAGGGCTTCCTGCGGGTTTGTTTCACTTTTAAAATACATCCTGTTATTAATTTATTAGAACAGAACATCTGAACGATACTACAATTTAAATTTAAAAAAAAGTAGATAAACTGAACTAGTAAGGCTGGCAAAGGAAAATTTTGACCTGTCATACTAAGAACGCTTGACTTTGACCTTTGTGTCATTCTTTTTGGGGGCCATTTAGGTGTAGCAGAACAAGTGTCCATCAGGGGTATGAAGAGATGGGTTGTTAGTCCTCTCTTGGCCTGTGACTAGCTAGGTGACTGTACACCATGGCCACACATATACTGTGTGCCTAAGGTTCTGGTGGGAATTTCTTTGCCTGATTCCTGGGGACACAGTGTCACCTCTCTTGCTGGTGGTTAATATTGGATGATAGCTTAGTTACCTGAAGAAAGGTTGCTCTTTTGTGTAGTGTTTATGATCTTTTCAGTCTTGCTGGAAGCAAACGATCTGCAGACCTTTGGTAAGCATTAAGATGAGCTGTCCATTAGATGTGTAGGTTCGTTTCCAGGTATCTTGTGGTGACGTAAGGATGTAGTGAAGTAGGTTGGGTTCCAGGTATCTTGCAGTGATGTAAGGATGTAGTGATGTAAGTTGGTTTCCAGGTATCTTGTGGTGATGTAAGGATGTAGTGAAGTAGGTTGGGTTCCAGGTATCTTGCGGTGATGTAAGGATGTAGTGAAGTAGGTTGGGTTCCAGATAACTTGCAGTGATGTAAGGATGTAGTGAAGTAGGTTGGGTTCCAGGTATCTTGCAGTGATGTAAGGATGTAGTGATGTAGGTTGGTTTCCAAGTATCTTGCAGTGATGTAAAGACCTCCCTTTGTTGTTTGTTACAGAAGGTCTTACTTGAACCTTGTAGTATGTTTTCTACTTGATGTTGCTAATGAGAATTTAGTTAGTTCTTATTCCACTTGGGATTTGAGGTGGGATACAAAACAAATAAAATGATTCATTGGCCCAATTGTGCAGCTAAAGTTTTTTTTAAAGAAAAAGTTCTCTTTCTGCTACCGAAGAACAGACTAGACATCAATGTATACCCCTTAGGCTTGTCACCCATTAGTCTTTATTATCTTACATGCTTTCCCTAAAGCCTTGAGGCTATGATAATAGTCAGTCCTTTTCTTTGTGAGGGTCTGTAGACATTGAATCAGAGTGAACCTTTGCTGTCAGTGTTTTTTTGTCAAGCTGATCCAGAGGTAATCTTGTCTTGGGCTTGCCTCTATTTAAGGACACTGCTGCTGATTCATTAGCATCGAACACATGGCCAGCAGCTCCACCAGTGCAAGTGGACGGGGCTCACCTAACGCTTGTATTTTCTTAGTGAGATACAGCTCAGATTTTTCTCACACTGGAGAACACTAGACTCTACCCCTTCAGGACTATCCTAGGGGCCATTGGCAACAGAAGAATCACTCCCAAAAGTGCAGCACTGTGAACAATGTAGTGCTGAATAGAGCATGAAAGGGATACTTGTTTACAGTGTAAGAGCTGAGGCAGGAATGAGCGCAGGGTGTTGCCTTGTTTGACCTCAGCTGGGAATGTGGGACTTAGACAGTGCTCTGTGCATGTTCAAGAGGGCTTTGGTAGTATAGATTTGGGAGGTGGTGAATATATTATAGTGGGCTTGCTTATAAAATATAGATGCTACCAAAAAAAATCAAGATTTAGTTGCCTTAACATTTTTAATGAAAAATTGAATCTTATGCTGGTAACTTTTCTAACTTCCACGAAAATAATAGGTGCTAGAATTTATTCCAGTGTCTTGTGTGTGTTTATGCAAGGCAGAGCATCTGGTGAAACAAGCCCCTGCCTAGAGCTCTGGGACTGAACGTGACCCAGATGCACGGGCAGAAAGTTCCACTGCTTACCATCATCCTTCCAGGATTCCATGTTTCTTTCTTCTGCATCCTCTGGGCTTCCCATAATCCCCTGCATCTGTCAACCTATGGGAAGAGGGGAAGTGAGTAGTCTCAGAGGTGGAGCTCACTCCCATCCACATTTCTTGCTAGTGCTCTCCTAGAAAGGCTGGGAAATGCTCCTTCCTTTCCTGCCAATGCATGAAAGGAGCTTGGTGACTATAGCTACGCTGTATTCCTTCTCGGATGCAACCCTATTCCATCTCACTCTGTATTCCACATGTCACCTTTCTGTCTCTGTTAGAAATGTTCAGGTTCTAACTGTTGGGATTCAGTGGAAGAAAATAGCGGGAGTTGAGGTCTTGTTTTCTGGGCAGTAAAAGTTTGCTTGTTTATTGGGAGAAGGGAGTGAATTGTTTTCTTATTCTTAGCTGGGTTATTTCAGCAAAGTTTTTTCACTTTTGAAAATGAAATGCTTTGATTTAAAATTAAATAGTGACAGAGAACCATTTTGTATCCCTCAGTAAATTTCCTGTAGGTAGGTTCTTGCCTCTTGTAATCGAAGGCAGCCATAATAATGAACTTGATTGCATGGTTTTTGCTATGACTTTGAAGGTAATTGTCAGATTGGCACACACAGTAATTTGTATGTGAGAGGTGATCAGACATGAAGATTTCCATTCAGTCATCTCCCTGGAACTCAGACACATCACTGCTTCTGGACCAGTAATTGCAGCCCTGGGATGAGCTGTGAATCTGAAGTAGGGCATTTCCTGAGTGATGGGTACGGCTGTTGGACTTACTGTGGGAGGCAGAGCTAAGCAGAGTCCTGTTCCACTCTGGAGTAGTGGCAACAGCAGTAGCAGCTATAGTTGTAGTGACAGTAGTAGTGGGTGTCATCGCTATCTCCCTAGCAACAGCAGCAGTGACCATAGTTGTTATTTTGAAATTTAGCAGCAGACATGCAGATGAGAGTGGGGTTGGGAGAGACCCAGCTTCAGGATGTCCATATGTGGGACAGAATGAAAATGGCTAAAAGGTGAGGACCAAACCTTCAGAGGTCTTCACTTTTGATCTCAATTCTGGGTTAGTTTCACTGCACTTTCAATAGAAGGGGACACATTCTTTTCATGAACTCTGAGAACAGTGGCCATTCTCTGGAGAAAGGGAAAGCTTCTGTAAGTTTAAGGTAAACAAACTATGAGGCAGGGAACTTATTGCCCCAGCAGGAGGTGGCATTTTAAAGAAAGATGCTTTCCCAGCATCCTTGAACATTTTGATGAACTGTGTTTTCTGAGAAGCTGCTTTCTTACATTGGCATAGTAATAATAATAATGGTAAATAATGGTAGTAGTACTAGTAGTAATTACAGTAACAATAAATCATACTGTTAACTACTTAAGATGCCAAACAGACTTACCCAGGTACGCATACAGTCACGATGCTAAAGGAGTGTTGTACATTTGTTATTTGTGATTTCCTATATTCAGGTATGAATATGTATATTCTTAGATTGTCCCTTGCCTTGTTGCACATGCCAACCCTCTAGTCTGATTGAAGAAGATGAAGAGGTAGGCGTGTGTCCCTCAAATATAATGATTAACCATTCCTCATAGTCTTTTGTTGTTGTTTGAGATTTTTGGAATTCCACTATTATATAAAGCATCTGCTCTCTTGCTGCCCTGTTTTGAACTAACATGCGTTTTCTTGACCATCCGCTGTTTTGCAGTAACATGCAATCATGGTAGATCTTCCAAAAAAAAATACTATAAGAAATCAATCACACAGATATTGTAAAGACAATTTCAAAGTCTCCTGGTCAGCAGACTTCACACTGTGGCCCTGTGGTTGATTACTGTTTTAGACATGTTTTGTTTGATGTTTTTGGGTATCCATAACAGAAGGAAAGCTCCTGAGATACTGAATTTGCATTTGTTGATGCTCTGGCTTACAATTTATCCTGATTTCTTTAAGATTTGTCTTTGTTTCTTTAAGGTTTGGGTCTGAAGGCTATGTTAGTTTATTTGATTGATAAACTTTCCTCTTGTGTGCTATTGACAGAACTGGACAATATAACCTCAAGTCTAGTGTGTCCTGGAGATGAGAAACAACTTCTTTCCTTTTCCTTTCTGTGATGCTGGGGATTAAACCCAGTACCTTCTACATGCTAGGATGCTGTCCCTCAGCCACAGCCCCAAATGCTAAACAGTTTCTTTTGTCTTCTTGCCAAATTGTATGCAGGCATCACACACACACACACACACACACACACACGTCTGGTTCAAGAAAACTACCCTGAAGCCTGCAAAGGTTAGGGGTTTATCTTTAAACACAGCAGGAACATGATTTTTTATTTTTGTCCATTTTTACCTATCTTTGAGAAGCTATGGAACTTGTTACCTTAATTTATTGTAAGGACTATGTATGTAGCTTGGTAATAGAGTGTGTTTCAATGCATGAGGTCCAGAATTTGATCACTATTTCCAAAACAAGGCATCCCCAACAAAGAAAGAACTAACTCCTCCAACAGAAAACCCATCAAAACCCTAATGGCCTACATCCTTTAGTACCCAAGATTATGATCCAAACTTACAGATGAGTTGAGGGGGTATCGTGGGGTTTACCAAGACACTGTTCCTCTTACTAAGAATTAAGTCATTTAAAGTTTTATTGTAAGAACTAAGCATCCAGTCATATCCACACAGTAAGATAAATTATTGGTGCGTATGAATTGCTCATGAGCTTTTGTGGTTACTTCTTCATCGTTCTTGCTTCATTGTTTTTAACAGTGCCAATTTCAGTAGACCTATTCAATGTGTGATTGGAAGCCCTTTCAACTATGTGAAGGATGCTGTAGGATGAGACAGAAGAAGATGATAAAATATTGTTTTAATAATCCCTTTTCTTGGTTGTCAGCAGCTTTGGGGATTCACAAATAGCTTGTGGTTTATAAATATTAAATGAGGGATTCATTACTGGAAAGTGTCACCACAACTAGCCAAACCCATAACCAAAGTGATTTAAACCATCACGATGCCTTTGTGACGAGAAATTTGGGGCTGAGAAATATTTTCTATTCTCTTTAAACATTTAAGAATGTGTGGGAAATACTCTGTTATTGTAAGAAAGTAGTCTGGTGTCTACATTAAGAGCACTCTGCTACTACCCTGGAATCAGAACTCTACCACATTTTCATAGCCAAGAAGGCAATGGAGGGTGTCAGACTTTTAACTCCCATTCTTTGATTGAGTCAAGACCATGAATCAAAGTAAGACGCAATAAAGATGTCTAAGCATGGAGAGAGACAGTTGTCACAAGATCTATGCACTTTGGTTTGTAATGACACATGCAGAGATGATTAGTCTTTTACTGAGACTGACTTAGGTGTTATTCTGTGTAAGCAGTGGTTTCTGGCTTGGTAAATTGGCTATGGATTTCTTCCTTGAAACCTTAGTTCTTTTGAGTTTAGATAAATGACATATCTTAAGATTCACCTCACCCTGAAATGTGACATGTGATGAGGAAGAAGGAATGAATAGAAGTGCGACCTATAATGGATCTATGGTCTAAGTTCTCTTACTGATAGGCAGAGTGCTCTGTACACCTCAGCAGCACTTCAGGCACCATCTTCCTGTCCTGAAAGACAGACTTTTGTTATTATGATAGCAAGACACCAAAGAGATAGCAAAGTACCCTCATCCTACTACAGTACGGATACAATGAGTTTTGTTATTATAGTGTTTTTATATATTCTCTGTATATTTCCTAGACATACGTATTGTAGTTTGATTATCTTCATCTTCCTCTGCCTCAAAATCCTCCTGGACCCTTCCTTCTCAACACATATCCCTTCCAACTTTAAGTCACTCAGCTGGAGATGAGACCTTGTGTCCCCCATCCATGTTGGATTGTTCGATGGTGTGATCTCATGGACAAAACCACAGCTGCTACCATGTTGATTTCATGAATGCAGTGCTCCTGCCATGTTCAGAACCCACTGCCCCTTAGAACTCCATGACACTTATTCTCTATCCTCTGACCAGCTGTAAGTTTCCATATTAACAATTGCCCTCTATAAAAATGACCTTTTCTGATTAGGACCGAGAGTTACAGGAATCAATGGGTACAAAGATAAGTATTTAGAAGATGATTTTATACTATGTTCTTTTAGCAATATGGTGGTAGTAGGTTATCCCTTAAGAATTTTGACCTCACCAGCCATGGACTCATGGCCAGGGTACAGTATCAGGCATGAGATTCCACCTGTGGGTGGTCCTTAAATCCAAGTAAAAAGCAAATGTGTGGTTATTTCTATAACATCCATGCCACTATTACACTAACAGGCATGTCTTTGCCATATTGGTCATCATTATAGCTGGCAGGGTTCAGAGTTAGGGAAGACCACTATTGCCTCTTCCTGCCCAAATTCCAGCAACCTGTATAGCACCTTTTGTGACTATGAAAGCTAGCCAGCAGGGAGGAAGCTTCCACTTTAATTCTCAATTTAATTTCTTTAACTCCTATGACCAAAGTGTGTGGTATCTTCATCAATAGGGTCTTAATACAAAGTTCTGGTAGTCAACCAATAGACTATATTGTTCCGAGGGTCTCTGGGGACTCCCTGACCAATAACTATGGAGGTATCCCTCACCTGGCACTGGAATTTTTGTTTAATAATTTATGGATTCTGGCAGGAGCATTATCACTCCCATGTAGGTTGCTTCCATTCAAGCATTTTTATTATATTTTTAATGAGCTTATAAAGTAGCTGGTTCCCATAGAGCTGTTGTGCCATCTCCTTAGAGTTATTATTCCTCCTTTCGTTCTCTCCTCTGCCCTCCTCATTCCCGTCACTATTTAGACACCCCCCCATGATTCCCCTATGCCTTTCATACCACCCATGCTATACTTCTATTGTCCTTTTAAAAGAATACAGCCTAAAACCATTATTTTAGCCAGACATGGTGGCTCGGGTCTGTAATCCTAACTCGTGGGAAGCAGAGCAGGAAGATGAGGTCATTCTTAACTACATAAGGTACTTGAGGCCAGCCTGTGCTACATGCTCCTGCAAATAACTCTCATCACATTCTTGTAACAAACCCAGGAAAATCACTGGCTCACTAAGCCAGACTTAGCGGGAATCATTTCCTTGGCTTGTCAATGGGGCCCTTCCTATGGCTTTGTGTTTCACCGCCACATTAATGACATACACAAAGTGTTTGTGGTTCAGAATGTTCACACAAATATAAGCTTATTGAGTCATCTTAAATTTTTTGGAAAAAAATATCAATTTACTTTAAAGATGAGGTAATTAATAAGGAAAATAGTTGCATGAATTGCTCAGAGTGATACCCAGAGGAAAGCAAGAGGACTGGCCTGTGAATTCTCATTGCTTTGATCTTATCTGATAGTGGGCTGCCAGGGAGATAGTCTTAGCCTTTTCTCGGGTTATAATTGCCCAAACAGTAATAAAATAGCAATCAAAACCAAACAACAACAGCTACACACTTGTACTGATAAAAGGAACCTTTTGCCCACAGGGACCCTGTCCTTATTGCTGGGACATTTGCCCAGTCTGTTACGTGGAAGGAGTTTATTCTAAGAGCCTCTGAACCAGGGTTGACTTATCGAGAGTGAAGTCATTTTCTCCTGCCTCTAACCTCCAAACCCTGCAGCTGTCTTTGACTCCTCTCTGTTCTATCAACACACTGAATCAGCAAGTCCCCTGGATCTTCCCTTTTCATAGCATCCCCAAAGCTTCTATAGCATTCTGTCAGTTCCTCTGACATGTTCTCTCTCACACTCTTTCCCCCAGGTCCCCCAGCCTTCCATCCCCTGGCTCCACCAATGCGGGGCAAATCTTTCCCAAACACAGCTATCCTCCCAGGACTCAGACTTCTTAGGATGTGGGGGTTTGAGGGCTTGTCTGAACCAGGCCACCTCCAAGAAAAAAAGTTTTCTCAAGTGTAGTCCCAGAGGATGACTGGCTCACCAGTGGGTGTGGGCACCACCCACTACTCTGGTTTCTTGAGACCCAGCCAAGGATCTTGGCTTTCTGCCGCCCTACATCTTGTTATTCCCACCATCTGCAGTCCTCATGGATTCTCCCCAGCATACCCACGACAGCACAGGTCTCTTTGTCTGGTGTGGAGACACTCTCAGTGACCCAGTTCCAACATGCTGTTCAAATGATCCCTGCCTAATCCCTAAATCAATGTTCCAGCCAAGATGCGCTGCTTACCACTCTTTCACAAGCCCACTGCTTTCTCACTTTCTTGCCCCTTTACCCTTTTAAGGAGTTCTCTCTACACAGAATTCTTCCCATCACCCCCTGTCTCATGTCATCCTTCGCATAAGAAGCTCCTTGGGTCTCTTGCGACTGCAACTGGAAGGACATTCTCAACCCCAGGCGCTCACAGCCCTTTGCCTCTCTGCTCCAGATCGACCCTGCTCCGTTTTTGCATCATGTCGATGTTATGATCAATTCGTTTACCTACTTAAGTTGGGAAGAATGATATCTTATTTATTCTGTATCTTCCTTTATCAGGCATAGTGGACTGGCCTGGATTAGAGTGAGCACCATTTTAGTGATCAGATAGTTGGGAACACAACCAAAAGACCATGCTGAAGGAAAATCTAACCATCACAAGGGAAAACTGTTCATCCCCTAAAGAATTCAGATTTAGAAACCAAGGAGATGGTTCAGTCAGTAATGTGCAAGTCCGAGGAACTGAGTTAGATACCTAGGGCCCATGTAAAAAGCTGGCAAGAGAGTATACACCTAGGATCCCTGCACTGTGGCAAGAGATGGGACAATCCCTTGGATTTGATGGTCACCCAGTCTAATAGAATTGTTAAACTACAGGTAGAAAGTGATGTAAACACCTTCTATCAACCTCTGGCTTTTACATACATATACAGTCAGGTATACACCTGAATACACACACACACACACACACACACACATTTATGTTTGGTCCCATAGAGCTGAAATTAGCCAGAAATTTTAAGATATCATAAAGATGATGAGTGGGCCACTTCTTCTCCTACCTGCCTGTGGCAGTTGCTGTGTTTTTGAACTAAGAGCCTGCTCCCCAGAGGAGTGGAAATGGCTCTCCTATTCACCGTAAAGCTTGGGAGAAATGGGTGTTTATTTCTTGGGCTGTGGTTGTCAGGTTTCATAAATACTATGGAACCTTGTGAATGTTCATCTTCGGAGCTCCAGACACCTCATCATTTATGTAAATGCTGTCAGTTTGTCTAATTATACATCCCAGATTTACATGGAAATAATATGCTTAACCAAGGGGAAAAGTTAACTGATTAAAACAACCGCATTCCACATCTGTTGACCTTTGGGTGTTAAGTGAGGCAAACACTGAGCAGAATGTGTGTGAGGTTGTAGTGATAATAAAGTATACATCCTATACTGCTTCATTTAGGTGGGATTTTGCATTTGGCAAGTTTAGGCTAACTTGAATTTGACTGATAGCAAAGGACTGTATGTGTGTGTGGGGCTATATGTATATGTCTATGTATGATTTGCATCTGTTTGAGTACACATGCATAATATGCATCAGTGTAACTACATGTGTTTACATGTGGAGGTTGTTTGTAATCATCCTCAATGGCTCTTCCACCTTAATCATTGAAGCAGGGTGTCTTAACCAGAGCTTGCCAATATG
>LOEQ01000245.1:19321-44214 GCA_001685075.1 Bramus lutescens | reverse complement strand
TAGATAGATAGATAGATAGATAGATAGATAGATAGATAGATAGAGATAGGTGATGGGTAGACAGGCATAGAAAGAAGGAAGGAGGAAGAGAGCAAGAGAGGCAGAGAAGAATAAAAGAAACCAGTATGTGTAATGAATGGATGAATAAATAGTAGACAGATGGATGAATAGTTTATGAGCCTTCACAGATGAATAATTATATGATTGACAATCTGTCTTTTAAGTATTGTAATTGTCACACGTATGATTTTTATGTGGCCTGGAAGGAGGTACCTAGGTGCACAGGAAATGGGTAACTTCATACTTGTGGTTTAGTTTCTCTGTTTGTTTGTTTTACTCAAACATCCAAGGTACTGTAAGATTGGAAATCTAGAATTAACTTTTTTCCACTGTGCAACATTTTATTTAAATAATAGAGAAGCAGAGTGAATCCTATTTTTCCATTAGATTCCATTATTTATTTAATGAGATATTTAGTTTCTTGAGGCGATTCTGGCCAAAGAAGATCACTAAGAAAGTTATAACTGCACTTAAAACTAAAAAAAAAGAAATCACATTTGAAATAACTTATTTTAAAATAATCTTAAGAATATAGCCCAGTCCTCACACAAGCAATAGTGAAAAAAGTGTTAAATACTAGTAACATCTTGGGCTGAACTCAACAAGTTGTGGAATCTCTGCTTCTCAAGGCAGCAGGTAGCCTGTGCCCATAAATTCTGATATCACCAAGTAAGTTCAGATATCTCCAAGTGAGTTAAGGTATCTCCATGCAGGCTTCACAAGAGCAGCAAGTTAACAATGAAGTACTGAGTGTACCCTAGAGATGCCCAAGGTTCTGCTTTCACTCTGCACAGGAGGATGATTCGTTCCCCATACGCTCTTTAGAGGACACTCAGGGAAGGTCAAGTGAACTTGGCCTGGGCCTCCATTGGAGAGGGCAGGAGAACCCTGATGGAAATACGGCAGGTGCTGTAAAGGCAGTGGGCCACACCAGGCACCACCCCGGTACAGATAGCCTCTACTCTGTACACTCCCTTGAGCTATAAATCTGTCAGAGTCACTTCACCAGAACAAAATGAGTCCATGTCTGACCTATGGACAAGCGAGATCTGAGGGTCACTCAGGTCACATAGCTGAAGCAGAGGTGGCAGAGAACTTGATTATGAAAATTCCCTTAATTGGATGCAAGCGCAATGGTAGGAAATCCATTTGATTCTGACATGTGGGGTAGCAAGAGTCTAAAACACAGTTTTCTTCTGTGGCTAATAGGAATCTAGTGTAATTTCTCCACTTTCACCCTTGATTTTGTTGAGATAAGATAATGGGAGAGGACAGACGGACAGTAACCGGGAAGAAATGAAAGAGAAGTGGAATACCTAAGGGGAGAAAATTAGTTTACTCCCTTAGAGTCCAAGCCGTTAGTAGATGAGTATTGGTTGCATTGGCAGTAAATAGCTCCCCAAGAGAAAGAAGGCATCCCAGTTCCTATGGAAAATGGAGCAGAAGGAATTCAAACCTATTTGCCCAGACCCTGACCCCAAATTTCAATTCCTTTTAATTTTTATGGAAAGGTTGAGGAATCCCAGTCTTTCTTCTTATTTGCTCTAAAAAAAGCTATTCACCCTGATGACATTTTCCCTGCTACAGCCAGATTTTTTTAAGCCAGAGTAATGAGTTTCTAGAATGTTCCCTTCCTACTATTTAACCCCAACCTTTGGTGAGAAGTGTTTTATGTCATGACATAGATGCACTGGCGCATATACACATCTTATAGGATTATATATTCTCCAGATACACAGATATTAAAAATAACTGTGAGACTCAAATTTCTGCAAACACAAAGCCGCACTGAATGTTGTGTTTGCAGTAACGCTATGTTCTTCCTTTTCATTCTCTTCCTTCTGGGCCAGGTGCGGGGTCTTTGTGAACTCCCAAAAGGGATGTGTTGTATTTTCGTTTAAGGTTATATACATTTGGGGGATTATTGTCCAGAGTTAGATTTAATTCCTTTGGTGGAATAACTGTGTCTAAAGGGGCAAAGTATCCATCAATCATTTCAAACGTCTTTCAGTTGACCTTGCCTAGCTGAGGACTTTCAACCCACAGTCTTTCTTTTCAAAATCTATTACTTATTTGAATATGTTTTCAATTCATTTAATTTTGTATTAAATTAAAAATAATACTATCATGAATTAATTATTTTTCCTTTCTTATGGCAACTTTTTTTTTCTCCCTAATACAGTTTACTTACAGAATTACTATATGTAAAATAAAAGGTGGTAATCAATTATTTTCAGGTCTTTCAATTCTGGCTGTAACTGTCTGTGATAGCTAACTTTGTCAACTTGACTTACTTGGGAAGAAGGAACCTCAATTGAAGAATTGCCTTCATAAGATTGGCCTGTGGGTGTGTCCCTGGAAGCATTTTCTTGATTTCTAATTGATATAGGAAGGCCCAGCCTACTGTCGGTGGTGTCAACCCTAGGCAGGAAGGTCCCAGCTGCTTAAGAAGGTAGCTTAGCAAGCCAGAGGTAGCGCAGCAGTTAGCAGATCCTTCATGGTTTCTACTTCAAACCATGTAGATTAGTTTTCCACAGTAATGGAAAATAACATGAAGATGAAATAGGTCCTTCCTCAGGTGTTTTGGTCATGCTATTTATCACAGCAATAGAAAGCTAACCAGGATGCAACCAACACTTTATTTTTATTGTTGACAGTAATACATACTTTTTGTAGAAAATTTTCAAATGTACTCAAAAAAAGAAAATAAAAATTAACTGTAAATCTATTTCTAAGAATAAATAGCTTTAGCACTTCGGTGTCTAGCTTTTTTCTGCATTTACAGCCACATGCCTCCTAAGTCATTTTTTTAAAAACATGTTATTTAGGTTTATTTTATGTGCACGAGTTTTTTTGTTTTGATCTCCATAGGCATGTGTACCATGTATGCACCTGGTGCCTATGGAGATCAAACAGAATATTGGGTTCCCTACAACTGGAGTTCTGGGTGGTTGTGAGCCACCAGGTAGATGCTGGGAATCAAATCTGAGTCCTCTGCAAGAGCAGCCAGTGCTCCTAACCTCTCAGCCATCTCTCTAGTACCTATAATTCATTTTTTAATTATAGCACAAACTTATGTAGCTTCATTGTGATATTTGTTATTTCAAACTTTTTGCTATGTTATCTTTAGCATCTGAAGATACCTGTAAAATATTAAATTATATAATATATTTAACTACATATTATTGAATGTAAGTTTATTTAGACATTTCCCCCTCTAAAAAACATCACAAATGAAGATCTGTGTAATTTTCTGTACTAGTTTTCTTTTCTCAGTATAAATTAGCTCTTTGAGATGGGATAACTACATCTGAGGGTGTAAACAAAGGCCTTTGAGACTTTTGGTATCTATTACAAATTGCTATCCTGAAGGGTGATACAAATGTGGACTCAGGGGTTGAGTTCATCACCTTGGGGACACCATGCTTCTAAGGCTCTGAGAACTCTTAGCTCTCTATAGCATCAAGGTGCACATTTTGGTGAGAGGTCTTATACGTTTTCTTCTGGGAAGGACGTTCAATTCAATAACATGGGGATTTCATTTGGGACTGTGGATGTGCAGGGAGTAAGTTGTTTACCTGACAGTAATCGAATCCAGTCCTTGGTTGAATTGGATGGTACCTACCTGAGGGAATTGTTGCAACTGGAGTCAATAAAGCAATTTCCAATGGAGGAAAGCCTGAACTTCCTTTTTTAAAGAATAAGTATATAAAGGACTTTTCCTTTGAAACACTGCTAATTAAAATGGAGTTTGAAGGACCCTTGATCTTGGGGAAGCAGATTTGGTATGTCTCAAAGTCCTCTTTAATGAAATGTGAGCTGGATCTCCACCTTGCGCTCTTAATCTGAGCTTTGCGCTTTGCAGTGTTATCCATTTCCACCCCCCAAGAACTGGGCCCTCCCTGAATTGTGAGTAAATGGAAGAGCCATGAGCAGATAGCTGGTACAGACCAACTCATTTCACAAAAGTGCTTGCATTAGCATATTTTATTTGTTTCCTGATTTAAATAAAACTCCATAAAGTCTGACTTTATCTAATGTCTTATTTTCCAGAATTTTTTTGCAATGTGAATAATAGTGTTGATGACCCAGCTCTCACTAGCCTGCCCTTCCTATGACTGTCATGAGAGTTTCATTGATAATAATGATAAGATTTCTCCCGGTCTCCATTCACACATCAGGATTTCCCACAAGTACCTTGAATTTTCTGTTGCTATAATTGAATGTCACAAAGTGAATACTCAATAAAGACAAGAACTTTTTTGGAGTTCTCAAGCCTGATGAGTCCAGGAGCTTGGTACTGAGACTCTGTAGAGGACTTTGTTGCTGTGTCAATGTGGGAGGAGGGCAAAGAGGATGTGTGTGAGAGAGAGAAACTGGGCTCACTCCTGAGGCCTTGAGTAGTGAGTCTTTCTCTGTCCCGCCAGCCAGCTCCCAAATCATGATATGGAGGTTTAGTATTAGTTATGAAAACTTAGCTGATAGCTTACTGTTTTGACTAGCTCTTATAACTTAAGTGAACCCATTTCTATTAATCTGTTTGCTGCCCTGAGGTCCGTTTACCTCATTTACATACTGTCCATTCTGCTTTCCTGTTTCCTCCGTGTCTCCTCCTGTCTTCTTCCCAGCATCCTTTGTGCCCGGAAATCCTGCCTAACTATTGACCGTTCAGCTTTTTAATAAACCAATCCGAGTGATACATCTTCACAGTGTACAAAAAGATTATCCCACAGCAGCCTTGATCCATTTGAAAAGGCAGAACTTGCCTGACCCGGTCACCTCTTAGCTGTCTTACTAACTATTAATACTGTTACAATGGCAGTTAATCCCAAGATGAAGTTTAGAGAGGATGTTTAAATGTTAGCATTCCCTCCACATAAACCAAAGTCTCTCTATGCAAAGCATCCTTTGGATGCCACCACTGTTCTCTTGGCTCTTATCCAAGTCCATAGGTCTAGGCTGGGCATGGATATGCATAGCCTCTACTATGTCTGAGTTCCTATTACTTCCACCCTCATGTCATAGTGGGGAAGCCTGGCCAGCTCTCACCTTAGAATACGTTCAGTTGCTGTGGGTACTCCAGGCTGTATGTGCAGCGACATCTAACACACTCTACACCTCAATAACCCTATTGTCACCCAGATATATTCAGAGACATCTAGATCTGGATTCAGGTTAGAATCTAATGGATCACAGCCTACATACAAAACAGGAAATTTGTGGCTGAGGGGTTGAAGATCAGAGAAATGATGTGACCTAGCCAGACATTAAATGAGGATTGCTTTTTTTCTAAGTCTTTGTCTCATTCTCTTCTTAAACTTCTTGTTACTTTATTGAGTCCAGTTTAGTTCTAGGCTTGAATAATTTGCAGGCTAAACTTAAAAGTCCCACCCTCAGTGTTGTGATCCTTCATGTATGGCACAAATCACAGTCATTGTCACCTGTTTCTGCCTTTGAGGAAGGAAACTGCCACGTGAATCCTTGGGATGCTATTGGAGCCCCACAGAAACCCTAAAATCTAAGAGCAGCCTTGGAGATGTATACCTCAAGGACTACTCAATTTAAGTTTTCTATAAAATGCTTTCTTTGCTAAAGAGAAGCCTGGTAGGCTGTCTGGGTCTCCACTTTGACCTCCTTGGCATTTTAGAGAAACAAGATGGTTTAGTCTTTAAGGGTCTAAAGATCTTAATAGCTGCATGGTTTTCATGGAATATCTAAATTGTAGGACTGGGGCTGTAGCTCCATGACATGGCACTTACCTCAAATCCACAACCCCTGGGTTCAGTCTCCAGCACTGCTGCTTAATAATAATAAGAAGACACCATATTTGCCTTCATGCTTTGCCTTCCTTCTACAGCATCTAGGGCCTTCTCCCCAACTGCTGCAATTGCTTCAGGGTCAAAGAGCAAAAGAGAGTAAATAAAAAAGGAAAGAAAACACATATGGAAAAGACGGGGCACTTAAAACAGCAGAATACAAGAAAACCTTGAAACAAATTACTCCTTGAAGTAACTGCCTTCTCCTTGGCCGTTTGCAGGGCTGATTTGTGTGAAGGATGGCAGGCCCTGACATAACTTAGTTTATCATTCAGGACTATCAGCGATGTAACGCAGCCCTCAGGAGTGCCTCTGCACAGTGCTGTATATTAAGCACATTCTTTATGTTTTAAAATGTCTTAATATACTTTTGTCTTGCCTTGTGTTCACAAATTTTGCTTTCTCTAAGGAAAGTTGCAACATCTCTGACTTTCTAAACTTCACTTTTTTTAGAAGGTTGATACTTTTCTTAGTGAATTGTTGACTATAAATTATTGAGCTATATTAAATAAAGCCGTGCTTTCCAGGCCCTAAACACCCTGTAAAATGGATGAAAAATCAATGATTTAAGAAGATTCTAGTAATCTGAAGAGCCAGTTAAGAAAATAATGACACTGAGAGAAATGCAGAAGTGGAAAATCATCAATATTTTCAATTTAGGATTCACTGTCCCAACCCCAAATTATGCATTATAGACATTTTCTATCAGTTGTAGAATTCTGTATTAATGGGAAACTATGTCCAAAGAGAGAAAAGTAATCTGTTATTATACTGTTTACATGTAAACATATCCCTAAAAGGACACTCTTGCTGTCCCCAGTCTGGTCTTTGCTATGGTAGCTATGAAGTCTTTCTGGTGAGGACTGTTAAAATAAGATCTGTGAGTAATAAACAATCTCTAAAATGGTCTGGGGATCCCCACATCCTGGTATCTACAACATTGTGTACCACCCCATGAGTTTTGGCAAGACCAATAGCCTATTTCTCTACAGTACAGTACAGCACAGATAGTGGGTTATCCATTCCTTTTTTTTCTTTTGTTTTTGAAACAGAACCTCATATTGTGTCTTGGATTGTCTTTGAACTCAGGGCAACCCCTTTGCCTCAGTCTCTCCAGTGCTGGAATTACAGGCATTTTCCACCATGCCTGGTTACTCTATAAGTGCATCATGTACGAGTGGTGTTTTTCTTTCTGGGTGACTTGTTCCCTTTTGGTTGTATATATAGTAAAGACCTGTGGTTAGTGTCCAGCTGAGAGCTACTGAAGCCCTTGGGCCAACAGCATGGAAATAAATGAAATGATGGAAGGGAGGGAGGGAGGGAGGAAGAAAGGAAGGAAGGAACAAAGGAAGGAAGGAAATGAATGCTGTCAGCACCTGTGTGAGCTTGAGAGGAGGCCCTTTCCCAGTTTAGACTCAGATAAGATTATAGCACCAGACAGTGCTTTAGTGGTGGTAGGGCTTTGAACCCCTAAATCAGAAGATCTAGCTAAGCTGTGCTTAGTCTACTGACTCTCCAAAATTGCAAGATGATAAATGTGCATTGTGGTATGCTACCAAATTAGTTATGATACTGCTATTAAACATGCTGATGTTTATATAGTCATTAGACACCCAGTCATTAACAGTTCTTGATATTGTACTATGTAATAGTAGTAGGCTGTGTGTTAGGTGCTGCAAAAAGAAAGAACAAGTCAATAGTCCCTTCAAATTGCATTAGTAGTTAGTATTGTGAAGGGTGCTGGATAGACAGTGATAGAGCTAGTCTAAACCCTCAAGACAGGGAACCTCTCCTGCAGTTGAGGAATGAAGAAGAGCACCTGTGGCCTTGCAAGGAGCACGGACACTTGAGCTAAACAACACTGACCAGGAGCCAACTTGAAAGTGCAGGGAAGGACAGAGATAGAGCAGTGAAGAAGGGACTGCCTGAGCAAAGGCATGGAAGGTCTGGAACTGAAGGGAAGATGGTGGGGCATTCATTAGTGCACGGAGGACAGGTGGGCTGAGATGATGGAGGGCTTTGGTAGCGGTGTTCCAAAAGGTGGATTTAATGCTGTAAACAAAGGGAATGATGGAGGAACTTAAACAGGATGAATGGACATATTTACATATTTATCAGACCACTCTGGCTACCTAAGAGTCTGAGTTTGGACTCAGGCCAGCAAGGGCTATTGTAAGTCTGTTCAAGAGTTGGCTGCTGTCTAAGTTGGCCCTGTATTACATCAGAGAAGAAAGATAAGTGGAAATGTATGTAAAATGACAGGGGCATGACCCCAATCAAACAGAAACTACTAAATTAGCTGATTTAGCACAGAGAGGGTGAATAAATACAATTTGTACTTGTGGACTTGAGTGCCTATGGGACATTCAAGGTGAGGACACTTAATGGGCAATTGGCCACGTTGCTTGTTAGATGAACAGCTTCCCTATCATTTGCCCATTTTATTGACCCCTAGTATAGAGGATATGGAGAAAAATGTATATTGTAGTTAGCATTATTATTATGTGATGAAACACCTTAACCAAAGCAACCTGGAGAGAAAAGGGTTCATTTGGCTCAAACTTCCACATCACTATTTGTCATTGAAGGAAGTCAGGACAGGAAGAATGTGGAGGCCATGAAGGAGTGCTGCTTATTGTCTTGCTCCTCATGTCTTGTTCACCCTACTTTCCTATAGAACCCAGGACTACCTGACAAGGGGTGATGCCACCCACACTGGCCTGAGACCTCTTCTATCAGTCAGTAATTAAGAAAATGTTCTACAGGCTTACTTACAGCCTGTTCTTACGGAGGCATTTTCTCAATTGAGGATCCCTCCTCTTGGATGATTATGGCTTGTATCAAGTTGACATAGAACTCTCCAGCACAATGTAGATTTTCTTGCCTGAAGCTCTAGGGGAAGAACTGTCCTCAGGAAGCAACATGATTGTCATGAAGAGATAAATGGTCTACCTCTTGGAGGCAAGACCACATTGTGCAAGACCCTGAGAGGTATAGGGATAGTATTGTGCAATCTTTGAAGAATACAACCTGCCAGAGTGAGTGGTTTCTTTCCTTTAAAAGGAGTAATATTTTGAGGATAATGCATATAAAGCATTTGACTCAGCACATGCTGGTTAGTAATATGTTCTGTTGAAAAAAAGAACACATGAGATATGATGGTTAGTATTGAGCATCAGCTTGACAGGATTTTAAGTCACCTAAGAGACAAACCTCTCAGCTTGTCGATGAGGGAGTTTCTAGACTGGATTCATTAAAGTGGGAAATCCTATGCTAAGTGTTGGTGACACCAACACATGGGTTAGGGTCCTGGACTGAATAAAAAGGAGACAGCAAACAGAGCAACCAATATCCATCACTCCGCTTTCCAACGGAAGACACAGTGTGACCAGCTTCTGCTGTCATACCTACACACCGTGATGGACTGTACCCTCAGACTGTGAGCCAAGTAAAACCTTTCTTCCTTAGGTTGCTTTTGTCACACGTTTTATAACAGAACAAGGATGAGACCCAGGACTCCCATTCCCCACCAGAATGCCAGAAGAAGTTCCTGCTGACAGGACGTAGACGTAATGAATAAGGACACATTGTAAAGCACTGGATAGCAATTTGATGGTCTAGCGATCACCTGATTGACATAGAAAAGTTTAGGACTTTCAGGATTTAATTATTCCTGGTTTGAGAGCATTTGCCTCCAAATCTTATTGATCTTGGCTACTTCATGTAAAGGAAATTTGGAAACATTTTCAGACAAAGTTTTACGTATGATTGTTATGATTCCGAGAGTATTCACTCTGCTCGATTCATTTTTTTTTACAATGCCATGGTAGTGTATTTCAAGGGATAACTGACAATTCATGTCCCATTTTTGACTTCATGAATTAGTTTGATGTATTTCTTTGGATGTGTGTGTATAGTAGCCACCTTTACTTTAATGTCTTTATTTGGTTCCTTAAGATACTGTGTGTGTATTTCTTTACAGTTTTATGTACCTTCTGTAATAACTAAGGTTCAGTCCCTAGTTTTCAAAGTTGATTCATAAAGATTCCCTCCTTCCTGTGAGCCTATAAAAAATGTATTTTTTTCATAGCTCTGAAGAGTTGTGTTGTACCTTACGGGGTGTAAACTGTGAGAGATTCAGAAGTCTCCCCTGGCTCCCTGTCCAAAAGTTGAATCACAGCTTCTTCGTTGCAAGTTCTATTGTTTGAAATTCCCATATAAATGCCTACATGTGAAAAGGGACTGCGTTTATGTTATTTACTGAGCATGCAGTTTTAGTGGTTCTTCGTCATTTCCCAGAGCTGTGGGAGAGCCTACAAGGTCTTGCTCACAGTGTTGGAAGTGGATGGAAGAATAAAGGGTGGTGGTGGAGAGAACTTTGCAGAAACTCCTTAAGCATATCTTGGCTTATTTTAGCCATTTCGGTGTTTTAGAAAACGTCTAAACATCATGTTGTATGTGCTAAACACATATAACATTATCTGTCAATTAAGAAGTAAATTGGGATCTATCTTCTTAGCAGATTTTAAGGACATAATGAAGTGCTATTACGAGACATGCTATGTATAGCTGGCTCTAGAGCTTATCTTGGCAGGTTGAAATTTCATTCATTTGACTGTCACCTCTCTGCCTCCTGTCCTTAGCCCCTCACAATGTGTCATTTTCCTCAGTATCTAGGAATGAGATCATGCAGAATTTGTAGTGTTTGTCTTTCTATGATTGGCAATATTTACTTAGCCCATTGTTCTCTAGGTTCAACCCTGTCTCAAAAAGCAGGATTCTTTTCTTTTCTTTCTTTTTTTTTCAATTTTCACCTTTCTTTTCTCTGTAACTTTCTTCATCTTTTTTTTTTAATCTGCCAGGGTCTCATCACACCTCTGTGAAATTCACTGTGTAGCCAAGGTTGGCCCCAAACTTGCAATCTTCCTGTATCAGCCTCCCAAGTGCTGGAGTTACAGATGTGTTCCACATCTGTCTAGGATGTGTTTTCTTTAAAGATGAGATTGTGTGCTTAAAAATCTGGTCCTCTTTATTAGCAGAGGAGCTTTCAGAATATGGTCATGTGGCATTGTGGCCCTGGGCCTTGGTTGCCCCTTACTCCTGGTGGAAGTAGCCCTGTTGATGTCAGGGCAGCTGGTATACAGGAAGAGAAGGAGTTGGATCCCTGTATCTTCTTTCAGGGCACACACCCCAATGAGTTAATGATGGATTCTTCTAAGTTCCACATCCTAGAGGTTCTACTGCTCAATACTTGATATTGTAGACCCACATCAGCAATGGAAGACAGAAGGCTCACAGTGCTTATGTTTCTACAACCCAATCTCCTTCTATCATATAAGTACCCATCACAAGAAAATTGCTACTAATGGTACTTAGTATAGTGCCTGTGTTGTTCAACCATTACCTCTGTCTGGTCTAATAGTGGGACTCAGTTATCACTACGAAAGGAAACCCTCTTCCCAGTAAGCAGGTACTTCTCCTATTCTCTCAATATCTGACAACTACTGATCCAGGGTCTGACCTATGGATTTTCCTGTTCTGAATATTTCACAGACACATATAATCTATGACCATCTGTGTCTCACTTTTTTTACTGAATGTGATACTTACAGCCCAAGTGATTTTCATCAGTGTCTACATACTGCTAGGCACAAGACATGCAGTGACAGACAGAGCCAGTGTGTTCCCTACACTCATGAAGTAAGTAAGAAAATTAGTAAAATTAATATAAATCATTTTGAGGGTCATGGAACAGTGAAAAGGGTACTGAGTCATTAAATACTGAAGAAGTTAGGAGAAGGGGAAGCCTCCTTAAAGTGATAGGCCAGCAAAGATCTCTATAAGGAAATAATTCTAAATAAAAGATCGAAAGTCTTGAAGAGCTCCACCTGTAGAGAATGAGAGCATGGAAATTGTAGAGAGAAGGAATGGTATCCGCAAAGATTCTGTTGTCAGAAAGAACCTCAGTAACCATTGAAAGATCAGAGTGCCTGAAGCAACAAGAGGTGCTGAAGAGGCAAGGAGTCTTCCAAATTTCACTTTGTGGGTAAACAGGATGCCAGTTGGGGACATTTCAGGCAGAGTCAGAAAAGAGAAAAGTTACCTGGAACTTGGTCGGGCAAGACCAACCAAGGGGTAGTTTTCCTAACCTGAGGTTCAGAGCCATTTTCCTGTGTACAGTTGGGTGCTGCATGCTGTTAGTGCTGACCTGGATCTGTTCCCTGCTCAGGACTAGCCTGGCCCTGCAGCATTGGCCAGATTCCTGCTGAGAAGTCTGTCTTGGGGAGAAGCCTGACCTTGATGTTCTGTTCAAAGCACAGATCAGCTCTGAGTCCTGTGCTAGTCTACTTGTTCTGGAAACACCCAGGGTCCCTGTTGGCGGTGATGTGGAGTTCTTCTGACGGAATCTTTCTTCATAAGATGTTGGTGTTCATAATGCCAAGTAGTAGGCTCACAGGCCACATCTCTGAAGTGACCTAGATGGGGGTTCATCCATGCTACTGTACTCCCAGGGACCATTCACACCCGATACCAGATAGCAACATTGTGAAGACTTCCTCCACTCAGAGTCTGTGCTATGCAACTATGATGCGTTGGTACATTTCAACCCTAGTGAGAATAATATTATAGGAACAAAACAAAACAAAACAAACACAAATCCAACTTCAGTTTAACTGAAGTCTGATCTCTGGGAATACTAGAATATGCTGGAAGGATCCATCAGCATTACCTCAAATTCAGTACACAGAACACATAATCTTTAATATGTTAGTAGTGTGTCATTGAGACATTTGGGAAGAAAAAAATGGCAGTTTGTTTGCCAAATGTGGTCATATTTCTTCTTATGAAAGACAGAAGATGTCTCTGATCATATTACTGAAGATCTACGTGGAAAGATCTTATAAGTTTTGAGCCAGCTCCAGTCATCTGGAAGAATTAACGTTCTAGTCAGTGGGAACCCTGCCTACCTTCCATTAAATGGCATGCCTGCTGCTGTATGAGGGATGTTCTGATGGACTATGTCACTGTTTCCTCTTTTTCCTTACTGGGATAAATGCTCTCTGCCCATTCACATATCTCAAAGTGGATGGTTGAGCCTGTGTATTAGGAAATCAGATTCTGAGCCCTTTTGTTCAGGGATAGCACGACTGTTTAATCTTTCAAAGGGACACACATGTAGTGAAATAAAGCACATAAATTAGTGCTTAACTTTGAGCTAAATGGCAAATGAATGGCACTAATAATATAAATCTAGATTCATTTATATTACCATATATTTTTCTTCTTGACACTTTTCTGCATTTTGAGAATTTTTAGCGATCATTTATTAAAATTTTATTGTTTTAGGTTCCATTCTGAAACCTAAAACAACACCTTATTTAATTCTTCCATAATCCTTTGCAGTTCATATCATCAGTAGCTCCATTTTATAGATGAGACCCAGGATGCTCACTCCCAACATATACAGCTAAACCAATACCAAATAACAGGCATATTGATCAGCAGTCTTAGGAGCCACTATACATTTAAAATGCAAATCCCATGTTAGTTTTTAAAACAGACATACTTGGAGTAGAAAAATTTAGAATGGTATAAACATTCTGGATATTGAAATAAATGTAATGTTTATTATAAATAAAGATGACTACGGGGAGAAATGTTTATAGATGTGCACAGACACATAGGTTACTGACTATATGGTTCTTCACTCTATCAGATGAAAGAGCTTGAAGGCACAATACTCCAGTAGTGGAAAGCACACTGGGTGCCCACATCTTGCCTTCTAACATCACTCTCCAGTACAAAAAGCTAGTTGTTCATGGAGCTATGGCTGCTTTCAGGGTCAGGGCAGGATATACAGAAGAATCTGAGGCATTTTGTAACAGTAGCCTTAAGAAAATGCTCAAAAGTAGAGAGGAAACCCCACAACTCTTGGGATGTATCAGATGGACAAAGAGCCACTTAAAAGGGATGAAAAATAAATAAAAATGCCCAAATACATAAATAGCACTGGATTATAACCCAAAGCCCAAAGTCAATGTCCACTGGATAAATTAATGTATGTGGAAAAGCAAATGATGCATGCAGAATGCCAATCAGTTGTTTAGACACTCTAAGGAAATGATTATCAGGATTCCCCTCCTTGCCACGCGCTCTACTGTCTTTATCTCTCCTGTGTGAAGGTGAGGGAAAAGCAGGGTGCTCTGCTGTATGGAGCACTGTCAGGCATTTCTTCAGCCTAGTGACTGAGGGACACCATGGCAGGTTTATCAGGTTGGAAGTGGGTTGGGATGGAGATGGATATGAGGATTAATGGCACTTGTATTAGCTACTTTTCTAATTTTTGTGGCAAATTATTCAACAGGAGGCAAATTGGGAGAGACAGGTCTTTGAAATATTTCACAGTTTGAAGGTGCAGTCAGTCTCAGTGGGGAAGAACATGGCGGTAGACTGGCGGTGGACACAGTGATGAGAGCGCGAGGCTGCCAGTTCACACCTCTGCGAACCAGGACCCAGAGAGGGAAGGCCAGCACTCTTCTGGCTTCTTTCTCTCCTTTTTCTTCTGTCTGGGCCCTTAGCCTATTGGATGGTGTCCTTCTCATTCAGAAGGACACGTCTCTCCTCAGTTAATCTATTATCTGGAAATGCCCTCGTGGATGAGAGGGGTGTGTCTCCCATGTGATTTTAAACCCAGTAAGTTTGCCATGAAGATCAACCATGAAAACACATCACCTGTGTAATTTTTCCACCCTGTAACCCCAGTCTAATCATGAGGAAAATGCTAGACAAATTCTAAGAGCAAGGCCATCTTGTGAGAGAGCCTACCTTGCTCTTCACAGCTGTCAGGGCCATTGAAACAAGCACCTTCTGAGAAGCTGTCACAGCTGGGAGGAGTCTCGGGCTATATGCCAAGGAGGTGGGATGGATTCTGGTGTTCTGGGTATGATTATAGAAGAGAAAAACGACACCAGATGAGTACAAAAAAATTTGAATAAATGATGAGCTTTAGTTCCTGATAATGTTGGCTCATTGCACACAGCAAATGTGGCACACTAATGTAAGATGTTAATACTTTGAGGGTTGATGGGATGTCCAAAAACACTATTTCCACATCTAAAATGGTTTTGAAATAAAGGCTTTTAATTAAGAATAAACTATTTACGTGAATTTTAGTGTGATTCACGAGAGAGTGCCATTTGCTTTGTTCCTGTGCCTTCGTTTATATAATGCATATGTCTCATTTATCCAATGAGAATAGTAGGTGTGGATTTATTTAATTGAGGACTGTCAGATAGGTAATTTTCATAAAAGGAATGTGTACCATGATCTCTTTGAACCCACATAACTTAGAGATGAATAGTTCAGGAGAAAAAAATCTGCAGGCAAGAAGTAATCTGTAATTTAATTTTAATCTTGTAAAAAACCACAGAAAGGTATTAAGATTATTTATGTACAGCAATATTTCTACTTTTTGTAATGGTTGTTTTAATGGATCTTAAATTAGTTTCTTGTCTTTTCTATTTTGCTTCACTAATTGTGTTGAGCTTTGCTCTCGTTTCATATTAATTGGCCTCCATTGCATCCGTGTGGGACAGAGGAAAGAGGCAGGGAGGCAAGTGTTTTGCTTAGAGTCATGTAGCATCCAAAATGAGGCTGCAAGCATCTCGGAGCCTGATTTCAGTGCTTTGAGCACCATGACTATATTGATTAAATTTCAAATTACACATTTTTTAATAAAGTTTTCTTCTATAGCTCTAACTTTAATTTTCCTTTAAGATTTTGGAGAGCATATGTTACTATACACATGCTTTGAGAATGAAAAATTAAAGACTCTTATAGTCTTTTTCTTTCTAGAAGGAGTTAGGTGGGCAGAACCAGGGTACCATCTTGTGTGTTTTCAGTGCCACACTTAGCCAGTCTGTTACGTCTCTGAATGCTGCTCTCTGATCACTAGTGGGAGATCCCCAGGGGAAGAGGCTGACTTAGTGTAGAAGGTGACTCATATGAGGCATTCAGCAAATGGAATTCAATAAATAGAATTCCAATAAGAAACAGAGAGCCATACAGTGAAATATCCAAGTATATTCTTTGTAATGGAGATGCTTTTTCCTTGGGCCTCTTCTTATTCTGTCTTTGAGACTCATCTGGGAGCCCAGGGTCTGCTTTAGGGATGTGACCATCCTTTCAAAAAGAAGGAAAATGTAGCACATTTAGAAAAAAAAAAGAAAAAAGAAAACAGAAACCAACAAGTAACTGAAAACAGACAGGCAGGCAGGCATGACATTACCTCCGTAGGTGAAAACCACAGCATCTACTTAATGGAAGCCCTCTGTGTGAATCAGATTCTGGTTTCACAGGCTCAAGTCAAAGACATTGATGTTTATGACCAAGAATGGAAAATTCTTCCCATTTGGCTCATAGTATTCATCATTATGTCACCTGGAATTTGATAATATGACATAAGTGCCTCACTAGCCCATCACCTGTAACAAATACTGCAATTAGCTCCTTTCTCCTCTCTGACCTGGGGAATTCATCATTCCTTTGACTGTCAAATAAGCTAAACTGTGCTCTACAGAGCTTATTCCCCTGACAGGCTACCAATATTTCTGGAGGCCCAGAAACGTGGGAAATGTATTGAACAAATGCTTTGTTTTCTGAGAGTCTTTAAGTCCTTACAAGATTAAGGTACTCCATAACCTTTGAGGAGGTCATTAGCATGACATATGTCAAAACTCACTTGTGCATGGGTTTATTCCTACCTGGGACCAGAATGTCTAGCAATCTTAGAGACATTGACTTGGATAGAGATGTTGACTTGGATAACAGCACCTGGAGAAAGCTCTGTCTTAAAGCCCGAGTTTCCTGCTTTTAAGGTGAGGGAGATCATTTGTAGGGCCCTACTAAAAGTTAAATAAACAGCATTGTAAGACAACTTGGCATGGTGCATGGCAGCTGGGGTGACCGTAGGGAATTGTATCTGATGGCAGTACCACTATGTGGAGAACCTTAGAGTTCAGCAGAGTAGTTTAGGAATGCTGATCCTTATTGTTTTTTTTTTATTTTATTTTATTCTGTTTCACAGATGAAGCCAAGGATAGTTTTTCATGGGGTGTTAGTTCGTGTGTGTGTGTGTGTGTGTGTGTGTATTGTGTGCTCATTCATGAGGTGGGACTTGTGTGCTTGAGGATGCATGTGCAATGCATTGATGCTTGCATGTAGAGCCCAAATGACAGTCTTAGATGATGCCATTCCTCAGATGTCACCTATCTTTGTTGGTTCATTTGTCTATTTTTTTTTGCTTACATCTATAGACAGATTCAATGGCCTAGAGCTCACGGAGTAGGTAGGCTAGACTGGGTATTTAGGAAACCCCACAGTCCCATCTGTCTCCACCTCCCCAGCATGAACCACTATACCTAGCTTTTATGCATAGGTTCTGGGGATTAAACTTGTATTCTTGTGCTCTAAAGTCAAGCACATTACTGACTAAGCTACCTTCCCTGCTTCTTCTTGGGTTGAATTTTTTGTCCTCTCTGAGTTAGGGTCTGGCTATGTCACCCACACTGCACTCAAACTCCCCTATTGACTCATTTACCTGGTGTTAGTATTACAGGTGTGTGGCAACTAGAGTTGTCTAATTCCTGTAATTTGTTCTATAGTCTATAAAATGCTGCATCTATAGTCTTACTGTACACATTTGATGGAAACATTCTGTTAAAAGGGTTTCATTTCAATACTTGGCCTTGTGACAGTATTAGGAATCTTGTGTCTCAAAAAGGTGACGATTTGGATCAAGAGATCCCAATCAGTCTAGTCAGCACTATTGGTCTGACCATAAAATGTTACACAGTACACTCTGCCCTGAGCATACACAGCCATCTTCCATCAAGAAGGTGAAGATTTGGCTCACCAGTAGAGAAGAGAGATAGCTGGCTAAACTTGATTATGCTTAATTATTATGTGATTAGTATTTGTGTCATATTAAACAGATGTCCTGGCACTCAGAAATTTGTTTGTATTCATTAATTAGTTCACTTATTGATTCACAGATCCTTAATGATCATTTTTTTCTGTGCTGGTAAAGGGAAGGCAGAGATAACAAGATGTAGTCCCTGTCCCCTAGGCTGTATCCTTTCATCACAGAAGAGGTCCTGGGTTCAAATAGGTGGGGGACAGAAGAGATGAATAGTCTTTAAGTAGCAGAAACATCCTCATTGTAGATTAAATTCTATCATGCATCAAAATATAAAAACACTTTGAACTTCCAAGGAGTTTTGGAATAGCCCCAGTGGCAGAGAGTAGTAGGCAGGGGTGCGGGATATGGACGGAAATGTGGGTAGGAACAGTTCAAGATGAAGTTTCTGTTACAGATTTGCAATATTTGGACTGTGACACAGCAGTCAGATTGCCTTTAAGAAGGTGAGCAGAAGGAAGCAGTGTGGAGAGAGACTCAGAAGGAGCCCAGCGGAAGTTGGGAGACCAGTTAAAGCAAGAAAGGCATGGGGGTAGTCAATAAGGCATCTTCTCTGGGAGCATGAGGTCCCGAGTTTAGAGCCCTGGCACAGACACACACAAAAAAAACATACTGGATGGCACGTGTCCACACTAAGGAGGCAGAGACATAAAGTTCTCTCCTGTGCTCAGCTAGCCAAAATAATTAGCCTCAAATAAAAACAACTGGATAGTGGTTGAGAAAGATACCTGGCTTTGGTCTGTGGTCTCCCTACACACGTGTGCACACCTGCACCTGCATGTGTGTGCACACACAGGATGAGACTGGTACAAGATGGAGTGTGTTTCCGGTTAGAAACAAGAGGTGTACATGTCTGAAAAGTTGGACAGCAGAAAGCAGTGGTGAGTTCCTTTTGATAGAAATGAGAGCAAAAGGCAATAGGGATGATGGAGGTTTCTGGCCTTGACTGGGGGATCCAGTCAAAATATGGATTAACACAGAGCCATGTGGTGGTGGCCAAGTAGAAAAAGTTCAGTATTTGGGGAGAGTGGAGTCCATGGAGTCTGAAGTGCCTATGGGGCCAAGAGGATTGTGCCTTCTGTGCAAAAATATATTGGGGTTGCTAGAACCTGTTGATCCCTGGTTTATTCCCTGTTCCCTCAAACTGTTGGGAAGTCCCATGGTAGAAATGGTTAGACCTGTTCTGGGAGGCAGGCAGAAAGGTTGGAGTAAAAACCCAAGGTTAGAAGTGAGCAAGTCTCAGAGCCTGATGGTTTCCAAGACAAGGGGCAGGAAGAGAGACACAGTCGGAGGGTGCAGCACATGCAGGCAACTGAAAAGAGTGGCTTGTGGTAGATATAGGACTATCGAGATGTCGGATTGTAGAGACAGAGCAATCATAAGTGGCAGCAAAGCCCAGAAGGTAGTGTGTTTAAGGGAAGGAAATGGGTAGGTGTTTGCTGAATGAACAGCAGGGGATTCCCTGGGGTCCTTTGTTGAACCTCTTTTCCAAGCACCACTTAGGGATTTGCTCCTGAGTTGTACTGAGGACCCTAATCTTGTTTGACTGAGTGGCCTAGATAACAATGCTCCACTGACAGAAGACACATTTCAGGACTCAGTTTCCATTTATAACTTCTGTTCAGGGAGGGGAAAAACTGGAAAATGCCAGTTTTTCTCAGGCTAACCTGGCCTACGTAGTGAGTTCCAGGCTACAGTAGGCTAAAGATTGAGAGTCCTTGTCTCAGAGATAGAGAAAGACATAGAGAGAGAAAGAGAATAAGTCTAGCTTTGAGAACATTTCCGTTCCTCTCAGGAATGCCTCTCCTGAATGTGTCTGTCTTTATACCTCTCTGCAGTCACCCCACCTTCTGGCTCTCCAAGAATATTTTTAGCATGGCATTCAACTTTCTGGATGATGTCTCTCAATTTTTAATGATAAGGTTATTTTATGTTAATTGTGTTATTTCAAAAGTTTTGCTGACTTTTTTAATGTCCTGGGGCCATATGGAAGCATATTTTTCCAATTTAAGCTAATGACAAGAGAACCTCTACAAAACATTCAAACTAAGCATGGTGCACTGAAAGCACACAAGTTAGTTGGTGGGGGAACACATCTATATGAGAACCCAGGCACACATCTTCCACACTCTTCTCACCTGATTGATTCATTTGTAAGCCCATGCCCAGAAAGACACAGAAAGTAATGTAAATTACTCCCTTAAAGTGTGACTCTTGGAGACAGTCTTAGGAAGCAGCCAAATGTTTATGTATCTGGAAGTGAGTGACTGTCTCTAGATATTTTCTTCACGGGAGCTGGTTTCTGGTGTGGGGTGGATAGAAAGGGTCAGAGAACTCAGGTAGTAAGATTTGGAATGAGAGACCTGGAGTACTGAAGAAATGTTAACCATGACAGGGACAACCTGACTCAGGCACAGTACCCCCGAGCCCCTGGTAGGTGGGGCTACCATGTTGTTGTTGTAGGACAGCTGTCCGCTGGCTGTAACGTGGACATTGCCATCTTGAACTGTCAACAGTTATGATTACCTGATGGAGACCTGTACAAAATTGGACCCATTAGCCTTCCATAGTTGAAAATGGGGTGGGAGGGCTCCTGGTACCCCACCTCTCTCCATGGACTTAGTTACTGGTTACTAGATGAGAGTGCTCACAAAGCCCAGCCCCTGTTTTATAGACAGTTGCTAAAGGGAGGGGCTTATGAGTCATGTCCCTCTCCCACTCCGAGACAGTAAGCTGTTGATAGGGAGAAATCAGTGGTATGGTCCATCTCCCACCCTGTGTTTCCTTTGTCCTTTAAGTAACCCCTCAGCCAGGTCTCAGTAAGTGATTCAAATGAAAATGCTTGTTTCATCAAGCTAGACTTGAGTTGAATCATTTTCGTTTCTCTTGGTGATAAACAGCCCTATCTGGGGTGAGAAGGCGCTTCGTTTAGTTCTTATCACACCTAGTTCACGCGGCAGCCATTGTCTCCAGGTTCTTCTGTAGCAGCGTTGCGTGGTCCTTTTACACTGCAGCCTGACGCTGTGCTCTATGCTTGGCTATACTAGGATGCATGCGGACTCTGGGCCATTGGTTGTACATAACTGGTTTGGAGCTTGGTGCTACATAGTTCTTGTTCACCCAGAACACCCAGGGCACAGCATGAAACATTTGAAGAGGAGAGCATACACTTAGGTGATCAGGGTTCCACAGAGTGCTGTGACACAGGACACACAATGAAGTATGGTAGGAGACAGTACTCACACATGCGGTGACGTGTTTGACCCCTGCAGTTGTATGACCTGGTGGTCCAGCTTGGGAGGAGATGATCGTTTTGTCAGGTGTGCTTTGGACCTGCTGAACATAACCTGCGTTGTCTGAGTTGTGCCTAAAAGATAATATTGCTTCCTAAGGTGGAGACAACTTTGCCCAATAGGTCTTTCTCCAGTGAACAACATGGACAGCACTTGTAGCTATGGGGCTAGGAGGAGGAACTCAGTGTTACATTTCATCCTATGGAAATGGAAATGGTCCCTTGTGGCTAGCGTCTCCTGTATCACATAGCTAGCCCCTGTCTGAACAGAGCCATTCTATGAATTCCTGCCCTCCCAGCTCCAGGTCCTGCTCAGCTCTCCTATCACGCGTCCCAGTGTTGACACGCTAGCGTTAAGGAAGCCTGCATGCTCACCTGTTGGAGCTGAGAAAATACAGGGATACCTGGATGGCTGGCATCCTCCCCTTGAGTCATGCTCCTCTGTGATCCTTAAAATGAAATGTGCAGTTCCTAGGAGTCGCCAGCTCAAGTCTTTGGGAGAGAGTTCTCAGCTTCCCATGACTGCTTCTATAAATATAGTAAGTGAGTAGGATTAAGTTGGGAGGGCTTGAGATGTTGAGTTTTTGTTTCTCTGGAGGCAAGGCCTTTCTGTAAAGTCCAGGGTAGCTTTGGCTTCGTGATTTTCCTTCCTTTACCTCTCAAATGCTAGGAATTTACAGGTGTCTACCACCTTGCCCAACTAAATGGGGAGAATTCTTAGAGATCCTAGGTCAACTACAGCAAAGGGGAATATGGCAGGGTACTTGTAAGAAACGTTATCTAGGCTCAGTGATTGAGAAGAGGCACTGCTCTTACAGAAGAACAATGGATGGCTGTCAGCACCCATGTTGGGTGGCTCACAACACCTGGACCTCCATCCCCAGGAGGATCTGACACCACAGCATCTGTGCTCATACACAGTATGAGCTCATACACACTATTAAAGTAATGGAAACACATCTTTAAGGAGTACCATCTTTATCTGTATAAAGCCTCACATGGGGTGCCCTTGAAAAAATGTCTTCCTTTGAACTTCCTTATATGTCATGAGGCTGGGGGCTTTGTCATGGCTAGATCTGGGACAACACTACCAACTTCAATGTCCTTGGTCAGAAGGTCATGGGCAGGGGACTCCCGACCTTAAGAGGGAGGGTCTTGCTTCAGGAAAGTGGGGCTGGTTTCTGTATTCAATAACTTGTAGGTAGCCATAGCACACTGCACAACTTAACTAGCCTCCTGACCCCACAGCAAGCCACGAAGAAGCCATTTATCCATGCCTCCCTGGCTTCCAGTTTTTAATCTGGAAAGTGTGACAGTTGCCTGTTTCTTCTCCCACCCCCGTGCAAAGCCGTGGTTCCAATGGGCCTATGAAAACGTATCACTAGTTACATTAGGAGAGAAAAAGAATCTACGGAGACGGGAAGGAGATGGTTTCCCTGCTTCTGTAACCTAGATACCAACAGCAGGGGTAGAATCTGCCTCCTCTAAACCACCGAGTGGCAGTTTTCTTAACTTTGGTCCTCAGCCCCAAATGGTTCCTCCCAACACTAGCCTGCTGAAACAGCTGCTCTGTGCAAAAACATTTCCTCCCTCTAAATGCAAAATGAAGTGTCATGGTTGTACACACATTTTCCTTCTGGAGAGAACCGCGGCAGGTTTGTTTCCAGCATTTTAGAGAATTCTGCTCAGCTGAATTGGAACTGAAAAAATGATTTTATTGCCCCTGGCTGCCTTGGTTCAGGGCACTTATTTAGATATTTGCATAGAACACTCTTCTATGCAGAAGGAGGGTGTAATACAGGCACTGAATCTCAAGCGGAAAAGAAGAGAACAAACTATTTTGATATGGTAATATGATTGAGCCCGGCTCTATGACTACTCTTAAGTATTTGACCTAAAATATTTCAATATTTAGTTACTATGCAGATGTCAACACAAGATCTAGACTCATGAATAAATAACCCAACTCATTTATTCAAGAAAGCTATTACGCATCTATGATGCAGGTAGCGGGGCTTGAAAACCCGATGCCTAGGCCTTCCTTTCTAGGAGCCTGTCAGAGTCACGAATGTCAGCAAGTAATTAACAAAGCTGCAGGGTTGGAGATGTTACAGAGGTCTGAGAGACTGATAGTGGGTGCAGAGGTGAGGGGATGTCTAGGCAGGGAATCTTTCATCCAAGGTTCTGTTGAGAATGTAGCATTTTATCTGGACATAAAAGCATTTCCTGGGTAAGGAAGTAAATCCAAGGAGCGCTCTTTGTCGGACTTTGGAAAGTGATTTGCTTATTCTGGACACACTGTGTGTGCTGGACTTCATTGCACACTCCTTCTCCAGATGGCACTCCGCTGTCCCCAGGGACTCAGCCACAGAGTTTTTTGTGTGTCTATGGCTGTACCTCTGTTATTTCAGTTCGTTTTGCCTTACTTTCTAACCAAATTGGTTTGCTGGAGCCATCTTTTTCTGTATGCTCAGCTAGTGTGGTAGCATGTAGTAGGTACTGAGATTACTTCCTACTTAGTAAACGTGGAGTTGGGGGCAAAAGAAGTTGCCATAACTACCAGTGACTTCAAATCCTCACCCCTAGGATAACCAACTTAGCCTTTTGTTGCTTCCTTTCATTCCCAGGTTCTGTCTTGATTGTCATATTCCCTTCTTGCTCCTCCCAAGAGAACCTGGTATTGTCGGGCTTTTATATCCTAAAGACAGATGCTAAGTTGATTGGGCAAATAAATAAACTACCGTTAAAAACATGTCCCAGGTCTTTTTATTTCCCCTTCGTTGGATGTACATGGCAATGAAAGCAGATGCTAAATTTTGAAACTTTCAGAGTGTTGGGATGTATTTTGACATGCTTCACAATAAAACCTATTGACATCTTAAAGAACTAAAACCCGTGTTGAGACTAGTGAATGCTATGCTGTGATAACCAGGCACCTTCAATGGAACCATCCCCAGAAATCACCTGGTTCCCAGTGGTTGAGAACACTGGCCCAGACCATTTGTCGAGCTGTTTCCCTTCCTGAGAAGACACGGCCATTGAACAATAGCAAACCTACTTCAAGAGTGACAGATCTGAGAAATGATTCCTTATTCTTGGACTTTTTCTTCTTAAAGAATGATCCTCATTCCTCCAGAAAGCTTGCACACAAAGAAATCGGTAGAGGTTTATTAAGGTCTAATAATATTTCACCGTATTGTAATGTAAGTACAAAATCTTCAGGTATAATATGAGAGATTTAGATTCTGAAATTCTGCAGAGTATAGTCCTGGATATCTGATTGTGTTTCTGGAAAAGGGAATAGATTTGAGGCTGAGCAAGGCGTATGGAATTAAAGGTCACCATTTTTCCCCTACCATCCATTTATGTGATAATGAAATGAGAGGCAGACAGGAGATAATACTGAGTCAGTAATACAGGGTGTGATTGTCAAGTGCCCACTGCAGAAGTGTCCTCTACCTGACGATTTGAAATAGGCAGGCTTCTGAGTTAATACTAAGCTTTCCCCAATGTCTGAAATGTCCCTCAAAAAAAGATAATTTCCCTATGAAAATTTACATTTCCAAGTTAAAAATACAGAAATATTCCATTGAAATCACATACAGGTTGTCAAATCAGACACATATAAAAACTTGAAAATTAAATGTTCTGGAAAAATAAGTTCTTTTTTATATTACTATTTAAAAATGAAAGAACTGTTGATGTAGGAGGGTCATCTGTCTATGTGTTACTTTTATTGGTTAATAAA
>LOEQ01000245.1:0-16737 GCA_001685075.1 Bramus lutescens | reverse complement strand
AGTCCCAGTCTAGCTGGCCTTGGTGAGCTCCCATTAGATCAGCGCCATCGTCTAGTGTGTGAGTGCACCCATAGGGTAAATTCTTAAGCCAATGTGTGTACAGGTATACGTTACTGGCTGTGGATGCAGTATTTTATTTCTTGCATGCTATATACTTCTAAGCATTTTATATTCATCTTATAATTTTATCTTTCCAATAGATCCTATGATTTCCTGCCTTACTGATGAAGAGACTCAATTTCAGAGAGCTTAACCCAAATGTACACATTAATATCAGACTACAACATGTAGATCTGATCTTGAGATTTTATAACTGAACTGCCTCCCACCAGAGCCTGATCTTTAGATGGGGAGGTGGACGTGTCATTTAAAAAAACAAAAAAACGAAAAACAAAACCAGGAATAAGGTTTACAAAGCACAAGGAGAGGGCACTTCTACTTGGACTGCTGACTTTAAAGGGGTCGTCATTTGCTTCTCTCTGTTGTTGAATGTAATGCAGATGTTGTGTGAAATTCTTTGACATGTGTTAAGGTGTGTGCTAAGTAGTAGTTAATATCACTGGGGTATTTTTCTCTGTGTCTGGCATGATTTTACTAGTTCTGTGTTGCTCAAACCTCCCACACTTATGGGACTCCCAAGGAACCTTGCTAGAATATAAATTTGCCATTCTCTGTGCCCAAAGAGGATGAGAGTTGCATTGTCAATTGGTCCCATGCAATGCTATAGATTCTTCTAGTAGTCTGAGCATCTTTGGTATACTTAGTCACTTCTATCCATAAAGGGCAGTGAAAGTGTGAGTTGACCAAGATTCGTCTTGACTGATATAGATGTTGGCCTGTGTGCAAACTTGTGTTTCAACTTTCCAGGTAAAAACCAAAACAGCACTGTGACTGTCTGTTAGGTAGGAGCCATTATTCTGCTTGTCCTACTCCCACAGCGCTAAGAAGTCCTGACTAGACCGTGTTTGTTTTGAGCCTTGATCAAGTGAGACAGTTTCCCACGCTGCCTACTTTGTTCTGCATCAAGCCCTCAAGTTATTACTCGTGTTTGTTCCTTGTGCAATTGCCTGATACAGTCGTCTTCAATGTAATGGATGTGGACATTTTCATTCTGTATATTTAGTCATGAGCTTCTCCCCAGTTTTTTCTTCTCTTCTTATGACAATTGTGTTGAATGAGGTGAGGGAAGTTGGGATTCTGAGTTAAACCTTTAGCTGGAAGAAAACAGTTTCTCCCCCTAACTCCCAGATCACATGTGTGACCTTGTACCCTTTATCACATGCTGTGTTGCCTTAATTGATTTGTTAACTTTTCTTCCCTGTTGTTATGAGAATTCAAAGGAAAGGATTGTAGCCTATTCTTTAATAAAATTTTTAAAGGCCTGCAGAGTGCTTCATGGTTCAAAGTAGAAACCACCTGACAGAATTCCTTTTAGGTTTCTGGGAAGCTCCAAGCTAGCTATGCTTTCGCTGATTTAATACCTACCCAAAGATACCATCTTTCATAGATTTCAAGATTTCCCTATGTACCCAAAGCTCATCTGGGATCTTGTCAGTTTCCCTTGTTACTTTCCTGACCAAAAGTGGGTAAACTATTCTCTCACATTTTAGCAAATTACATGTAAAATTTGTAAAGATTGTTGCCTGTCAATGATAGCTATCACGTAACCTATGGAGGGATGATAATAGATCGATTCTAACAAATTTGTTTCCAGCCACAGATTCCACAAGACACACGTCACAATGCACTGGATCTTCTGGGCTAGTAGAGTAGTAGGTAGGATGAGACGAGGTGAGGGGTGCTTGGGGTGCTTCAGGGTGAGCAAAGGAGAGATGCTGAGGGAAGAACCACTTTGCCCTGAGTGCAACTGTGAACAAGAAGCAGACTGCACAAGATTCTTGAACCAGGAAGTCAAACAGATTCCGCAGGTGGTATCTGGGTCTTCTATAACTGATAAAGAAGTGAATATTTTGAGTAAAGTTTGAAAAATGTTCCAAAGCACACCTCAGACATCTTGTCAATCTTCCAGTTACCATTAACTAGTTTGTGACTGATGCGTCTTCTTAAATACAGATTTCTTTGTTCAGATGGCTTGTTGGGAAGGGTAGAGCAACCTGACATTGGAGTTTGAACAACTGTGTCTACGGGAACTGAGCCCCTGGCTCAGAACGCAGGCCTGGGCCTTGATCCTGAGTTCTTACTAAGTCCTTAGGAACGGGACTGTGACAAGCTCAATTGTTAAGGGGCACTTCCTCGCCTCTTATTTATCTCTTTCACATCAGCAAGTGCGAGGCACATGTTTTAGTTTGGGCTGACAATTTGCATTCATTTAAGGTGCAAAGGGCCATTTCTAATTTGGAAAGTTGGAAAGAGGTGTGAACAGAGTAGTAGGGGAAGAAAGCTAGACAAATTGCCAGCTTCTGTTGGAACCTTTATTAGGCGACGTCACCAAAAAAAGAAAAAAAGAAGAAAAGCTGGAGAGGACCCAAAGCTCATTATCTGGGAGCTGGGGAGAGAAACTGTTTCCTGCCTAATAAGGGTTTAACTCAGAATCCCAGCTCTTCTCATTCAACACAGTTATCATAAGAAGAGAAAGAAAAATGGAGAGAAGCTCAAGACTAAATTTAACTCTCAGAATTTAAATAAAAATCACAATACAAATTTAGAAACTTAAGCAGTAAGTTTTTATCTTCAAGTATCAGAATAGCTGATAGCTGCAAATTCACTATAGTTTAATCTTCTTTGTAACACTGTAGGCCATGTGATTAATTAAAATATAGCAGAAATATAACTTTATTTTATATCTCAAAAATAAAATTTAAAAATATATCAAGCGTGAAGATTACTTTAAAGCCTCAGGTATTCTGTGTGTTCCCATGTTTCAGTGCATGTTTGCGTAGGTGTGGGTAACACATGTGTGTGCATATGCATGTGAGAGCTGGAAGACTTCAGCAGAAGCCAGCTGCCCACTTTGGTTTTCTTCTTTTTTTTCTCTCTCTCTCTCCTCTCCCTCTTTTTATCTTCCTTTTTAAAAGTATTTTTGAGGCAGAGTTTCATTGGCCAGAGGTTCACTGCTTTGGCCAAGGCAGCTGGCAAGTGAACCCCAGTGATTTCCCAATCCCCACTTTCCAAGTACTGGGATTACATCACTGCTATTTTACATGGGTTTTGGGGTGTTGAGCTGGAATTGTTATGCCTGCACAGCAAGCACTTTGCGGGCTCGCCCCTTCCCCCAGCCCCTTGGGTGTATTTTTGACTGAGACCTTAGAATCTGTTTTTCTAAGGCCTAGCCAGTAATTTCAGCCACCTCAGGCACAGTCATTCTTCCTCAAGGTGACTTGTTTGCAAACAGATCCACTAAGAACATCTCAGGTGGTAATGTGTGACAAGCAGAGAGAAAGAGAATCTTTNTTTTCAGAGACTGAAGGACTTCTGGTAACCTTTTACAGCAGAGCTTGTGCTGAGATATGAATTGATCTCTTGTTTCTCCATCTTTCTCCCATTTCCCTGCGTTTGTAGCATCCACGTACAGGCTGGTGATGGAGGGACTGAGGGGCAGAGGCCAAATGGCAATACACTAGTGACAAGGGCTGATTTTTGTTTTTCATTTTTTGCTTCGAAATAAACTTCCATGTCTGTAAATCTTTGTCTCCTTCTGCTCATATTTATTGTAGGGCTTTAGCTTTTTATTGTTCAGACTTGCTTTGTCTGCCCAGCTTTGAAGTTATCTACACCTTAGTGATCTAGCAATACCTCTCCTGAAGGAGTATAGGCGGTCAGAGTCTCGAACTCTGTACTGATGGAAGCTGTTGAGCTTGACAGGTGGGTGGAGAGTGAGTTCGAAGCAGGAGGTACTAAGAATTTCTTTTTCAACATCATTCATACTTCTCTCTTGTCATCATCAAATAGATTTACATTAAGATGTACACGTCACTTGGTCCTTTCACTGGAAAACAAGTCTCCTCTGGATTTAAGGAGGTCATTTTCTATAACTGTCCGTCATGGAGGACGTCATGCAGCAGGCATCGTGGAGGTCAGATGACATAACTTATCGTAGCCTACAAGATAACAAAATATCCCCTGAACCCCTACCGCAGCACATAGTGCCCTGTACAGGCCAGACAGCATTTTAGCTGTCGTGGGAAAGGCTTGTTCAGGCGTTTTAAAGAAAACCTGAACTTCAGCCGCTTTCACATGGGTCCCAGTATTTTAAAAGAATGAGTGGTCCAGGTGGTCACTATGCCCTGCAGAATCTTGTTTCCTTGTTTACATTTGTGAAGTTGTTTCATCAGAAGTGAACAGATAGACATTAGAAGAACCCCACAAGCTTAAATACAAACACACAGGCTGAAATTCTGTCCTGTCTTCCACTCCAAATCATAGAAGAAGCAGGAAGTCTCCAGATACTGTCATTTTTTTCCACATCAGCGGTGGGTGATAGGTTAAAAGACAGGAATTAGGATCTGTGCACAATGACGCTTGTCTTGAACCTGAGAGTTCAGGAAGTAGAGGAAGAAGGATCATAAGATTTAGCCCAGTGAGCTCCAGAAAGAACCTCTTTTTGAAAAGCAAAAACAGAAGACAAGAATTAGGGAGACTGAGAATGAATAAATTACATTTTATGATCTTTGAAGAAACTCCAAAGACCATTGTGTTGTCAGGGTTGTGGGAAAAAGTTATTCATCCAGTAGGCTTCATTCTGAGTGGAGGTTGAAACCACGCAATAAGTTCAGTGTGATCGGTCAAAAGCCAAGGGCCTTGTTTCCTCTCAACCATTTGATGTGGTGCAGAGGTGAGCCCGGCCCTCGATGAAAGGACTGCTACCAACTATCAAATATGTGTGCAAAGCTACACTTTGTGTTCTAGCTGCTGGCCCCGTGTCTGGTAAGGGACAAAAGATAGGCTTTTTGTAGGTTGGAGGTGCAGGGAGGAAACATTCTGTACCCCATTCCTTTCACTGGTCTTTGTCTCTCTGCTTTTCAGTGTGTCCTTAACACCCTTGCATGGGAAAGGGCTTTTGAAACTCAGCTCCTAATAGTACCATTTTTCATAGATAGATCATATCTTTATTGACTTGTTTTGCTGGAGTTTAATGGAGGCGTTAGAAGACATTCTGTTATTTTGCTTTGGGCTAAGACAGCTGTAATTGGGACCACTGTTTATTGAAAACGTAAAATGAGCAAAACAGTTTAGAAACCAGAATTGTCAGATCCACACATTTTCTTAAACCCCACATCTGGCTTAAATTCAAGTGGTTTGGAATTCTTTCCTTGAGATCTTAAAAATTAGTCATTTATTTTTTAGCATCACATCAGAGGATATAAGCTATTAATCAGGTTTAAATTTAATGAGTTGAATGCCCATGGCTCAAGACCATGATCTGCCTAGATTTTTCCCTTTGGTGACTTTGGGGTGGCATATATCAATGATCTTCCAAGTAGGTCTATTGGAAAGGGTAGGAAAATGAAGATAGCTTCATGTTAGAGAAAAAGAGCAAATTGTTTTACAAGTAAGCAGCCTGAGAGGCACTGCAAAAAAGAAGGAAGACAAAGAGGCCTAATGATGATAATCACACATTAAGGAAGTGTGTTTTCACCAAAGGAAGGAGGTAATGTTTATTTGGATGAACTGAATTGAAGATTCATTTTTTCTTCCCTAAAGTAATTCAAAGTATTCTTGTCTCTAGCATGTTATTTTATTAAGGGATCAAGAATTTTGTTTTCAGTGTATTGGCTCAACTCCACACAAAGTGAAACATATATATTGATTGACAAAAAAGAGCATTTTCAAAACCTGTGGGGTTTTTCTACACTGAATAATTCTTATTTGTTTCTTTAGATTATGATATTTCTAAGGTTTTGTCTTATAATCTCAATAGGTAATTTATGATTAAAGGATTTTTGACTGTCTTCTTTGACCTTACTAATACAGTATTATGACATGCATCATCAGTGGAGAAATTAGAAGGCTCTGCCTGGGAAAACAGTGTTCATGTATGTTGCGTTGGGTCCAGGGGGAGGGGGTCGCGCAAAGATGGGGACAGACCACCAAAGTCTAATAAATCAGAAGCAAACTTTATTCCAGAAACCATTCTTGGACCCTTCAGTTGTGATAATTTTACCTTGCATAGATTATTCTGTAAGACTGTTGCCGAGCCATAATAATGGTAACAAGATGAATACAACTTCTGGAAAAGGGAAGTCTCCCATCACTGAGCAGTAAACCAAGACAACACACAGATCATGACAAAGAGTTTGGGCTGTGCACGTGACTTCACTTCTGCTAAGAAATCCTGGTGATGTGCAATGAGCGATCTCTTGAACTTACAGGAGATAGGTAAAACCCGAAGGCTAAGGGACGGGTGACGGGCATGACAATTGTCAAGTTCTTCTTTGCTTTTTCCAAACACAGATGCAGTGCAAGGAAGCCATGGCACTGTCAATCGCATGACCGCATCAGCTAGAAAAATATTTTAAGAAAGTCAAATCCACACAAGCTTCGGTTCTCCGGGCCCCAACTCCCCAAGCTCTAGTACACTAGAAGGAAATGAGCAAAGGGATAGTTAAATTGCTTTGAATTAAGATGCAGGGGAGTGCCTAGGTCGGTCCCATGCAGGCACCTTGATTGTCATCTCAGTCTCTGTGAGCCCCTATGAGCCCAGGTAGTTGATTGTGTGGGTTTTCTTGTGGTGTCCTTGACGCCTCTGGCTCCTATAATCTTTTCTCCCCCATCTTGTTGTGTAGCTTGATCCTCTTGTAGGACTCCTAACAGTGGGAACAGGGGCTGACTCCAACTTTTTTACAGGTTTTTGGGACCCTACTCCTTACACTCGGTCACCTTGCCCAGCCTTAATCCAGGGGGAGGTGCTTAGTCTTCTTACTGCAGCTTTCCTAAGCCCTGGTTTGTTGATACTCATGGGAGACCTGCCCTGTCCTAAACAGAAATGGAGGGGGAGTGGATTGGGAGTGGGAAGGGGGGGCATGAAAGGAGAGGAGGGAGGGGCAACTTCAGGCCAAGATGTAAAACAAACAGATAGACAGACAAATTAATAAATAAATGTTTTTAAAAAGGAAGGGAAGATGAAGGGGATTGAGAACCTTTGTAGAAATTAAGTTTTAGACAGGGCTGGATGATCACAAGGTAACACTAACAAGCTCAATTTCTACTCATTATGACATTCATTCATTCAACACACACTCAGGCACCTTCTGTGAATTAGTTACTGTTCCCACACTAGGGCTCTGTCATCAACAGGAAGTCAAAGATCTCTGCATCTTACCTTGAATGCCAGTGGGGAAGATAGGCAATCGGTAGTAAACACAGTCATCAAGTAAAGTGTGTGCAACATGAAAAGGCGATAGCAAGAGCTGGGGAGATGGCTCATTGGGTAAAGTATTGTGGCTGTGCAAGCATAAGAACCTGACTTAGGATCTCCAGTGCCCATAGTGAGGGTTGGCTGGGGGGATCTGGGTGTAGCACATGCCTGCAGTCCCCGTGCTGGGGAGGTACAGACAAGAGAACCTCTGGGTTTACTGATGGAAAAAAAAATCTTCAGAATGAGTGAGCTTCAGGATCAATGAGGAATCGTGACTGAGGGATCGTGTCTCAAAACAAAGGGAGAGGGTCTGGAAAGATGACAATGGTTAAGGACACTGCTCTTTCAGAAGGCAAGACCACTCATAACCACCTCTAAGAGATGCGATATCTTCTTGGTCTCTGTGGACACTGGCATACACATGGTACACATGTGCACATGCACACACACACACACACACACTTGCACGCATGCACATACAAAGAAAGCCATAAATAAACAATAAAATAAATAGTTTAAAAATACAAGGTGGAGAATGATTGATGAAGATACCAAATATCCACCTTTGGCCTACACCTCCCCACAACACACACATGCTCTCACACCCACATGCTCACATACAGACACAAACAAATTCATTCCACACTTGCATGTATGCACACACAATAAAAGTGATAATATCCAAAAGGAAAGGAAGCATAGAATAGAATGAAAGTAACTTGGCGTATGTATGAGGCAGACAGTGTGATTTGGAATATGTATGGGGCAGACAGTATATGGGCAGCTGTCACTAATCCATATAAAAACCTACACACACACACAAAAAAAAATAGGTCTATTTTAAGGTAGACACTAACTACTTCTCAAAGAGGTTAAGTACCTTGCCCCAGATTAAACAGCTGGGAAGAAAGAAAGTTGCTTACTCAAACATATTTTTATCCTAACTTGCCGCCTCTCAGCTCTGTGGGCTCACTGCTCCCCTGTTTCTGTGCTTTCTACCAGGGATATACTTGCTCCAGATGATCGGTTTCAAGATGGTGTCATGCAGATGTTTGATTGGATGTGGGGTTTTTCTAGGCCACTCGAGGTTCCAGTACCAGACATAGTTCATCGCTTAGTTATATCCTTGGGAATAGCAGCTTATAATAACTGGAAATTAGACATGCATGAAAGGGTAGGAAGGTCTAGGTGGAAATGCTAAGAGGAAGAAAGTAGGTTAGAGGGCAGGGCTGCAGCGCAGGTGATAGGAGATAATTACTTAACAAGAAAACCATATCCAGGGTTGACTCCAAGGGCAGTAAATAACTCGTGCACCATAAAGCAGGAAGCGCTGGTGCTGGTGAGTCTTCCGACACACAGAGCCTCGTACAGTTCGGTAGGGTCGGCATTGCTGCGTTGTGGGGAGTGAGGATGATTTTAGAAGTCTGTGGCTTAGGGAGCAATCATAGAGATGGGATGAAAGTCCAAACCTGAATCCTCTGTTTCTCACTGTGGCAAAGACTAAGGAGATTCAAGGGAAAAGGTAAAATGGGGCCAAGAAAAACAAAGAGCGCCATGTCCACACCGAATTCTTTCCCAAAAACAGACTAGTTCTTTTCGTTCATTTGTTTTATTGTAATTTTCTCCTTTGAGTCCTACTTTGTAGCCCTGGCTGGCCTGGAATTTGCTATATAGCCCCAACTAGCCCCCAAATCAAGTCCGTCTTCCTCTTGCCTCAGCTTCCTGAGTATCAGGATTAAAGGCATCGATTACCATGCCTGGCTACAAGCCAAGTTCTAATGGAGATTAATAATAATAATAAAATCAAGATCTCTAGACTAGACTTGTCTTACACTTTCTGTGTACCTGAGGATGACAATGAACATCCTCCTGTCTCCCCTCCCACGTACTGGGGTGCAGGCATGTGTCACTACACTTGTTTATGCAGTGCTGGGAATGGAACCCAGGGTAACTTGCATACCAGGCAAGCATGACCCCAACTGAGCGACATCCCCAGTCCCTCTCATTGAGTTCTGATTTAAGAGCTATTGCTAGCAAAGCAGTAAGATGCATTTCCACACCTGTCTGCTAGCTTTCTGCTACTTACTTCCCCTCGTTAGCAATGATTTCAAACAATTTGGCTTGTCATTGTTAATGGTGGGTTTTTTTGTTTTGTTTTGTTCTGTTGGTTTTTTATAACTGTAGCTTTTAGTTTGTGTGAGTAGTCACAGATAAAGTACTTTAAGCACTTAATTTATGCCAAACAACATTATAAATTGAATGCATTTCGACTTCATAACAAGTCAGGCCCGGTGGTACAAGTCTGCAATCTCAGCTGCTTAGGAAACAGGAAGATTTCAAAATCAAGGACTTCTCAGGTGTGCAGCAAGCAACTTTAAAGTTAACCAGTGCAATTTTCTAAGACCTTGTTTTAGAAGAGAGCAACGAAGAAGGTGAAGGGCAAACACAAGTGATAGCAGAAGACCATTAAAGTGCGCCTCCTGTGATGTTGGCTCTGTAGCGTCTACATTTTGTAGGTGAGCACAGCAAAGCATAGAGAAGGAGTTTTCCCAAGCTTTCCCAAGTAAGTGAAGGAAGAGGTTAGACTCCAGGCAGCCCCTAGCCATGGTGCTACACGGCCTCGAAAATGAAGGCAGAGGAACTTCAGTGCTTTGCCCAGGAGCCAATCATCACAAGAACCCTTCGAAGCAGACATTTTTAGTACAAGGCTTTCATCCTGTAGGTGGGGAAATTGAGCATGGGAAAGTCGCAAGGATGGCACTCCTAAACAACATCAAGAGGCAAATCCAGACATAAACACGACAAGTTTTGTTTTTTAATTGCAATTATAAATTGTAGTGATTTAAAAGTTTGAAACTCTGGAGCTGAAGAGACGGCTCAGAGGTTAAGAGCAACCACTGTTTTTTCAGAGGACCTGAGTTCAGTTCCCAGCTCCAGTGTCTTAACTCAGCTCCAGGGGATTTAATACCCTTTTCTAGCCATCGCTGGCACCTGTACACATGGGTTTGGAAACACCTCAGATTTCAGATTATTGGGTTAAGGATTCTCAGTTTAGAAAGTCTAAGTCCGTTTATGGTCTTCAGGTTCTGAATGATCATGGTATTGGAGAATTTGAATTAGAGGAGTCTAATGCTGTTTGTTAGCAGGGGCTGACCAAAACCTGGTGAGTGGCCAGATGGTGGTAAGCATGCCTTTAATCCCAGCACTTCAGAGGCAGAAACAGGAAAATCACTATGAGTTTGAGGCCAGCCTGATCTACAGAGTGAGTTCCAGAACAGACTCCAAAGCTTGAAAAACACCAACAAACAAAATGAGCCTATTGAGTGGAGGACACAATGATTGCATAACAAACACAACTTGCAAAAGCTACCTGGTCTGCTCGGCTATATTTGGGGACATCCAGAGCTTTTGTTTTCATCGCATCTGTAACCTAGCCTGTAACATCTGGTGCTTCTTTACAAGCGCTCCTATTCCCATATAAAGGCCATGAAGTTAAGCTGCATGAATGCATTTGCTAGCAAGCTGGGAAACAAGATGCCCATGTGAATTTTCTGTGTGTCACATGATTTCCCCATTTGATGAATTCTTAGCCCTGGGTGGTGAGCATTCTTGCAAGCAAGAAGTTAAGCTCCAGGGTAGCCTGAGCTACACATACCAGTAGCCTAGTCAACAAAACAAATAAAGCAAGAAGAAGAGCTCCAAGAAGCTCTGCTGCTGAAACGACTGGAAAGGGAACTTTTCCTCATCCTGACCCTCCTCTGCCCCCTCCCCCATAACTGCAAGGCAGCTCTGCACTGAAGATCCTATACAGCCCCTTTAAAGTTGATGGACCTATGATGCACAGCTGGATAGTGAATCCTTATTCTTAAGCCTTCCTTTGAAGGTCTGCAAGCGTCCAATCTCTTTCTTCTAGGTAGGACATTAGGGGCCCACTTGAGTACAGGGGAGACCCACTAAGAGTCCAGGCGCACCATCAGGCACACGGAAGTCATTCTCTTGCTGCCCGGAGGGATCATTTCCCCTCCTTTCACTTCCAAGCCAAACAAGCAGATGGGAGCCAAGCAAAGGAACAAAAGCCCTTTGCTCTGTGCGGGGCTGCTGGGAGCATTCAGGAGTCCCTCTACCCCTTGCCTTGAAGTCATTACCTTCTGCTGGGGGTCTGCCTTCACACAGTCTTCCAGACCAATTGGAAGCCATTCTGTGTTGTACCTCTCTGCTGGAGATGCCCTCTGGCACACACCCCCACACAAACACACCTGCAAGCTGCCTCAATTGCTGCGAGGTCTGTGGAATTTAGAAATACATTAAACAATCAAAGCAGCCCTGTCATGTCTTGTAGCTTCAGCCACAGATGGGGGGAAGGTCCTCTTCAGGAAGTTAAGCAGCTGCAAAAGCCTGAATAGGGCTGACTTGGGGAGTGTCCAAGTGACCACCCATCTGATAGCTAATGATGGACCTGGTCACTGACCAGAACAAGGGCAGCTTTAAGGAAAAGGGTGTGGAAGAGATCTGGATATCTGGATAGAGAAGAAAGCTCAGTCATTTGGTACCAATTTGATCAAAGGCAGAAGTTAGACTGAGGTCTTTGTTAGACATTAAAGTAGAGATGGTGAAGTCTGTATCTTGGGATAGCCAGATTTAGGGTCTTTCCCACAGAGCTGGAGTGAGATGTGCCTATTGGTCTTCCTATTATCCAGTGGAAGAGGTTTTCATTTGCTAGGACATTAATTCGTGAGGAATAGACCAGGCTTTCAAGACTTTACTTGTGAACGTATCTCATTCTTCCTCTGGCCAGAGCACACTTGAGACCCACATTTGGGTGAATTCCATGTTTCAGGAACAGCTGGTGACCATGCATCGCTCTGGGGTCAGACCCTTCTTCACTGCCCTCTATCTGGGATCTATATGTGATGGGCCTTGGTTCCAACCAATACTTCTCCAGTCTGTGACTGGTAAGCTAGTAAAAAAAAAAATGGCTTAGAGAGGGAATCTGGGCCACTTAAACCATAATTTAAAATTCTTACTTGTAATTCCAGTGCTTGGGAAGTAGAAGTAGGCAGATCAGGGGTTCAAGGCTTGCCTCATCTACATGAGTCCCTGTCCCAAAAAAACAAAACCAAGCCACAAACTGCAATTAAGGGAGAGCAGATCATTTTTATTTTTAATGTTGACTCTCAGCTAACTCCTTGTTGTTGTTGAACTCTTTTTCTAGGTCTCATTGACAAGAACATTTCTGGCACCTTCTCTAAACAAAGAGAAATCTTTAATAATAAATTATATTTGCTTCAACACAGGCATTGGTATATTTTTATATGAGTGATTTATATATATGGAAGATAGTATTTGGATTTGAATTATGCATTATTTCATATTTCACCTCTTCAAGTTGTTACATTGTTGACAGAAAATGGGACCATAGAGGTCTTTTAGTTCAGGTTTCCCGATAACCTTGAGTACAGAGAGGGACTGGATTTTGATATTTTGCTCAGATCTGAACCAACGGCAATGATTTATAATGCAAATGTAACTGGGGAGGAACAGGACAGCTGATCCATCAATTGAGATTTGCAGTGATCTCATTGGGGGTCGGTGTTGCCATTGATTTTCCCTTTAAGGTAAAACCATCCACCAATCACCATATCTACCTCTTTCTACCATAACCCGATACAGCACTATGCCCAGAAAATCTGTGTGTGTGTGTCTGTGTTCCACAGATCACGTGTTTAAGGACTGTTTACTGGCTCTCAGCTGTGAAGTAGAAAACCCACCATGCTAAGCAGATGAATAACTGGAAAGAAAGTCCTGTGACTTGGGTGTGGTTTCCTGACCACTGTATCCCATACTGAAGCAACCAAACAGAAGCACCCACTCCTTTCCAGGGGTCTTGAAATACTCTAAGAAATCCTGGGTGAAACATGCTGAGCTAACAAATGCCTTCTCAAGAAACTGGAAACAACCCAATAAATCCTACTAACAAATGGTTTTTGAGTTCTGTTTTCCATTTAATCCTTGAAACGGGGTGATCATTCCTAACTAATCTTATTTTACAGATGAGGAACCCAGGTCTCAAGGAGGCTAAATGGAAGTAATTGGTCAGATAAATCCTATGGGAGGATCTACACTGATGGTACAGGTTCACAGCCCACCCCCTCATGCCACCCAGTGACTGATCTCCATGCAGCTAGTCACCTACATTTATCTAGATTTCTTCTTTTGTAGAAAGGATGATAATAGTACCTGACTTTGAGACTGCGTTGTAGGGTATGAAAATGGCCCAAGTGACAACGAGAACTTACTATTCTTCTGGGGACCCTAGTTCAGTTCTCAGTACTATGTTGGTGACTCACAACCACCTCTAACTCCATCTCCATGGGGTTGGCTTGCCCTCTTCTTGCCCTCACAGGCACCTGCACACATGGCACATACTCACACAGATACACACATATGTGCGACTAAAAACAACTCTTAAAAATAGAAAGAGTGCTGTGAAGACAGAATGATGTAAATGAAGTCTTGTTTGATTTGGACAAATGAGGATAATGTTTGATTTAGTAGATGCCAGGGATGCGCCAAGAGGCAGCGAGTGGTCCAGGTTCCAGAGATAAGCGGTTTATGTTCTCACAGAATTTCATTCCAGTAGGGGGACCAGAATATCAAGTAAGCAAACAAATGAGAGCAATAACCTTGGCTATGGTGCTTTTGCTGTGGAGACACTAAATAGGATACTAAGATAAGCGAGGATTGGCTCTGTCAGGGGCCTGGAAGAAGAGGCTCCTTTAATTAGGCTGGTCAGATAAAGCCTCCTTGGGGAGAGACATTTGCTCTGAAGCCATAATGATGGCTTCGAATAAAGAATTAGAATACAGCAAAGGCCTGCTGCATTGTGTTCCCCTTTGAGTTTGTACACTGGGCTCAGAGCACTCAAGGAATTTCCAGGGGTCCATGCCAGATGGGCAGATGGGCGTGGGAACCAGGAGCAGGACAGAATGACTGGACGGTGCTCAGGTTCCTGGAGATGATTAAAGCCGTTGAATAGGACTGTTGTTTCCAGGAACAACCATGCAGCTCTTCTGCAGTGCGTTCCCCATGTCCACAGTGAGTCCAATGGGACAGTTCTTCTGTGCAAGTTACAGATAGTTGTGCAAAACAACCTCTAGGCCCCCAAGCAATCGTGGAGGGCTGGTATTTCCCTTTTGTTTGCAGGCAAGGAAACAAGCACAGCGACATAACTTTTCCCAAGTTCAAACTTACTTAGTGAGCTGGACCTCAGTAACTTGGTGGTAAGCCCATGGCTATTACTGCCGAGCTATAAAGCAACACCCATTTTTAGAGACTGACCATCAAATGAGATGCACATGGCTTTGGAGAAGGCTGAATCTAGAACACATGATGAGGAGATGGGAGGGCACTGAGGAAAAGAATAAATTTCTTCATCGGATGGGAAGCAGAGAGGGTACTCAGATTCAAGCTGTTCCCCTTGAGTTTGATGTCATGTGGCTGGGGATGACAATTTCCTTGTTACCCAGACCATATGCTTTGCCGGACCAGTAGCTCAACTACATTAATTCTGTTGCTAGTCACCCCTTCAGTTGACTGGCGGAGCAATTCAGAAGAACGAACAAATAGAAGTGCAAAAAGGGGGGGAAATGAGAAGCCAGGGCCAGTATCACTCAACTCAAGTCTCCAACAAAGTCAGAGGGCAATGTAACCCCCCCGCCCCACAGGCTTCCTACAAGGGAGGATTTTTCTTCTCCTCAGAGCTGCCCATGAAGAACACACACAAATGTACTCCTCCCCTTCAACCTCAGCAGACTGCTTTAAGTTCTGCCTGCTGTGGTTGATAGAAGGCATCCAGCCATGTCCTCGCCAGGCATTTTGCTCTCTAACATCATCATGGAGGTGGCTATGATGATTCTCATATGGTGTCTATAAACCATCCCTGGTCTGTGCATTCAGGTTTCTAACACTGCTTCGAGTTTGCAAAAGAGAATCTATAAAACTGGATCGCTCCCTCTTTGTCCATCCTGCTGCCCTGTTCCAGAAAGAGACCTGCACCCATTAAACTTAGTGGACCACAGGTTAGGGTGCACCTGCAGGGGCAAACCTATGTCTTCTGCAAAGACCTCAGGGTGACGTTAGCTGGCTTCTTTGTGACTGGAGTTGTTCTTTCTCTACTTTGGGGTGCTTACCAACTACTAGACTATTTCTGCATTCCTAAGTCTCCACTGTTTTGGTAGGGCCAGGGAGTTCAAATAAGTATAAAAACCTTTAAAATGAAATATGAAAGAGGCAGCAAATTCCTTGGTAATGGTGTCTGTTCCTCCGTGAGCTGTTAGCTCTGCTGAATGTGTGACCTTGTTTTTAATGGTGCCATAACTTTCCTTCATTACGTCCATACTCTGCTTCTTTTCATACTTTGCTCCTGTGTGATCTGTTCTAAACTATGGCTGCATTGTGTATTGGCCAGAATTGTAAATCCTACTGTCCCATTTCTGTCCTGTCGCCCCCCCTTTCTTTCTGATTATCCACTTTCCCCACTTGGCTTGACTAGATTTCTACTCCTTAGGCAAACACGTATTTTCTGAGATCTTGTTGAAGAAAATGGGATTTAAACTTCACAGATAATTTTAACTAGTAAGTAATAATAGTTATCAGGCCAGAGTGTCATCCTTCATCAGGGGCTATATGGTAAACTCATTCACTGAGTGCCACAGTCTCTCTTTGTGCCATTTTCCCCTGTGAAACTCTGCCTTTGCTTGTGTGTTAGAACATGCTTCCCAAATGATCTATGTGATTTTACAGCATGAGTGAGTTTTCAAGGTGTATTTCTCCTGTTTGTACACGTTACTTTATTTACATGGTAGTCTGTCTTTTGTACCAACTGCTTAAGAATACCACTGTGTTTATTTTCTTTCCCCCAAGTATAGATTAGTACCTGATACAAATGAAGGGAAGGCTGATTCTTTCCTAATTCTGCAAGCCCATTATTTGCTCAGATTGTAATAAACTCTACTCTTGTGTAATGTCAAGAATAATAATGGCTTTTTTTAGTTGTGCGGAAATGTTCCATAGGAATATTATTTCACCCGTATTTAATTTTCCAAGAGGAGCTTTTTTTGATGAACTGTAAATTATAAATGTGATAAGGCTTGCCTTGCAGAAATTTTGGAGGCTGTGGTGCACAGAGGAGCACACCTGTGCTCACATGTGCCCACCCATGGAGCACATGTGGTCAATGAAGCATGGTTGACTTGCTCCAGCTGCAGAAGAGGGGGCTGGTTTCAATCTGTTTGAAACTTGATTTGCTTATTGAGGTAGGTGATCCTGGGGGTCTGGGGTTGGCATTTTTTCAGGCTTGAACAAAGGCCTTGAAATTCCTTAGACTGGTGTGAGTGGCTGTGGAGGTGACATCCCCTCCAGCC
>LOEQ01000244.1:1360287-1372018 GCA_001685075.1 Bramus lutescens | reverse complement strand
TCTCTCTCTCTCTCTCTCTGTCCACTTATGTGTGTGCAGGTGTCCACGGAGCTCAGAGGTCAACCTCAGATGTCATTCCTCAGAAGCCACCTACCTTGTATTTTGAGACAGGCTCCCTTGCTGTGGCTTGCTGATTAGTCTGGACAGGTTGACCAGGGTGCTCCAGGCATTACAGGCACGAGCCACCTGGCTTTTAATGGGCGTACTGGGGACTGAACTCAGGTCCTCGTGTGTGTGTGTGTGTGTGGTAAAGCGCTTCCATAAAATATGTGCGAAATTTGCCATCTCGTGCACTCTGTGGTGCTTAGCTTTCCACCAAGCGAGCCATTACCACTGTCCCTCTCCAGTGTTTACTGCTGTCCCTGACTGAGACCCTGGTCCCATCCCACAGAACCTCCTCATTCCTCCCTCTTGGCTCCCTAAGAGCCACCCTCTGTCTCTCTGAGTCTACTTGCCCTGGAGACCGTGGCATCAGACATGCATGTGTTTGAATGTCTCCATTCCAGCAGAAGTTTTTCCCAACCCTGCATGCTGTGGCTGGTTAAGGACGTGGCTCTTCTCAGGACTGAATAGTGTCCTTCCTGTAGCACCAAACAGCACAAAGGTGTCCCCTCCCACAATGGCCCTGGGGTCCTTTCAGTGTGTCTTTGGGGAGGCAATCTGGGAAGCCCCATGTCTGAGTTCCTGAAGAACTTGTAGCTTCTCACCCAAGTTTCTGAGTCTTGATCTTGGGAGCACTATGCGAAGATGGCTGCCTGCTGCCCCTGTGAATTACCTCTGACCTCTGACGTTTAGCAGTACTCTGGATCTTTCCAGTGTCTAGAAACTGGCTGTTCTGGAAAGCAATGCTGTCCTCCAGGAGATTCCGTGATCTTCCCAGAGAGCCGCCTCTGAGTCCAGGGCAGAAGGTCCCGGGACTCCAAGGCAGGTGGGTTGGGGTGGCCAAGTAGTGCCCGCGAGTGAGGGCGCCAAGGAACAGGGCTAGTTCTTGGACACATAACGAGCTCAGTCTGCAGGCATCTTCCTGGCAGTTCCTGTCCTTCCTCACTTTTTATCTTAAGCCCTGTGGTAACGGGAGTATTCTAGGCAGTGGAAACACTCCATTTTTCTTCATTTGTGGTGTTGAATGTCTGTCATCCCCGGAGAATGCTGGCTGATAGGGCAGCAGCTGGCACACCACACTGCCTGGTGCCCACTCCCTCTCTCTTTCCTTATCTGCTGTCCTGGGGAAATGTTCCTGGCTCTGGGCACACAGAACCTCCAGCTCCAAGCAGGTTTGATGGAGGAAACCTTGACTGGAGGTGAGAGCCCTAATTAAAACAGCTTTCTGGAAGGGTGGAGATAAAGTGCGTACCTCACCAGTGACAGGGCTAGCCATGCCGTCCGGCAGGGACTAAAGCCCTCAGTGTGCCAGGCAGCGTGCTGGGCTGTGTGCAGTGGCCGTGAGCTCCTAAACCTGTCTGCAGCACTCTGATAGAGGTGTGTGGGTGTTTCGTGAGGGCACAGAGAAGGGTGAGCACTTCTTTGAGGGTAACCGGGACTTTGTAGCAATGTGACAGTGGCACTGCGTTGAAACTGAAGAATAAATCGGGTGTTTTTTGGTCAGAGACTGGTAGGGAGAATGTTCTAGAATGGGAAAACACAAAGCAGAGGCACTGAGAAGGTAAGAATGAAAAGTTCAGAGCTGATGGTGGACACTGGTCACATGGTCTCTGTGTGCCAGGAGCTCTCTTCTGCAGACAGGCTCAGGGGAAGAGGGATTGACATGCGAGGCGGTAGGGACCTGGAAAATTTAGTGTCTGGATGCCAGGCAGGCTCCATGGGGTCTCAGAGGATGCCTAGGGCTCTCTGGGCTCTGGACTGCACACCATGTCATGGGTCTCAGGCTGTAGGCTTCACATTCCCAAGGGTCTCAGCTATGCAGGGCCCTGGAGAAACGATAGTGCCTCACAGTGTGGGGTTTTGTGAGGGAAAGATTGCTTCTGACACAGAAGGAAAGCACTGCTCTTTGTGCCGAGTCGCAGTCATTCTTTAAAAGAAAAATTAGTTTTTATTTATATGGGTATTTTGCCAATATGAATATTTGTGTACCACATGTGTGCCTGGTGCTAGCCGAGGTCAGAAGAGGACATTGGATCCCCTGGGACTGGACCTACAAGTGGTTGTGAGCCACCATGTGGGTGCAGGGAATTGAACCCAGGTCCTCTGGAGGAGCAGCCATGACCCACCTCTCCCGCCCCAGCAGCTACCCTTCACCCTTTAGTCACGTGCTCCATTGCTGAGGTCCATCTCTGTTGAAGAGGTATGGGTGGGAGCTAACCCCTGCTTCCAGATCCTGGAGACTCTGCTGGAGACTCCCTCACACTAGGTAGAGAAGAGAGGAATTGGTGGTGTGACCAGAAATGGGGCCAGTGTCCTGTCTCTCTGAAAAGTCCCATGTCCTCTGTTCTTCCCTACAATGTCCTGAAAGAGGCATGCCACAGGAAGAGGACCACGTTGCTGTTGTACGGCTCCACCTGGAACATCCACTCGCACGGGCTCCGAGACGTAAGGGAGACAGCAGTGTTTGAACGTGGCCTCCTCACTTGCAGCTCCTGGAGTGTGTGGGCTGGAGTGAAGGTTCTAGAATCTACTTGCTGGGCTGTGAGAGGACTCATCGGGGCAGCAGCGGCCTTCAGTGGGCTCACAGGAGCGGCTGCTGAGTGTGTGCAGGCGAGAGTCTGCAACCCCAAGGCCAGAGGGCATCTGAGTGGGGAAGACCCGAGTGTAGCCCTGGCTGTGGGAACTCATGCTTTCAGAGTGTGAGGTTCATTCTCTCCACCTCCCGTGGATTCCTCTGTCTAGTTCAAGTTGGAGATAGGACAGCTTGTCTCTGCAGGTCTTGCTACATGGGATCCCGACTCCGTACACGCAAACCCAAAGGGCCAAAGACCAGCCCTGGTGTGAAAATACTAGGGTAAAAAAGCACCGACTTTCTGGATGAGGTCACAGGCTTAACCACAAACCAGTCTTAGTGCTCTATGAAGACCGGCAGGGCTGGTCACATGTCCATACGGGGCATGGCGTTTGGACAGGAAGTTCTAAAATCCTAAGACTGCTCACCAAATGGTAAGGGACAGTCAGCCATGGAATGCCAGTCTCTGGGGTCCTCTAGGACACAAGTGTGCAGATAGTCACAGACGAAACACACCTAAGAAAAAGAGCTATGGATGCAGACAAGCGCTGCTGCTTGGAGGGTCCCAGGACACCCCACTAGTTCAGCACAGGAATCTGTGGCTAGCCAGAGACCTAACTGTTCCCCTACTTGTTAGGGACTCAGAGGCTCAGGGAGAATAGCCTGCCAGGGGCCACACGGTGGGGAAGGGGCATGGGCTGGGATTGGAACCCAAGCAGTGTGGTATCACTGGAGCCCCTTGCTCACTCAGTGCGTACCGCTGAAATCCCCACTGTGGGGCTGGGGCATGACCTGGATCCAGTGATGTGTGCACCATGGCCACACTGGACGGTGTCACGCATCTGTTACATAACCTGACGGGTCACCACCTGGCTTCAGGATTTATCGAGTGTCACCTCTCCCATCATAGGCTCCCTGCCTCTGCCTCCAGCCCACACCTCAATGTGACTTTCCTGCATCCTCTCTCATGAGGGCCGTGAGCATTTACGACGATGTCTTCATGTTTATCTTCTGTGAGAATGAGAGCCTCATGGGAAGGACCATGGTTCCTGCAAGTGGCTTTTATGTTCTTAGCCTTTGGCATGGTCGGCTCTCGAATGGGAGGACCAACAAACACCTAAATGAACGAGTACTGTCTCACACTCACACTGCCTACTCACACGTATGCGCATGCATGCGCATGAGCCTACCTGCAAGTGATCCTCGGCTCCCTTTCTCCCTCCTCCATCTCAGGTCACCACCCAGCTGGAGACTCCTGCACCCCCTCTGCCAGCTGGGCAAGTGCTCTTCTTGACTCTGTTACCCCATCTCGGACCATGCCAATCCTGCCAGGAGTCTCAATACTAAGTATTGTTTGGTGATGTGGAGGCCATAGGGGTTAGCCATGGATTGCACACCATTTGGGGAATGGGGGTTGAATGCCCACTCCTGGGGTACACTTGGCTACTGGGGTCTTGGCTTCCTATACTTCCCTCACTGGGCAGCTGTCAGAGCCCAGGAGTCCATACTGCCCTGGGCCGGGGGATGGGGGAGCAGACGGGCATCCCATTGGAGCTTCTAGGTTTGCATCTCAACTCTTGGCTGCCCTCTCTACCCCTCCCCTGTACCTGAGCAGCAAGGGCAGCGCTCGGTCCAGAGCCAGGTGCCAGGGAAATGTCCTCTGCCTGCATCCCTGCCATTAATCACCAGCTAGTGGGGGCACAGGGCCCTGTTTAAGATGCACCGGTGGTTCTGAGGTGAGCGCAGGCATCCCCAAGCTGGGCTGTTAATCTGTTCCCTCAGAGACAGCCTACCTCAGGCCTGTTAATCACTTGCTGTAATTACAGCCCCAACTTATTCGGGGAATGTTAATGGATGCCTCAGATGGGGAGGGGGTGGGGCTGCACATGCATGGCACCCCTCTTGCCACAGTCCCTGAACACCAAGGTTGCAAGAGTGGGATCTGGGAACGAGCCTCTCACCTAGAGTGTAATGTCTGTGCGGGTGGTGGAGGGGAAGCCTAGCGGGGCTTCCCGAGGCTTCTGGCACAGGTGCAGATTGGAAACCCAGGGTGTGTGACGGAAGGTGTTGCCCTGCTCAGCCTGAAGAGGTCTTTGGCTTTTCTGAGCTGTGTTCTGAGACCTGAAGGGGGTTTGAGAAGGACTGCAGGGGAACCTCTTCTTTTGGTCCCAGCGAGGGTCACTGTGCTGGCTGGTTTTATGTCAACTTGACACAAGCTGAAGTTATTGAAGACAAAGGAACCTCTAATCCTGAAAATGCCTCTCTAAGCTCAGGTAGTAGGCAGTCTCATAAGGCATTTTCTTGGCTGGTGATTGATGGGGAGGGTCCAGCCCATTGTGGGTGGGGCTACTCCTGAGCTGCTGGTCCTGGGTTCTATAAGCCGGCCAAGCAAGCCATGGAGAGCAAGCCAGTAAGCAGCACCCCTCCATGGCCTCTGCATCAGCTTCTGCCTACAGGTTCTGGCCTCTTTGAGTTCTTGCCCTGACTTCCCTCAGTGACTGACTACAATGTGGAAGTATAAATGAGGTTACTCCTTTCCTCTCTGACTGGTGTTTGGTCATGGCGCTTCATCACAGCAATGATACCTCTAAGACAGGCACCCAACACTGAAATGCAATTGGTGAGATCTGTCCTCTATGTATCATTGTGCCAAACCCTGGGTCCACTGCCACATCCTGACTGTGCAGGATGTTTCCTAGACCCGACTGCAGGGTCAGGGTGTGGTGGGGTACCCAGACTTTGGTGTGGGGCTCCAGGGCTGGATTGTTCAGTTGAGCCCAAGAGCTGCCAGTGCCAGCCCTGCCTTTCATGGGGTTCAGTGACCTGAAACAATGGTGAGGTGCCTGGTGCGGGAGATTCAAAGCTCTCCAAGTGTCTTCACCCCATGGCAAGGAGGAAGGTGCTAATTTGGACCTAGCGACTGTCATTCTAGGCTGTTATGGAAGGTTTGCATTTGTGTCCTGGCCTCAGGTTGTGCTCTGGAAATGTGGGAGTCTGGCCACACAGCAGGCAGGTTGGGTTTGAGGGGGACAGTCTGTGGTTCTCCCTGGGAGTTGGGCCTGACTCTTGAGGATAGGTTCAGTGTGACCTCTCCTGGGGAGACATGAAGAAATATCTATTCGCCCAAGACAGGGCACCAGTGACAGACTAAAGAAATGGTTTCATCCGGCTTGGTGAACAAATGAATTTACAAACACGTGGTAAAGACTTACTAACAGGAACATGGGTGACCCCTAAACAGCTGTGTCACCAAAAAGCCCAGCACAGCATAGGTGCCCCCCCCTTTAACTTAACCTTTCTCCTCCTCTATACTCTGGCACCTCCAAGGACCACACACAGCTGGGACAGAATTGTATGCAGCTAGATTCTTGGGTGAGGGTCCAATGACCCCCTGGCTCCTACAAAGTCATGTTGACAGGCTTGATTTGTGAGGGTCTGGTGACGTAGAGGATTTGATGTTCTGACTTAAAATGTCAATGGCCATGTGTCTTAGCTACTTTTCTATTGCTGTGATAAAACACCATGACCAGGGTAACTTATAGACGAAAACACTTAATTAGGCTATGGTTTCCGAGGGTTTAGAGTCCATGACAGCAGAGCAAAGGAAACGGCTGAGCGCTCACATCTTGATCCACAACTATGATACAAGGAGAGAGAGGGGGGCACACCGGGGATGGTGTGAGTCTTTGAAACCTCAAAGCCCTCTCCCAGTGACATGCCTCCTCTCCAACAGTGCCACACTTTATAACCCTTTCCAAATGTTTCCCCAACTGCGGACCAAGTATGCAAACCTATGAGCCTGTGGGACCATTCTCATTCAAACCATTGCACTATGTAATAGTTCCACAACAACAGGGGGAAGTGGCTGGGAAGGGCAGCTTGCTCTGCCCCAACCAGAGTCATTAAAACTCCAGGCAGCTCCAAGGGAGCCTGAGCTGAGCCCTAGAGGCCTATGGGAGAGAGAGCAAGGAGTGAGGAGAAAGAAAGAGGGGAACTGAGTAGGCTGACATTGGTCCTCTCCCTAATAGGACAGACAAGGAAGGTAGGCAGAGGGGGACAGGCATCCCTGAGGTGAGGCGCAAGGGTCCCCTTGTAGGCAAACTTCCAATGAAGGAGCTGGTGGCATTGCCACATATCCTGGTGCCTCCTCTGCCCTAGCTGGGCAGCTGCCCTCAGAGGGTACTTCAGCAGCTGCAGGAGCAGCAAGCACTCTTCCAACCCTGGGATTTAGCCCCTTGGGCTTCTCATCACATCTACCTTCAAGCCCCAGGGACAAAGGTTGGGTCTCTTGCAGTCCATCCAGGAAGGGGCTCCAGGCTGCCGCATGAGACAGATCTGTAAAAAGCACGCCAATCACCCCAACTCCAAAGGCCCCAGGTGCTGGAGAGGTTCCTTGAAGGATGAGGCCAGCCTTGTGGTAGCTGCTCCTAGTGGGCTTTCCCTGGCAGCTCCTCTCAGTGGCCATGGAGGGCTCAGGAGTAACACTGTTTTCTCCTTCCTACACGCCCTCCCCTGCCTTGTTACTTTGCATGGCTGCTGGGGCCATGGTACTTCTCATGCTGTCAACCAGGCAGCTTACAGACCTCTTTCAGACCTCCTGCTGTGGAAACTTGGACTCTGAGACCGGAAGTTCCTCCTCATTCTGGTACATCCATCCAGTGTCACCGGGACATTATTGAGAGAGACGAGAGAAGCCATTTGGCAAGGGTTCTGGGGCTAACTAGAGTCTGAGCTTCTCTGCTCAGTGGCCTTGCAAACCCCGTGGGATTCCCAGGCGAGGAAGAGCAGTCTTCCTTGGGTTGGGCTTTTCTTGTGTGTTCAGTGGTAAAGGAGGTACTTTCTCTCTGTTGGATGAGTCTCTGGAACCTCTGATGAGACTTCACTGACATGTCCTCCTGAGTGCCTGCCCTCCTGGGGGTGTGTCCTCCTGGGGGCGTGTCCTCCGGGGGGCATTTCCTCCTGGGGGCGTGTCCTCCGCAGGGGGGGCATTACCTCCTGGGGGCGTGTCCTCCAGGGGGCATTTCCTCTTGGGGGCGTGTCCTCCAGGGGGCATTTCCTCTTGGGGGCGTGTCCTCCTGGGGCTGTAAGTTCTAATCAGCTTCTCCTGGGAGCCAGCTCCTGTGCTTCCAGCAGTGCAGAAAGTGTGTGAGCTGAAGTTAGGACTGGAGTGAATGACTTGCCCTGGGTAAGCTCTAGTGGTGTCCTGTTGCTGCCTCAAAGCTGTTACTCTGGGACACTGAATTCATGTCTCCTGTGCAGATGGTAGAGCTGTGGGAGGCACGGCAGTAGGGGCATGCCTCCTGGCTCCAGGAAAGGAAGCCTTCTGTTTTTCCCAGGTCCACATTGACCCCTGAGGTGGACAGGATGGCTGGGAGGCAGTCAGTAGGACTATCCCTCCTCCTCTACCCCTCCCCGAAAGCTGAGGTGTGGACCCTAACGTTCCAAGCCGTGCCACCACCTGAAGTTATACTTGGTGGCTCCACAAGGCTGGTGTGCAAAATGGTTTTCCTGCATCTGACTCAGGTTTGTGCTGCTGTGTACCTGGGTTTTCCGGTCTGAATTCCCTAAATGGCAGGTGGTGAGGATGACACGGAGCTGGGAAGGGCAGGGCTACTGTCCCTGGTCATGTCCTAATGGGGTCACTTAAGGTCATCTATGCAGAATGAAAGATGTGAGTGTGCCCAGGACCAGGACCACCATCTGAAGTAAGAGATAACCCAGGGGCTGCAGGGGTTCACCCATGTCCCTTCTGGTCTATAGGGGAGGCAGCCACCTCTGTGGGTCCCTCTGTCTCCACCTACAGTGGCCCTGAGTATGTCGGCTTCTACTCAGGAGCTCTGGATGGATCCTTTAGTTCCCCAGGCAGTGATGACATCAGTCATGGGCTAACGCTAGGCAGACATCCTTCGCGACGCTGTCAGTAGAGGATGGGTCTCCAGACCTTTAGGCTTCCAGGTTAGCAGCATGGGTTCTGGCTCCCTGCTTTCCCCCAGTGTCACCCAGAGACAGCTTTCATAGGACAAGGACTGAACCCCAGTGCTCCCCCTCCCTTCAGTGAAGCACAGCTTTGCCCTCCCTTCCATGAGATTACAATTACTGATCACCCCGTAACACACAGGGGGCAGGGCCAGCTTAGCTTATGTGACCATCCCTTCTTCTCTCCATGATCTTGGGGAGCTGAGCTGGGCTTGCTCCGTGGCCCATCCTTGGAGGGGAATTAGACAATGTGAGAAACCCAAGGACAGGCTAGGAGGAAAGCTGTCCCGTGCTCAGATTCCTGCTCTGTAGCACCTGCTTTCCCAGCATGCCTTGCAGATGGCCACTCCACATCTCCTCTGGCTCATAATATAGTGATCATGGGAACCAAGTGACAGTTCCAGAATCTTTGAACCCTCTCTTCTTCTCTAAAGATGCTCAATTCAGTCAGGCAGGAAATGCCCAAACCTCAGCGTACCCGGTTCCACCCTCACATGCCCGCCTCTTCTGCTTCCTTCCTTCTTGCTAGTAAGCAGAGACGCTCAAGTCTTTCCTCTTTCTGTCAGAGGGTCCTGAAGCATCTCTATTTCTTTGTTCCTTCTCTGGCTTCTCTTCTCTTCCCCAGGTTATTGTACTTCCCTGTAAATTCACCTGTGACTGGGAACATTCAGAGTTGGCACTTACAGGGGTAGTGTGCACGGGAACAAAGATCAAGAAGCATCCTTCCTCCCTCCACATCCCAGTATGTGACCTTGACAATTCCCTTCTCAGCCTTCCCATCCCAAACTGGAAGTGGGGCAATGACAGACCTCTCTTGCATAGACTGAATGAGGATAAAGCATCGAGCTTGGTACCATCCAGAGACCAACCACTCAACACATGGCAGCGGTACCTGGAGTCCCTTCTTGGCTGTACTGCTCTATCCCAGAAACTAAAATTCTTAAGTTTTAAGTTCATAGGGCTCTCAAGAGTGTGGCCAAATCTCCTGCTCCATCCTACCTGAGGTGTGAGTCACCCCCTTTCCAGTGTATCGTTGTTTACTTAGAAGCCCTATCAACCATCAGACTGGCTGTTGTGGGGATAGCGTGGCTGCCTGGAAGCCCAAGAGAAGTGAGCACCAGTGATTCCATATTTTCTGCTTATAATGGTTCTATTTCACTATTAGTTATACTATTATTCTCTGCATGTGCATGTCTGCAGGTAACACACATGTAGAGAGGTCTGTCTTAATCTTCCTTAATCTCTCTTCACTGTGCATTTGGAAATAGGGTCTCTCACTGAATGGGGTGCCTGCTGTTGGGTGCCATTTCAGCTAGACCAGCTGACTGGCAAGCCCTGGGACCCGACTCTGCCTCCCAGTGTTGGGATTACAGCTGCGCACCATCATTCTTAGCTGTTTAGGTGGGGATCGAATGAAAGTCCTTCTGCTGGCACAGCAAGCACTCGACCTAGTGAGCCATACGCCTAGATCAAAGTGCTGAGTGTATTTAATGCGGAAATCTTAGGATAGGTCTATACGGGCAAGGTAAAGCTGCAGGTACAGGGTTTGGTACCTGGGGCGCGAATTTTAATTGGTCTTAATAATAAAAACCCAGAGTTGGATATTAGGGGATGAACGCTGAAAGATCAGAGAAGCAGCGCAGCCAGCCACTAGTTCTCACCTCTACAAAATCCTCAGACTAAATGGCGTACCTGTCCTTACAAGTCCTCAAACTGAATGCTGTCTCTCTGAAACCTCAGACTGAATCCTGAGCTCCCGTCTCTTCCTGCCTTATATTCCTCTTTCTGTGCCCAGCCATATCACTTCCTGTTTCCACTTTCCTAGTGCTGGGATTAAAGGTGCGTGCCACCACAGCCTGGCTCTATTTCTCTTTGAGATTGGATCAGTCTAGTGTAGCCCAGGGTGGTCTTGAACTCACAGAGATCCATCTGCCTCTGCTTCCTGAGTGCTGGGATTAAAGTGTGCCACACAAACCCCCTTCTCTCCTTTTCATCTGGCTGCATTTTAAGAGACATGTCAGTGTTATACCGTCTTCAGTGACCAAGTAGTGGCATGTGTGGGCAGTCACATCTGGGATGGCTGCAGGAGAGGTGTGGGGTTGGGGACCTTCCCTTCTGCTCCAATCACAGACACTCAAGGTGAGGAGCCTACATCTCCTTCCCCAGACCTTCTTTTTCCTTGACTCTTTCACAGATGGGGTGTCCCCAGTGTCAGGTCTGTTGGACTCCAAGTCTGGATGGATGGGAGGTTTTGCGTTCATCTGTCGTCCAAGAGCACCTGCCGAGCATCATATACCCCTAGATCTGTGGAGGTGCTTGGAGTGCCATGCTTGATGGATGGAACAAGGTGGAGGACTGTCCTTCCCTCTCCCCTGCTCCTCTTTTCATCCCCTGGTTGTGTGCTCCATCATGGGGACTGCAGGCTACAAAGCAGCCTCTTGCCTGCCCATCCAACATGGTGGCCATGGCCGCAGGTGTTGGGAAGTGTTGAGAATGTGGCGAATTGGGGCTAAGGGGTGGAGCACTTAAAATGAACCCCAGTTTTAAGAGACTGAGCATAGGATGCAGGGTATAAAATCTCACCTCAGAATCTTTATATTGATTGCATGTTGGAAGAAAAACATCTTGAATATATTGCGTTCAATAGAAAGATCATAAGGATTGATGTTCCTTGTTAGTTTTTAATGTTTTTAGTGAGGCCACTAGAAAGTTTAAAGTCACTCCCATGTCCCCAAGCGCCACCTGAGCCTAGCAGCTTAGAGGGTGCTTTCCCTGGCCTTGGCCCTAGTCCAAGGATTGTTGGCTTGCTCAGTATCTGCAGGGACCAGGGGTCCCTGTGAAATGAGTTGGAGATGGGCCCTTGGGATGTTTGTGTTAGATAAGGCCATGCCGGTAGGCCCTTAGGATGGGGTTAGGGACCTGATGAGAAGAGATATCCTCCTTCTTGCTTCCCTCTGTGAGCACACAGCATGAAGGTGGTTGTAGTAAATAGGAGCGCGGGCTGCTTTTCGTCCTGCCAGGCTCCTGCATGGCTGGCTTATACCCAGAAATAACAACACACAAATTGTATTCATTTAAGCA
>LOEQ01000244.1:1244369-1259576 GCA_001685075.1 Bramus lutescens | reverse complement strand
TTCTTTATTAATTAACCAATGAAAGCAACAGATAGAAGACCCTCCTACATCAAGTTTCCCCAAGTCTATAAATGGTGGGTGCTGCTAGGGTCCCAGGAACCTCTTCCATCTCTCAACTTAGTCCCTAATGCCATGGTGACCCCACGTTTAATAACAAGCACTGGCGACTCTCTAGTGAAAGTCAGGCATCAGCCCAGAATGGCGGACTCACTGATCGAGCAGTGTTTATAGCCCTGAATGTCGGTCCTTCCTCCCTTCCCATTGCCTGAGAATCAGGAGGGTTCAGTCTTACACGTCATCCAGGTCTTATCTTGGCCCTTGATGCTTGTGTTTGTCTGTTTCTTAACAAGGTCCGTGCATGTGTTCACCGCTGTGTTTTGCATCCTGTCTGTTTAGAGTTTATCAGGCTCATGACATCATCACATCTACAGGCAAGCTCGGCTGTTAGTAATTTTCTACCCTAAACCCCTAGTTTGGGTAGGGGTGGCTGGCAGTTAGGAGGTGGATGGGCAGACGAGTGGACACTAGCACGGGTCCCGTGTTTTCTATTCTCTTGTAACTGAACCTAGGCTGGCTCACGGCATTTTGAAACTGGACCCTTTTGTTTTGTTTCTTACACTAGGAGAGTAAAGTGGTATCCTGTTGTCCATGTGCAGCTACGGACAAAAAGCAAAGTGCCGTGATGGGCTGGCCTCCAAAGGAGCGCCTCAGGATTAGGGGACAGAGAAGGACCTTAGGAAGGTGAGCAGCTCTCCTCCGTGTGGAGGAGAGAGCAGAGACTGAGCCACCCTGCTGTGCAGGAGAGCCTGGCTGGGTCCTCCAGACACCACATTCAGCTACATAGCTGATGGCCACGTGATGGTTGCCGAGGTATGCACGGACCCCGATTTGGGTATTGTAAGTGCAGTCCTTGAAGAGAACAGATCACATGCTGTACAGCTGAGAGAGGCTACACAGAGAGGTTGACCAACTTGAATGAGATCACACAGCCGGGGAGACAGAGCTAGTCCTGTGTGTAGAGGCTGTCATGAGACAAGATGGAGGGGTGTCCCTTCGGTCTAAGGAGGGGTGTCCTGAGAAGTAAGCTTACCTATGGGTCTGCAGTAATTCTTGTGGCTCCCCTCAGCCTCTGTCACCCCCACCCCATCTCCACGTCTACTTGGCACAAATAGGAATGACGGCTGGAGGCTTCCACTGCCTGCCGCTACATTCTGGGTGCAGTAATGGATTAGGGGTGACCCCTCCAAGCCTGGCACCTCTCGCTCTGACGGTACCCAGTTAGCCTTCACACACACACCCGAAGGCACCCTGTGCCGCAACACGAGCGTTCCTCTGTGCTAGCTCCTGGGATATACGGGTGCCAGGCTCTGCTTGGGCCCAGAGCTGCTCTTAAGGAGGGACACAGCGATCATCCCTGCCCCACCTCCCTGCTACAACCTCCCACTATCCCCTGCAGTGGGTCGATCCCTAATCAATGCTTGTTGAGCAACTGTCTGGGAACAATCTTCCTCCACTGTCTCTAGGATGTTCTGGGGAAACACCCAAGTGCCCAGGACCGAGAGGACTGTACCCTAGTGCTCAGCGCAAACACCTTGTTACAGGTATATGAGGTGCTCCTCAGTGGCAGAGAGATGGTACGCTGGCCCTATAGGGCCCCGGGGGCACTGGGAACTGGTGAGGACTGAGGGTGACTTCAGCTGAAGAGATGTGAGTGGAAGCATTGAGGCTGACCCAGGATGGATTGAAGGAGCTGGCAGATCGGAGCAGTACCAGGCAGGACCACTAGGGGACCGGACGGCAGCTCTGTGGGCTGAGGAAGCGGAAGGGCTTAAGGATCGCGTACGTAAACAAAGCTTCTTTAAGTCAAATCCTATCTCAAGTGAGCCATGGGAGGCTGGGTCTGTGAAGATCCTCTGCCTTTCTGCTCACCGTAAACATCTCGGACGCCTCTGTTTGCGTAGGGAAGTTTCTTCAGGCAGCACACGCTGAAACAGGGAAAAACAGTCAACAGTGACAATCGATCCTGCAAGGTGTGTGTGCCACCGTGTACATGCCACTGTGTGCACGCATGCTGCGTGAGCCCTTGCCTTGAGAGCCTGGGTGCAGTCGCTGGCGTGCCTTCCCCTTGCTCCAATTCAGTCAAATGAAAAGCATGTTGTGTTTGCTGGCCTATGTCCTCAGCAGCGAGTAATTAGCTTAATGACTTTTCTTAATTCTCAGCTAGTAGAAACCCCTGCTTCTGCAGGAAGAGCTGGTCCTTTCTAGAGGACTGGGGCTTGACATTGTTCTGGCCCAACATAGAACATCCTGCATCCCCAACTCAGACCGTGCAACTCTACCACACCTTAAACACAAACCCACGGAGAGACCCAGGAAGTTGGCAGCTAGGAATGAGGTTCCTGGGGGAAGAGGGGTGGCCACTCCTGGTCGTGCCCTCCTGTGTGCTCAGCATAAGAGGCCTGCTCCCTTCAGGAATCTTGGCCAGGAGTGTTCCCTCTAGGGAACTTCCTTATCTAAGTGGCCCCAGACAAATTCAGGGGGACAGGTTATAGAAGCCTCACGTGGAGCCTTGTTGAAGGCTTGGTGGCTTCAGACTCTGGCCCCTCCACAGCCTCTGGCCTGGCCCATTGGTAGCACTAAAGATAAGCCATCAGGAGAGATGGTGCCAAGGAATGCAAGCAACATTCCTGGCCTTCTCTCTGAGGTTTGGAGCCGGTGGCTACCCATGGATATTCTGGGGACTATGGTGGTTTGGGTGGGGTGCTGGGCCTTTGGCAGCCTCTTCTCTTTCTGTCTTTTTCTCTGTAATAGAACAAGTCTATGGGAGGGGTTGACTCAGTCTCTGTGGGAGGATGTGTCCAGGCCATGGAGGTGAGAGAGAAGCATTGGGGTTTCAGGCCCACATGGAAGTGAGCTCAGAATCCTTTCCTCTTGTGGCTGGGATCTGTTGCCATGGAAGCTGGGTCTCTGACTATCTGGTGAGCCACACTCCACAGCCATGCTCATAGCTACAACTCCACTTCTCTTTCAAACAAGCAACAAATTCCGAGCCAGCTGCCCACTACAGTGATCCATCTTCACTGTCAGCTTGACTGAATTGAGGGGCACCCAGGAGACTATCGAAATGCGTCCCTAGGTGGACCCGTGAGGTGAGACGTATTTCCAAAGCCCATTAGATCAGAGACTCACTGACCTAATCCATGGTTGGATCCATTGCTGGATTCAGATTTCTGGGCCTGTTGAGCGGCAGTGGAACCGGAGACAGTAAGGCCTGATGGCAGGGAGAAGGTCACTAAGGGTATATATATCCATAGAGGCTGCATCTCATCCCTGGCCCCTTCCTGTTACGGCTCCATTCTGTTTCCTGTCCTCCGTGTTGTGAACTGTCTTCTTCCACGCACGCCTGTTGCCATGACTGATGGGGCCACATGGCCAGAGATGGAAAGTTCTGGAACCAGAGTTGTTTCATTGCAGCAATGAAAGCCATATTGGCAGCAGCAGTCTACCACCAAGCCCGAGATCTGACCTGTGGGACTTCCGGCCCAGCTGACCCCTTCATCTTCTCTTCCTGACTTGCAAGTCTGCAAGCTGGTACCCCAACCATCCCCACACAGCACACGTTCAACCAAGGAACAGACTCCATTCTCTATCTACCACACACCTCCCACACTCGTGGTTTATTGGATACTCATGGTGGCTCAGGGCTGCTCTGTTCCTTTGAGGCCCGTGTGAGAGTGGCCGATGCCTCCCAAATGCCTCCTTTCTCTGGGACAGGAGATGGTGTGAGCTGATATAATTGGTTACTTCCTTTCCACTCGGACTTTATAAGTTGGAGCAAAGTTTCCAAGAAGGCGGGGCTCAACCAGGAGATCAGGAGCTTCCTCAGGAAGGCTGTGCTGAATGGGATGTTCATTCCCACTGACTTCAGGTGACAGAGGGCTTGGTGTATAGGGACAAGCCTCTGTATATAGGGACAGGCATTAAGGTGAAACCATCAGACCTGGGGAGGCTGTGACCCAGTGACAGCCTTTTATGACCCAGGGAGGTACATTGGCTAGAGGGGTGTTATAATATAGTCATATTAGTAATATTGCTAATTATATATATGATTATACTAATTACTCTACTAATATAATAGCAATGGTGTGTTGCAAGCAGGGAGCATGTGCTATGTGCTGCATCGACATGGTCCATTGTGCCTTTGGTCAGTCTTGCCTTTCACGGGCCGACTCGGGTTTTAATGGTACCATTTTCCCACTATTAACTGAGACAATGCTGAGAGAGCCACACTCCCAAATCTACAGTACAAATGTGTGTGTCACTCACCACACGGTCCCCAGGAGAGCCTCTTGCTATGGGATGAGTGTGACATGTTGTTTGGATACTTGGTCCCCAGTCAGTGGAACTGTCTTAGGAGATTGTGGAACTTTTGAGACATGGGACCTAGCTGGAGGAAGTGGATTTTATGGTTCATAACCCTCCCCTGTTCCCCCTCCCAATGTCTCTGCTTCCTATGCTGATGAGATTTAGGTGACCAACCGCACACTCCTGCTACCACAGTAGCCAGGAGTACCACTGGGCCTGCATGACTTCCTTGGCTGTTACTGTGCTAGAACACCATGAACAAGGCAACATATAGAAGAAAGAGCTTATTTAGACGGCTTATTTAGACGAACGGTTCTAGAGGGCTAGCATCCATGATGGTGGAGGCAAGATGTGGTGCCTGGAGCAGCAGCTGAGAACCCAGACCTTGAACTACAAACAGGAAACAGAGAACACACTGGGAATGGAGTGAGGCTTTTGAAAAAGCCCACCCTCAGTGATATACTTCCTCCAGCAAGGCCACGCCTCCTGAACTTACCCAATCAGGGCCACCAAATGTGGACCAACTATTCAAACATCTAAGCCTTTTGGATACATGATCTTTCCAACTGGTACAATGCCTTTGCCAGGGAGGCAAGCCATGATGGATTATACACCCTTAAATCATGACCCAGGACAAATCTTCCTTTAAGTTGCGTATTCCGGGTATTTTTTTTTACAGCAGTAACTTGAGGCCCATTGTTACTGAACTTGAGGTCACAGTCTGTACTCCAAGAAGCCAAGCTCAGCCACTCATCCTCAAGAAGCAGGTAAAAACAGCCAAATTAGTAGTAAAAAGCATAAAATAAAATTTGTTTAATGTGGCCACATGGGGAAGAGGGGTGAAGACAACCAGCCACCCCTCAACCACCATCAGGGTCCTACAATGAGGGTAGGTTTTAAACAACAGGCAAGAAGTGTCCCAGTCAAGGTGGGATCCCGCCAGACAAAGGCCCCTCATTGTCTGGGCTCCAGTGTTCTCTGCAATTCTCTGCAAGGTGCTAGATCAACACCCTGCCAACAAAATCTCTTCAAGGGAGGCAAACTCCCCGTCTGACTGGCACCACGCTTCAGCCAGCATGAGATTCCTGGAGGATTCCACTTCCTTGGGGTCTATTGTTTCAATAGTCTGATAGTCAGATTGTACTAGTCAGGGTTTCTATTGCCGTGATGAAACACTGTAACCAAAAGCAGTTTGGGAGAGAAGGGTTTATTTGGCTTACACTCCCACATCTTAGTGCGCCAGCGAAAGGAACCTGGGACAGGAACTCAGACAGGGCAGGAACTTGGAGGCAGGAATGGATGCAGAGACCATGGAGGGTGCTACGTACTGACTCGCTCTTTATGACTTGCTCAGCCTGCTTTCTATAGATACCAGGACCACTAGTCCAGGGGTGACAGCATCCACAAAGTGCTGGGTCCTCCCCTATCAATAACTAATTAAGAAAATTCCCTACTTGCTTGCCTATAGCCCAGTCTTACGGAGGCATTTTCTCAGTTGAGATTCCCAACTCTTCGGTGGCTCTAGCCTGTGCCAAGTTGACAATAAAACCAGCCAGAAGGCAGATTGAGGGACAGGTGTCTCTGCAGAATACCTTCATCTCTTTCATTATTTCCCTCCATCCTGTGGGTCACAATCCCAAACATGTGGCTTCTGCATTCATGAGGAGAGGCTGTGCATGCATGTCAGTGTCAACATGAGTATGTGTGAAGAGTGTTCCTGGAAAACATGTGAACACGGCTGTGTGCAGATGGGCCACCAAGAAGGCACACCTCACTATTGCTACTGTGGCCAAGATGCTGCTGCACCCCAACTTTTGTGAACCCTGTGCTCCTTTAAAATGTTAGCTGAAGTTTAACATGACAGTGGGTAAATGAGAACACGCCTGACCCTGAGGTTTTATTATTCTCCTATGGCTTTAGACGTTAGCATGCCTGACCTGGCGAGCAGCTGAGGGTTGCAGCCGAGCTGGACCAGTTCTAGCAGCATCTTCAATAGGAATATGGTGCCATTCACTCCATGATGCGAAGCAACCTCTGGGCAGGCTCCTGGACCACCCTGCATGGGCGATGGAGCCAGAATACAAGAATCAGACATCACTTATCCATAAACTCAAACACAGGACTCTCTTCTTCCTTTCTGTAAACACGGGCTTGACTAGGAAACCCTTAGTTCAAAGGCACAGAGAAGTCGCACAGGGAAGCCCAGAGCAGAGTGGTGTGACGCCAAGTTTGCTTGCTTCCTGGTCCTCAGACAGCTGGCAGGCTGTGCTTCATGAAGCCCCAGGCGAGGGAAAGAATCCTTTTCTTTGCTGGGCTCCTTCCTTCTCTGTGGTTTTCCTTGATTACATAAGAGCCAATAGTTCTGGAGGCCGAGACAGGCATGGGAAAGGGATGTTATCCAAAAGCACATGCTTTCTACCACAGTAGCCATGAGTGCTAGAATAGCTCAATGGTTAAGAGCACTTTCTGCTCTTGAAGAGAACTCTAGCTTGGTACCTCGCACCCACAGGGCACATCACAGTTATCTGTAATTCCAGATCCAGGAGATCTGACACCATCTTCTGGCCTCGAGGCTTTTGCATGCATCTATGCAAAACATTCATTTACACAAATTTAAAAAACAAAGTAAAAAGTTAAAAATAATAAAATGAAAGCAAACATGCTATGACCTCAGAGGACAGGCTGAGTCTGCTACAAGCATAGCTCAGAGAGGAGGGTTTTGCTCCCCCCCCCAGTCTCGTTCATAGGAAATGAGAGCAGATTGCATCGGGCACCAGTCTCTCTGAGCTGAGACTCTCCTGCAGGAATTCCAGGCATCCCCGCACCTGTGCTGTGTGAGAGAGACTGTGGGTAATTTTTCCTCCCCCTGTATGGAAGCCAGGTCCCTAAGTGCCAGCAGTGGGCAGCAGGAAGCCACCTGCAGAGGATGTGCATTTGCAGCTCACAGGGGCCTGATTTCACGGGGATGGCTGACAGCTGAGTGTCCCCCCAGTGAGCCAATCCCGCACTGTGTGCTGTCCGTGAGAGTCTAGGGTGCTGCAGAGACCCCTGGGGAGAGTTTCTTGGCCCACCTGACCACATATGCATCGATCCTACCCCCCTCTGTGGAACAAGAAGGTGAGAAGGCCCAGTTTCCCTCAGATCTCAGGGCAGGTAGGTGGACGACCTGCATTTGCATGCTGGGTAAATCCAACAGGGCCTGAGCCCTGAGCCAGGTAAAGGGCTGCCTTCTGTGTGTGAATCTTTGTGTCCCCGCCCCCCTTGCACCCTATGGGGACTCCTTAGACGCTGGCTGACAAGTACATGGATTTGGTCAACAGGAACAAGGACAGGGGTCAAGCAGGAGGTGAAACTCAGGCCAGAGGAGAGGAACAGGGAGAGGAGAGGAATGATAGAGAGGAGGGGGAAGATGTGTTTGGATTTGGTTCCCACGGGAAGCTGCTCTGAGAAAGAGCCATGACCACGTGCTTCACAGAAAGTGGTCTGGGCCCGTGCCTGTCAGGCAGCAGAATCTAGAAGAAGGGGGGGGGTATCTTTGCAAAATGTGATATCTCAGCTGGATTGTGGGGCACTCTGGAGACAGAAGACAGGAGGGTTCAGCCTTTGCATACCCTCACTCAACTCTCATGGGATGCAGCCACCCAAGAGTTATAAATAAGCAAGTGGCCTTTTGCCATCATAATGGCCAGACTCAGCTAGGAATGCTAACCAGCACTGGTCCCCACTGCTAGAGTGGAGTGCTCCTCCGTGAAGGGATCTGGGAGGGTAGCCATGTTGTCCACGAGAGCGAAGCTGTCCCTGGGGCGGTGACCCAAGCCCACTGGTGTCGGCTCCTTGCATATTCACCCTACCGTTCTGGGTCTCTGCATCCGTCCTCCTTGAATCGAGCAGATGCCGGGGCCATGGTGCGGCAGGCCAGCATTGACTGCTTGTGAGGGAGACATCAATAAAGCTTTGTATGCTAGGGCCTGGCTCTGCCCCCACAGACCCCTGAATCTGGAGAGGGGGACTCTCTCCGTGATGCTTTGATTTCTCAGGCTCTGGGGACCCTGACTTGGAAAGATTGAGATGTGACTTGGCGCTATAGAGCGCACAAGAATAGCCCCCTTTCAGAGCAGGTGCTAGCCACCAGAGCCCACCCATTCCTTTAAAATCAAATAAATACTTCAAAGGTACGGGAGAGGATCTTAGGATAAGGAGAGCTGAGATCTGCTGTCAACAGGGAGGCACTGGCCGGGCAGTACACTTCGTGATGCAGTCACTTGTAACACAGTACCTGAGCTGGCAGACACAACCACCGGGGCAACTAGTATTGCACCTGATAACTACTTGGGCAGCAGACTGGTTGCAGGCTTGCCCATCCATCAGCTGTCTAGCTGGTGTGGTTAGTGGTCTATCATTGCTACCTCATGGGCCTCTAGACTTGTATGGCAGTGCTTTCCACAACGCCGATTTGGCAAAGGGGCTCTGGTTCAGCCTGGCTCCTTTTCAAACCGAGCAGAACAGCCAAGCACCTGGGGGTGTTACTGAGAGATGGGGGTGCTCTGAGTGCCGCACTACTCACGCTGGTCCTGATCAGAGTTGCGCTGTGCAAAACTGTGGCACTCAGTGATGCTGAGGATCTCTCTGGTGCAAGAGCGTGGTAGCCAGGTGGGGCACCTGTCTCCATGGTGATGGGGCTCCTGGAGGTGAGGCTACAGAGCTCTCTCTAGCTCTCCGTGTTTGCCTTGGCAGGCTGCAGCCCACTGCTCCTGCCCCCTATCCAGAGAGTCCAAGGAGTTCTCAATCAGCTCCAAGCCGTAAGAACCGAGCGTGGGGTAAAAGTGTTTAATCCACATTGTCAGGGTGGGGAAGATCTGTTCCTTTGGTTTTATTTCTGCAGAAGGTGTTGTTAAATGTGCCACTGGTTCATACATGGGAAATATATTCCGCTAAGACGTTTTTCACCTGCTGCCGAGCTGGCTGCGGCAGGCGCTCATTGTCTCCTGGCTTGCTATAATCCATTTATCTGGCATGCGTGTGGGAGCGCCGGGGCCGCGCTAGAGCGCCACTGGAATTAAGTATGAATTAAATGTACCATTAAAATAAAGTGTTATCACAAGCATTTAATGGGTTTTATTCTTTAACGGTTTCGTTTTGCGATTCTCGATGCCCAGGCAGCTCTCTATTTCATTCCCTCCCGATAGATCTGTGCGCAGAGTTCGTCCTGTTACTTACCTTCCAAGCAGACAACATTCTCCCTACTTCCCCGGGAGCGATGGTGGCCTTGAACTTCTGCTGGAGCTATGATGAGTTTGCTCACATCAGAAGGAAAGCGGCACGAGCTAATGTGATTGCTTTGGAAGGGGTTTAAAAAAAGACCCGGGGGCTAAAATTCCTCCAGAAATCATATATGTGTGCATGGACCAAAGAAGGAAGGGGGAGGTTGGTGAGGGCCCTCCACAGAACGTACAGACAAGCCTCCCCAGCTCCCAAACCTACTCAGTATGCCCAAACCTGTTGGTTTTATTTAAGTTACCCTGTTTGTTACTTTCCATTCTGCTGTGGTTTTCATTCCAGAGGTGCTGTGGAAACCCAGGGGCCCTATTGGCTTTTGAATTGCTAGTAACGAGGGAAACAGATTAGTGACTCCCAGATCTTCAGCCGAGTGTCCATGTGGAGGGGTGCTGTTTGCAAAGCCCCCCCCCACTCCAAGGAGAGGGAGAGCAGGAACAGGAAGTGCTGCATGCGAGACTGAGTCTCAGTTGGGCATGCTGTACCCATTGCGTTTCTAGGAAAAACCCAGAAAGGTAGCTAGGCAGACGAACCCCAGTGTGGAGTCTGAGCTGGGGGTGGAGTGGAGAAGAGGTGCCCTGGAATGGCACCTGGAGAGGGGCTAAGCCAGGCCCAGGTGAAATGAGATGGTGGTATGCCACCCTTTCTATACACAGAGGCAGGGTCTTCTAGAAGAGTCTGGCAAATGCCAGTCCACCCCTGGACACTGCGATAGCTCCCATCTTGGGCTTCTCTGATCACAGCACATCTGCCCTTGTGGGAGTACCTTGGGTCTTCTGCATACACAACTGAAATTTGTTAGCCAACGGCCTGGTTCCTTTTGTGTATGTCTACCTCAGAGGAGCCTCTCATCACCCCAGAGCCTCCCAGAGGGACACTGAGTGGCATTTGCTGTGTTACTCACCATGAAGCAGATGCTCCTCTTCTAGCCATCTCTCTCGGCATCCCCTGGTCCTGGTGCGTCTGTCACAGCTGCACTCTGGGATTTTGTTCACACGTGACTCTGCCTGGGGCGGTACTCTGGCTTCAGCGGCACCCCCGATGCCCACCTCCTGTCCACTCTATTGGAGCCTAGCAGGGAACAAGGCAGTGGACACCTTGTTTCTATGCATTTCACAGTCTGGAACTCATTTCCTGGGTCGCAGCTCTGTTGGAGGTTCCACGTTCCTCTTAGGACATCAGTGATACCCCAGCACCGGTTACTTCAGGGAGCCATGGAGTTGTACTGCTCGGAACCTGGAAGGTGACCTGCTGGGAATGTTTCAGTCATATGATGTGGTGGCCAAGTGAGTCCACGCTCATGTGCCAGGTATTTCAAGCCTGGCCAAGAGGCCTCTGGACATCGCTACATGCAGGTCGTAAAAGGCTCCACAGCCTGCTGCATACAGCAGCCGAGCCAGCTGGCAGCATCTCCAAGCCCAGCTTCAGGAACAGCACAGGTGCCGCCCACACCTGCCCCTCCCTAGACCTGACATCCTGGCTACCATCACTTCCCATGCCTGGGAGTCCAGGGCCCTATTTGGCTCCTGGAGCCACTGCCCTCGGCCATGCACCGAACTAATCCAACCATGAGCGGGGATCCCAGCCAAGTCCTACCTGTCCTGTCTTCAATTGATATTGAGCAGACAATGCTGACTTCATAGAGTGTGTGTTGTGGAGGTACATTCATTTTCCAGACTATAGGAAAATAGCCAAGAGCCAGAGAAAGCTCTCTGGGTGCTCTCCTTGGGCTGCGAACCTCGGTACAGAGGAACATGGAGTCCGTCCTCCTGCAGGGGTGCCAATTCCCTGCTGTGCTTTGCTTGGATGGCTTAGGACACACAGAGGAGGCAGGAACATCCATCCAAAGCTGCCGGATTATTTACAGGGAGCTTTGGAGCAGTTCAGGGAGGGCCGGCACACCACTTGCATATTAAAATGGAGATGGCAATTAACTACCAAAATAAGACATTTTTATAACGCTTTTATTGAAGTTTTAATGAACAAATAAAGAAACAGGGAAATCTGCATACGCCTTGCGAGCCATATAAAAATGACTAAATCAAGATGAAATGCAGGAACCAGCAACACCTCAGCTTCCGCGCTTTTCCAAATGACAAAGTGCAGGCTGCTGTGCCTACGGACACACATGCTCTGAACTCAGAGGGTAAGGGATGGAGGGAGACGTGAAGAGCTTTTCCAGAACACGGTGAGACTGAGGGGAGATGGAGCCACCATGGACCACTGACAAGTCCCCCAAAGAAGCCACGGACNGAGCAGGCAGGCATCTTCTGCACAGAGGTACCAGGAGCCTCCTGTGCTTAGGGGAGAAAATGGTGGCCAAGGGAGGTGCTGGCAACACCACCGGTGCCTCCACTCTCGGTGAAGGCACAGAGAGACATCTGGGGCACAGGGAATATGGTGGGGAGGTGAGTCTCTGTCAGGGGTACAGAGTTCAATGTGTGTGGATAAACATGATGCTTAATTGAACCCAGCCCACCTGACAGGAGGGTTTGTGTAGACCAACAGGCAGCATTCCGTGAGGGGGCAGAGGACAGGCAGGGCCGTCGCAAGCTGAGGACCAATGTGCTCTAGAGATCTCAATGAGAGGGGTCAGCGGGTGGGGCAGCACCCTCTTCCATACCTTTGGGCTCTGATGGAGTTCTATTTGTTCACTTGTTTTTGAGGCAGGGTCTCATGTAGCTGAGGCTGGCCTCAGAGTCTCTGTGTAGCCAAGAATAACTGAGATTCTGATTTTTCTGCCTCTGACTTCCAAGGGCGGGGATGACGGGGTGTCCCACTACCCCTCATATTATGTCATGCTGGGCACTGAACTTAGGGCTTCGCGAAGGCTAGAAGAGTGTTCTGTCAACTGAGCCACATCCTAGCCCAGATGTACACTTTGCTGACTTGAGGAGTTCCCTTCTGTTTGGGGGAAGCCAGCTGACTTTTTGTCCATGCACAGTGAGCGCCATGTTCTGCGGGACCCGTTGAACACATGCACGTTCCCAGGAACGGCTCCCGATACTCAATGCACAAATCGGTTTACAATCACACCTCTGCTTTATTACAACTAATTTAAAACTCATATCGTCACCCCCTCCCCCCGCATGATTTAATCTGCTTCCTCGAAAAAAAAAAAATCAAGGAATCTGATCCAGGGCCATTTTTCTCAATTAAAATTTGTGATTACATTTCTGTGCTTCCGAGGCTGAGCTCTGAGTGGGGCTGGCATATAATTGAACTCTTCCTAAATGGCTGACACCAGTCGCCCTATAAATTAACAGATGGTGCAGGGAGATCTCCTGGCTTCCTCCTTGCTATGTTTTAATGGTTTGATTTTATAATAGGAGCTTTGAGTCCAAGCCAGGAGCTCCTCCACCAGCAACTTGAGAGCTTATCCCATCTTGCTGTTCCTGAAACCGGTCCTGTAGATTTCCACCCAAGGAGGCCATAGATTAAAGAACAATCTCTCTGTCCTTGCCCAGTACAAACACCTTTGCAGATTCTGATCTTAGACTGATGTGTGTGTGTATATTTGTGTGTTTGTGTGTGTGTGTGTGCCTGTGTGTATGTCTCTGTGTGTCTGTGTGTGTAGAGACCTGAGTTCAACTTTGGGTGTTGTTCCTCAGGATCCATCCACCATCACGTTTCTAACTGAGACCTGAAGCTTATTCTTTAGGCTAGGCTAAGCAGCCAGTAAGCCCAAGGGTCCATCTGTCCCCACTTCTTCAGTACTTGAATGACAAGTGCCAGCCAATGTCTAGATATTTTTAAGGTGTGTACAAATCAAAATCAGGTCTGCAAGCTTTCATGGCAAGCACTTTGCTAGCCGAGCCGTCTCTGCCTAGATCCTAGGCTGAGAGAGAGCGTGAAGCCAGTACCTATCCAGAGTCTGGGATACAGATGGCAGGTGGGACAAGTGCACTAGCTGACGTCTGGTTCAACCCTGTCCAAGGCTGGCAGGAACTCTCAACCTCTGAGCTCCTGTCAACCCTCGCTTGGCTTTTATCAGACTGTACTTAAAGTTGACATGATCTCATGTACTAGAAAATGAAAGCATGTATAAGCACACCCCACGACTCCCCAGTAACCCTAAATACAGTGGGCCTTCTGCACTCACAGATTCCCACATCCACAGAGTGAACCAAACATGGATCAGAAAAACCCAGATGGGCATGAACTGAGCCCATTTGCTATGCTCTAAAGAACACACAAATAACAACTATCTGCATTGTGTCTGCCTTGATTGAAAGCTCACAGGAGGAATGGGCAGCTATTTGTAAACACAGCGTCCTACAGAACGGAGCTGAACATCCTCAGAGCTTGAGACCTGCTGAGTCCTTGCACCCAGCTGTTGGTTACCCAGCGCGGTATCCCACTCCATCTACCCTGTGTGCTTGAAAAGTCTTATTAGCTAAGGTGCCTTGAGGCCAGACAGGCAGGGAAGGTAGAGCACAGTCACAGAGACAGGTGACAAAAGCAAGCAAGGGGGATCCGGTGCCAGCCGCTGGAGCGGGGATTCTATCTTCGACCTGCTTTGATCCAGGTTAGGGATTGTGATGTGCCTTCTCTATGAAGTCTTGGTCACACTGTGCAATTGTAGCTGAAGCAAGCAAGGCAGGATGTGGCCCCACACTGTTGTAAAATAGCCACCATTGTCATCAGATGTAGAAGTCACTGACCGCTGGGCTTGTTGACTGTTATCTCAGTCCCTGTTCTACTGCTGTGAAGAGACACCACCCACGGCCGAGGAAACTATTTCAAAAGAAAGTATTTAATTGGGAGCCGGCTTACAAATTGAGAGGGTTAGACAATGACCATCATTGTAGTGAGTGAGTCAGCATGCCGGTAGGCATAATGCTGTAGAAGTAGCTGAGAGCTTTACATCCTAACCCACCCCAGGGACACAGCCCTTCCAATAAGGTCAAAGCTATTAATCCTTCCAAAACAGTTCCACTCCCTGGTGAGTAAGCACAGTCAAACTTGGGCGCCTATGGGGGCCGTTCTTGTTTGAACCATCACAGTGTTGACATTTATCATAGAAGAAGGGGTGGGGAGGACCACTGGACCCTCACCTGATTTCCAACCACCACCCCCCCCCAGCTATTTGTGTGTATTTCTGCCCTAACAGCACATGGCTGTAGTATTTCAAGAAGGGCCAAGCCCATGCAAGGTGAATGCAGGAGGCACCCATGCTCAGCAAAGAAGCTTAACACACTCTTCATCCCTAGAGTGGACTCCGGTGGAATCCTACTTCAGTCTGTCATTGGGACCTTAAGAGACGTGGGTAGATATTGTTTATATATGTATATAAAATTCCCAGGGAAGAAATTCTCACAATGCACACCGTCTTTGTCCTCAAGGTTGGCTCTTGACCTTAGGAATTTGGGGGGGGGGCAGGAGACTGGATTACTTCATAAAATATACACACCTTGATAACCATGACATTCAGATGAGCCACCAGTAGTTTTTTTTTCGTTTGTTTGTTATGTTGTATTGTTGCTGTTGTTGTTTTTTTTGGTTTGGTTTTGTGAGACAGGGTTTCTCTGTAGCTTTGGAGCCTGTCCTGGAACTAGCTCTTGTAGA
>LOEQ01000244.1:1199612-1211717 GCA_001685075.1 Bramus lutescens | reverse complement strand
ACAGACAGACGGACAGACAGACGGACAGACAGACAGACAGACAGACAGACAGACGGTGGACCAGAAAGTTAAGGCATCTGCTGCCAAGCCTAATTCCTGAGTTCAATGTGGCCTACATGGTAGAAGGAGAAAACTGACGCCTGCAAGTTGTCCTCTACCTCCACACTCAGCATGGTATATGGAAGCCCCCTCCCCGTATTTGATAAACGCAATAAAAGCTTTTAAAACAAGCAAACATTTGATCTTCCTTAAACAGTACCCCACAGCATGTCTAGTCAATGCTCCCAGACACCACCTCTCCTCGGAGAAGTTCCTTCTGCCTTGCTCTGCCCCCAGGATCCACCACAGGTCTTTCCCAGCCGCTGCTGTCCCTAGAGTGCTCCCTCCCTTATCTCTTCAGCCCCATCCTACCCCCTTCCATTTTTACTTGGCAAATTACACCCTGGTCCTCCCTGGCTGCTCAGTGGGTGCTGTCAGGCCCTGGCAGGTTCAGGAGCCAGCAGCAGGGGGCAAAGACACTTGCAAAGAGGAACTAATAGGAAATGAAACAGCTTTTCTCCTCCGAAGACCCCTCCCTGCTCTGCCAGTAGACCCACCCCTTGTGGCGTGAATTGTTTCCAATCCAATCTCGTGTTTATTGAAGTTCCCTCCAGGGTAAGCTCGAGAGACGTCTCCCCCAGCCTTGTAGAGTGGCCTTATTTACCAGAATCCCCTCGGCGTGCCATTTAAGCATCTCCATTAACATTTCCTGCGTCTTGCTCATTGCAAGCATGGGCCCTGGGAGACCTCAGGGTGGCGGCACAGTGGCGGCCTGCAGGAACGCGGGGCTGATTTTAATTGGTTTGAAACTGCCGCTGCCGACCGCAGAGGGGTCCCTTTCCTTGAGTAATGATCTGGAATTTGATCACGAGGCTTTTTCTGAGTTTGTAACACTGAAGTACAGCTGTGTGAGATCAAAGCCACACATGTAGCATGCTGTGGCTCATGCCAACTCTAGCTGTAAAAGACCTAGCTGGTTCTAGGCACAGCCAGGAGGGGGCACTACTGAGCCAGTTTCCAGCAGCTGCCTGTTGTCCTAGACTTAATGGTGTGAGGACAGTCCACCAGGAAAGATGGGAGATCCAGGGAGGGCGCTCACCAGGGAGCCTCCTGTGACAGGTCACTCTGCAGAGGACCCCAGGATGCTCATGCCCCCAACCCCTCTTCATGCGGTGGAGGAGGAGTCACTTTGTAAGAGCGCTGGTATTTCTCATGAACCTGAGGACCTCTGCTTGACAAGGAAAAGTGGCCAGGAACCCAGCCCTCTCTAGGGGCCTTTGCAAGGGGCGGGGCTGCCCAGAGGACTGAGGCCCAGTTCTCCTACCAGGAAAGCGGCGGGAGGTCTGGGCTCCTGGGAGCAGGAATGGTCTTAGTCTAGAGATCGTCATTTGGAACAGGTAGAGAGAGGTAGTTCTTCTTGGGTAAGGTCACCTGATTCCACCTGAAATCTCACTGTCAAATCCATTCTCCAGTTGCTTGGCCACTAAAGAACCAGCCAGACCCTAAGCTCTATCTATCTATCTATCTGTCTGTCTGTCTGTCTGTCTGTCTGTCTGTCTGTCTGTCTGTCTGTCTGTCTGTCTGTTCATCCGTCTGTGGGGACCCTACCAAGTACAGACCAGAGAAGGCCCTGGATCTACCCATTGCAGACATGGTCCAGCAGAGATGCAGGACCTAGGGCTCCCTGGACCTTAGAGAGCCACACACTCTAACGTCAGGCTGAGAGCCAATGTGAGAGACACCACGTTGTATGCTGTGAGAGACAGCTCAGGATAAAGAAGAGGTGCCTATGGCTAGCTTGGAGAAACTCTGGCAGGTTTGGATGAAAGTGCAGCCTAACTGGGCTCCAAGGCATCATTACAGGCCTGGTAGTCCCTTGGGGTAGGACATTGCCACTGAGGTTGAGCCCATTGCTTGAGAGGCTGGCAGTGGAGGTGACATTGGGGGCACAGCCACATAAGGGCTGTGCTGGCTGGAAAGGAGAACAGGCCCCTTGCGGGAGACAGATCAGAGGGGCGATCACCTCGTTCCCCCGCTGACACCCTCCCTCTAATCCACGATGTCTTCTCACCTTGCCATTGTCACCTTCCCCTTTCCGAGCCATGACTAGCCAGCAAGCACCTAGTTACGCCTGCCCCACTCTGAAATATTTCCACCTTCACAGTGTTCAAAAGACACTGCACTAGATCCTGTGATATGTCTAATCAAGAACACAGGACGATATGCGTCTGATGTCTCCCAGACATGAGAGAAGATTGAAAATGATTTCATTCTCTTGTTTTCCTTTTCAAATGCAGCGCGAAGTCAGAAGGACCAAGGGGAACCGGCCAGCCTTCCCCGGAGCTGGCCCACAGGCCTCTTCGGCGGGAACCTGTCCTAGGAGTGGCCCGTTCTGCAAACAGGTGTGTGCTTTCTGCTCTGCCATAGCTGGTTCCAGGATGGCCCATGTGGGCAGGGGGAGGGAGGTCAAGTGCTGAGAGAACAGGGGTCGATAGAGGGGAGCCATGCTCTGCCCAAAGGATTGTTCGTACTCTTCCCACCATGGGAATCCCTCGCCCCCTCGCCCCTGTGTTGCTCACCTGCCCTCACCCCTCCCCTCACTAAAATGCAAATCAGTATGTACATAATAGATAATTAATAGACTGATCATCCAGCAAGGGAGGTAAGTAGATAAATAATTTTAATTATCCTTGGGTTGCTCATAAATTCCCTCACTGCCGTTTTATTAAACTCTGTTTACAAGAGTCATTTATATCCCGTGTTGCTGTGCCAAACTCTCCTCCCTTCCTCCTCCCTGGCTCCCTCCAGGTCTGACCTAGGGTGGCATCCCACCGTGTGACCACAGGCTCTGCTTCTAGCAGGGTCTGGGTCCCTAGGAGGGAGAAAGCTTTGCCCAAGTGGCCAGGTTAGACAGTGGGAAGGACCATGGGCTCAGCGTAGCCCGGGAGCTCCGCCCCTTCCTCCCCAGTGTGGCTTGGGCCAACTGGGAGCCTTGGTTACACTTGGCACCTGTACTGTGGCTATGAATTCATTCTTCTCCCCAGGGATGCCCTTGGCCTATGAATAGCCCTGGCTGAGGTTTCCTCGGTGCTCTGAATGCCAGGAGAGAAAGCAGGTTACTAAACACAAAGTAAAGCTCCTACAGAAGATCAGGGCCAGACTCTCCCAGGCTATCCCAGAGGTGTGGTTTGGGGGAAACCAGGCCANCCTGGCCTTGGTTAGTGGGTGTTGGGAACCATGGTGGCAAATGTGTGCCTGGTTCCCATGGAGCTGAGTGTCAGAGAGGTGCTGGAGGGAGGCTGGCTCAGGTGGGGCCTTCCTCATCTGACCCGTGAGGAGAGATGTCTTTCCTTGGGAATCTTCCTCATGTACTCTTTCCATCTTGCTAGTTCATCAGTGTTGATGTCTCCCCATCGGCATGTAGGAAAATGCATAGGGAGGACCTGGGTGGCCCTAGCAAGGCTTACTCTGGTCCTATCCTCCTCCTATAGTGGGGGTAACTTGGATTGAAACACTAATGCGGCAGGAACTGAGCACAGGCCAGGGAAACACTCTCTGAACTCTGGCATACACAGGGCTTCCCTGATGGCATCAGTTCTTATGACCAGCCCATTGTGAAGAGCTGGGAATGTGTACCTGTCGAAGGTGTATGCAGAGAGCACAGGCTGCCCAACCTAGATGTTATCTCTTCACGCCCATGCTCTGGCCAAGGGAATGTCTTGTATCTCTTTTTGTTGATGCTCATGAGCCCAGATGCTCTCCCTGCACTCAGCAAGGTCATGATTGCACAGCTCATGACTGACAGAGCAGTACTCACACCTGAGTTCCCTGGGCCCAAAGCCCTATCCTGCAGGCCCCACGTCAGGGGATGCTCTGCAGAGCATGGAGCTGTGTCGCTCGGATCCTTCCTAGATTTTGTTCCTGGAAATGAAGTCAGGCTGTAGATGCTATTGCTCCGATCAAACAGGGCCCTGGCTGAGCTCTCGGAGGGTGTTTTCTTTATGGTAAAAATCCAGATGTCTTCCAGTTGCTGGCCTACACAGCCGCCGTGCAGGGCTGAACGAACCCTGGTTTCTGCAGCAGATTGGCACTGGATGGTGAGCTGGGTTGTGCACTCTTTCCTGATTGTTCTTGACTCCTGGGAGGGAGGCTGTTTGCCCTGGGCAGAGGGAATGCAAGCCGAGCAAATGGAGAGGCCTTTTAAGTTCTGCTTGGTAGAATTAAAGTCTGAAAAATGGCTCACTGGTGGTTCCCTGCCCTTTGAAGAGTTGGTTTATCTCAGAGCTTTGCAGTCTGCCCTGGGTCTTGCCTAGCCCACACAGACTGAGTGGGAAGGTGCCAGGACCAGGGAGAGGAGAAAGAGTTCACGGGAGGCTTTTTGTCTACCTCTTCCTATGTTAAGGATCATGCTGTCTGGTCACCAAGCCGGTTACCATAGCTGTCTGGATCAAACCTCTTGGGAGGTGTGCGAACCCAGCCATTCCTTAGAGAGCAGCAGTGGAGTTCAGCTTCCTGAAACCCTATCCGAGTTCCTCTGGGCAGCGCCGAATTACTGGCTTTTCTTATTCTGTTACGAATAGTCTTAGCATTTTCTATCTGTCTCTGCTGTTTTGTGGAGCTGTGTGGATGGAAAGAGACAAAAAAGGAAAGGAAAAAAGAAAAGAAAAGAAAAGAAAAGAAAAGAAAAGAAAGGCTCAAACTGATCCCTGGATGCCGCTCCTCACGATAGCCAGGATGATTGGCTTCCCCAGGTCTCACTATCCCCTCCCCAACACACTGACAAGAGCCCTACATCAGCTCCTGCCTCGTACATCTGAGCCACCAGGACCAACATTAGGAAGGGGGTGATAACTCACTGATGACAAGCAGCTAGAGTGATGTTTCCTGTCCTGGAGGAGCCACTGCTTTTCCCCAGACAGGATCTGAGAGCGGAGCTGTGCTGAGCGGTCCCCAGTGCCCTAAGACCAAGGGCTCTGGACAGCGTGCTGGAGCCTACTAGGTGCCCCAACCGCAGGCACAGGAAGGAGCTGAATTTTCATGCAGACATCGATAGGGGTGTTCTTGTTCCAGAACGTGGTCCCCGCTGTAGGCGACTTTCCTGGTTGTCATCAGGTGTCACTGGAACTTCAAGAACGGTAGAGTGTGGCTGAGAGTGATGGGACCTCCAGTGTGTGTTCCTTGTTCTCTCCTGATGATCTTAAACCAGCCTCCCTGGAGCCCAGAGATCCAGAGACCGCTGACAGCATTGCTCTCTTTTTTCTAATCATCATTTTTCTGTTATTTATGCCTGCCTCTGCCTCCTGAGGACTAGGTTTAGAGGCATCATGACCATGCCTCTTTTTATTTTTAATTCTTCAGATTTGTAGCACGAATTTTAATTTTTCCTATTAATAAAAACCCGAAGTCAGATATTAGGGGGTGAAAGCGAAAGGATCAGAGAAGCAGAGCAGCCAGCCACTAGTTCTTATTTCTACGAAATCCTCAGACTGCATGGGGCATTCTGTCTCTACCACTCCTCACACTGAATGCCATCTCTGTGAGCCTCAGAATGAATCCCGAGCTCCTGTCTCCTCCCGCTTTCTATTCCTCTCTCCGCCCAGCCATATCACTCCTGACTCTACCTCCCTAGAGCTGGGATTAAAGGCATAGGACTCCCAAGTATGGGAAGTAAAGGTGTGAGCTACCACGTCTTGGTTCTGTTTCTCTTTTTGAGTGATTCAATCTCGTGTAGCCCAGGGTGGCCTTGAACTCACAGAGATCCATCTGCCCCTGTCTCCTAAGTGCTGGGATTAAGGGTGTGTGCTACTACTACCTGGCCTCTATGGCTAGCTAGTGTGGCTAGCTCCCCAATCTGATCTTCAGACAAGCTTTATTTGTTAGATCATGAACAAAATATCACTATGAAGACTTATGTTTATTATTTTAAGTACATGTGCATCTGTGTGTGTCTACCAATCTGTGAGTAGTTCGTATGCACATGGATGCATGTGCCTGCAGAGACCAGAAGTGTCAGATCCCCCGGAGCTGGAGTTACAGGCGTTCATGAGGCTCCATGGTTGATGGGAACCAAACCCAGGGTTTCTACAAGAGCAGTACATGCTCTTAGCTGCTGAGCCATCTCTTTCGCTCCGAGGATTACTCTCTTTAAAGCAAAGTTAACCCTTCGCATGTCTTCATCACAACACAAGAAGAAAAGTAACAGAGGTGCTTCTTGGAAAGCGCAGACAAGTGAAGCAAGCTGTCACAGCCACTGCGGTGGCCCAGACGTTTCCTCCCCTCCCTAGCTCTTGAGACATCTCAGGAAAGCAGCTTGCTGTCTTTGCTTCACTTTACCGCTCCTTGATAACCGCTTCTGTTACTTTGTTGCACGGAAGGGCCATTTTGTAGCCAATCCTTCCAGGCCTGTTTTGAAGTACGCAGGCAGGCCTCCCACACTGACCCTGTCTCCAAATTCTAGGCCACATTTAAAAAGCCTAGAAGAGGCATTTTTCCAAATGAGGATAAGGAGATGATAGTTTACTTTAGAAGCATCTTCAGATACATTTAAAATTTTTTGAAAAGTAGCCCCCCCAAGGTATTAGTGCTCAAAAGACATATGAATTCTCTACTCTCATTCCCATATGTTCACCTCCAGAGCCTTCCCCTTCCTCCATGGAGGTCTTTTCTCAGTACACAAGGTGCTGGTGTGGGGTATGTTTATATACACTAACATGCACACATATGATCAGGCATGCATACATATGCAAGCATGGATTCACACGTAGGTACACATGCACAACACTTGCCCACATGCTTTTGCTCTCAGATACACTTGTGCATGCATATAGGCCTATGGGCACCACTACATACAACCTCATGCATGCAAACACAGGCATACCTATGTGCACACAGGCACTCACATCCTGTGTTTAGCAACATGTTCCCATCGTCAGCTGAAAGGTGATGTTAATTGGATTCTTTCTTAATCACATCTGTGTATCAGACATTGTGCTCCTAGCAACCATTCCCAGGGAATGAGCAGTCACTTCTTTCTCGGAGATAAAGGGAAATAGATGCTGATGAGGTCGCTGGGCTGGTCAGTGGCTCCAGCCCATGTGACTTATTATTTAATGAGAAAAACAGAAAACCCTCAGAAGAGATCATTGACTGAAACACGCAACCTCAAGCTGGACGTTTAGCATCTGCAAACTTTGTGTTCTGCTGGTGCATAGCGGTTACCAAATAGAGAGTGACATCATCACTCCCGATGAGAGCATCTACCACCCCCCAGGGCCAGCTGAAAGCCCTGCGGGTAGAAACAAAGGGAAGACCAGAAACCCAGTCTGCTGCCCTGAGTGAAGCCTCAGTGCAGGCTGTGTAACCATACACCCTGCAGGCGACAGCAGCCAGGTTTCTGGTGTGTTTACATTCGGGGGAAGGGGCGTATGAATTTTAAGCATAATTTGCTGAATTGAAATTCATGCAGCACAGGTGCGAACCTTCCTTCCCTTCCATGAAGGTCGGTGCAGCTGACACATTTACACCACTGGGCCCCCGAGTTCTGGTGAATTACAAATTGATCTTTCGTGCCTCCTTGTTTTAAAAGTGGCCCTCGCTGTCACCAGCCCTTTCCTCTCTCTTACTGCGCGCTTTGCAAGTCAGGGTGACCTCCGTGTCCCAGGGAGCTCAGGATCTGGAGGGCAGCATTGCCTCCTTCCTTCATAACCAGCCCCTGAGGGGATGCTGGGACCACCGAAGGCAAACTCCTGACTCCACGCTGACTGAAGAGCAGCTTCCCTAGTCACCTGGCCTTGGTTGCTCATCCGTAACACTGAATGCTGGCACCGTTCTGGAAGCCTGCTGTCTGTTGCCTTATCCTGGGGAACCCAGTGCCTAGACGAGCTATTTGATTTTTCTTTTTAGCCTGTGGCCGACTCCACATAGCTAGCTGGACTCTTGGCTTTTTTCAGCACAACACGCTCACACTGTCATGGTGCCCCCTCCTCTGTCCACCTCCCAAACCTTTGTTTTCCCAGCCTTGGCAATCACCTGGCTTGATGACTGTGCCTCTGAGAGTCCAGCTTCTCCATAATCTTCTAGCGTGAAATCAGCTAGTGTGAGAAGCATGTTTTCCTTTTAATGACAGATAGTATTCCATTGGCATGGTGGTGGCAACTTGGAGACTGTCAACCACACGCGGCTCAGGGTAGCAATCAATGCGGCCCAACACAATATCATCAACTTACTTAAAACACTGAGATCTTTTAGCACATGTGTGTAGTACATATGTATGTGTGTGTGTGTGTGTGTGTGTGAAAGCACTGAGATTTTTAAGCGTATGTATGTAGTAGCATGTATATGTGAGGGCAAGTGTGCATGTGTATGTGTACGGGAGTCTTCCCTGACCATGCTTCTCGCTTTTAGGCAGAGTCTCTCCCTGAACCCAGAGCTTACCAAGGAAGGCTAATTTAACTAGCCATCTTGCTCCAGAGGTTTTCCTAACTCTGTCTTCCAAGCAATTAAGTTACAGCTAGACCAGCACATCCACCCAGCATTTAGCATAACTTTATAAATGACATCAAGCAGCAGTGCCACACAAAATAAACATATATGTGCTCGCAATCCGTGGGCGACAGGTTGGGCACTCCTGCTTTGTGTCTTCAACTGCTGATGGATATGGCCGCCCCNAAGGGCCACCAGGCATATAGGCTGTGTTTCTCTCTTCCGTCTGGGCTCTCTGAAACAGCTGTTCTTAAAATGTGTTCTCCGTGGGGGTACATGACTGTTTTATCTCCTCTTGTGTCAAGCCGGTCCCTGCCAACCAGTCTGTGGATGCCCGTGATGGACAGGGCCAGAGTCTTGTGGGGTCCTTCTGAGCATCAGCCTGTTCATGGAGATCTTGGTTGTTCTCAGTCTTGGTATTTTTCCCCAGAGCCTAGAAACAGTGTCCCGGAGACCAGAAAGACACCTAAAGAGCTGACCACAGTGTATGCAGCAATCACTGTGGCAACACGGGTCTTTGGAGGAGACACTGTCTCCCCATCAGTTTAGACAGAGCTGTCCTCTACTTCCAGGGCTGGCTCTGCTCGCTCGCTCTCTCCCCATCTTCAGTTTATCACACACAGGGACTCTCCATCCTCCAGCATGTCTGCGTTTATCTCATTGCTATGAAGAAAGGAAAGGCACATTTGTTAGCAACCCGGCCTACGGATCAGCAGAGTGACTTATGTTCTCTCCTCGGAGCATGTTTTCCTTCTTTATTCTTTCCAGCTCCGCTGGACTCTCAGAGCCCCCCCAGAGCCACATCGAGCCAACCGGGGACTCTCCATATCTTATGCTGCCTTAACGGAGTGCTCCAGCCTGGGTGGCTCAAGTGGAGGGTATTTATTTTCTCTGTTTTGCAGGCTCGAAGCTCAAGATGGAGGTGTCAGCAGGGCTGGCTCCCTCCAAGGCTGGATAAATAAAAACCTGTGTGCAGTCTTGAAGTGGCTGCTGAGTAGATGTTGAGAGCGGCCGAGCGGCAGTCTCCCTTCTTGCCAGCTCCATGTGTGCTCATGTGACTGGCCGTCGGTGTGTGTCTAGGCTTTGATAGCTTCTCATGGCAGTGGGTCAGGCCTGCTCTGCCTGACCTCATTTTAACTCAGTCACCTATTTAAAGAGTTTCTTCTCCAAAGGCAATCCTTCTCTGAAGTCCTGGGGTTAGGGCTGGCCCATGGCAGTGACACCTCTGTCAGTCTGTGCACACAGAGCCGGGCCTCCAGGCTCCCCTCTCATCCCAGTCCCATGCTCCTGAGTTCAGCTGCCTCTGCTACCCTAGGGTTTGGCAGTATCTGCATCCAAATGAAGGTCTCAGGTTACAAGTGTCTGCCTCTACCCCATCCCTGAGCTCCTAGTCAGCCTGAAGCTCAGGCAAGAAGCCTGCCCTATAGATGGGGACACCAGTGTGGGGACAATATGCTTACTTCTGTCCGTCCCTGCTACTGAGTCCACATTACAGCGGTGCTGGGGTAGCAGATGTGTTCCCACTTTGGGGAAAACCACTCACTGCCCCCCAGCTCTCCCTCCACCTCCAGGTACTTGAGTATGGCAGTGTCATGGAACAGCGGCCTGGATAACTAACCCTGAGTGCTGAGAGCACAAAGTGACAGCTTCCAGAGAAGCCAGGGACAGAGGTCTCAACAATGAGCACCTTGGACTCTGAGCTGCTGACTTCTGATAGCTTAGACCTGAGATGGCTTCTTCAACAGGACCCGGGATGGCAGTGTGGCTCTGCTCCATGAATGCACCTCTTTCTGGAAGGGGTTGACATGACAACCGGTGACAGCAGAGCTTTCTCAGTACCTTGCCAAGGGACATGCTGGCATTGGCCACTGAGTTCTGTCTGCCCTAGGTCTTACCTGCAAGGCCCTTGTCGCCAGAAGTGTCCACCCACAGACATTTAAGCCCCAAGTAACCACCCCAGGGGACGGCCCCCAAATCCCACCTCCTGCTCCTCTGCCTGGGCATACACTAGAGATGTGCACTCCTGACCTGTCTCCCTGATGAATCTGCAGTTCGAGGTTGAGCTTGAATCAAACGCATCTTTGCCTACTGTTGGTGCCCAGTATTCTGTACTGTTGCTGATTTTTCTTATTTGACTCTGGGGCCTTCCACTCAGCTCCCAAATGAATACACTGAGGCATATCATTCCTTATGAATGCCCACAGCATATGCCCTCTGTGTGGAGGCGGCTTCTTCCTGAAGGGGGTTGTCCGATGGCTTCCAACCAAGGTGGTGGCAGAGATAGTGGCCCCCGGGGGACCTTCCCTGGCTTCTGCAATCACTTTCATTGTTCTTGGAATGGCACGGTGGGAGTGGGGGCCATGTCGGCTCTTCACTGTGTGTGCATCAGCACACTGGGAAGTCTGTCGCCAGACCCTAGCGCACTGTGGGACTACCTGATGGTACCCCTCCCCCAGGAGCCTCGAGAATAAGTACCGCCATCGTCCCACTTTCCCAGACACATACATCATTTCCTGGTTCAGAGACTGGCTGCTGCTTTCTGCTTTGCCCATTTGGATAGAAGACAGCAGGCTTTTCTGGTCCAGACCAATTTTGTTTTGTTTTGTTTTGTTTAAGACAGGGTTTCTCTGTGTAGTCCTGGAACTTTCTCTGTAGACCAGGCTGGCCTTGAACTCAGAGTTCTACCTGCTTCTGCCTCCCAAGTACTGGGATTAAAGATGTGCTCCACCACTGCCAAGTTCAAACCAATCTCTAAAGAACAGCTGGAGTTATGTGGGACTCTGGGTCACCCCGTTTGTTCCTACAGTGGCTTGGCTTCTAGGCAATCCCCAAGGCTCCATGGGCAGGTCTGCGCGACTGGTTGTTTGACTGGAAATGAAAAGGGGCTCAGAGTTGGCTTCATATCCCACAGTGGATAATTTCCATCTTGGCCTGTGGCTACCATACACTGTGACAGCTCCCAGCCTGGCTCTAGAGTCCTGGGATTTCTGGAGTGATGAGAAGGGGTCTCAGCAATGCTATGGAGATGGTTCTGGGGGCTCACATTACCAAGGAGAGGCCTCCCCTCAGAGATCATCCCTGTTTGGAATTTCCTGTGACTCCATCCCTCTACTCTGGTGCTGCTGCAGAGGAAGGTCATGGATACGGGAATGTTAAGGAGATCACAAACAGAGCACAACCCTGGCCAGGATCAGGAGGAAAACAGAAACAGCTGTTAGGGAGGAAGGAGAGGGAGGATAAAAAGAAAAAAAATATGGGGAAGGGGAGGCAGAGGGAGCAGAGAAGGAGGAGGGAAGGAGGAGGAGGAAAGGGCGGATGAACATGTCCTGTCTGGGGCTGGAATCTTCCATTGGACTCTTTCCTGGGAGTTTAGCCAGAGCTTGTGCGAAAGGGGTGCAGGCAGACCGAAGATGACTCCTGGGAAGTCAGTGGACCCCTGCACTTTCCTGGTATGCTCATGCAAGCCACTTTTACATGTACGTACCACGTAACGTCTCTGAAAGTGTTGTGATGTGGCATTTGGTGTGACAATTACATAATGATACTGTCCCCAGACCAGATGAGAACACTGACGGCAGACCCCCC
>LOEQ01000244.1:1183183-1193320 GCA_001685075.1 Bramus lutescens | reverse complement strand
TGTGTGATGTCCCCAGTCCTCCCCTGTGTGCTGTCCCCAGTCCTCCCCTGTGTGATGTCCCCCAGTACTCCCCTGTGTGTGATGTCCCCCAGCCCTCCCCTGTGTGTGATGTCACCAGTCCTCCCATGTGCTGTCCCCAGTCCTCCCCTTGTGATATCCCCCAGTGCTCCCCTGTGTGATGTCCCCTAGTGCTCCCGTGTGATGTCCTCCAGCCCCCCAACACCTATGATGCTCGCCCTCCTTATCTTCTACACCTCATATCCGACGTGCAGGAAGCAATGATGCCCTTGGCTGTGTTACTCGTCTCAGTACTGAACAAAGACGGACAGAAGCTGCTTAGGGGAGGAAGTATCATGGCTTATGGTTTTATAGGGGCTTCACCCCCATCATGGTGGGAAAGGCATGGTGGTGTTCACGACAGGCAGGGCTGAGGTGACTGAAGCTGCCCATCAGGCCTGTGAGCTGGGAACTCAGGAAGGCAGTGCCCAGAATTAGGTGCCATGGCAGCAAGACGCTGAGTCTGGAGATGGAAGGATCTAGAAGGCAGCTGGAGCAGAGGAAGGACTTTCCTTAGACAGACAGATAGATAGACAGGTCTGCTGCCTTCCCAAGTATGTCCTTACGTGTCACCTCTCCTGGTGGCCCTGGCACCTGGTGAATGGGGAGTACCTGTCTAAAAATGACGCAAGCCCTGCTCCATGAGCACCTGTATAAAATGGGATGGCAGTGAACAGGAGAGTAGCTGCCAGATGTTAGGCAGGACGGGAGAGCCGCCCTAGGGCACATCAGCATCCTCACCTGATCAGATTCAATGGGCAAGCTAAGTCCTGGCCACATACCACGTCCGGGGTGGGGGGGATGATGGGTGAGCCACCATTATTGCAACGTGACAGTTCTGAGAAAGGTAAACAGTCAGAAGGTGCATCCCCAAAACCAGTTATTCTGGGTAACGGTGAGTCCTGAGCCGTCAGCATGAGCCAAGGTCGACCACAAACCCCCACTCCCCAACCCCATCTCTCACCGCCTACCTCAGAGTTTCCGGTCTTCCTGGTAGAGCAGAGGCCAGGGAGACCTCACCAACATTGCCTGCCCTGTGTTCTGGCTGCTGCACACCTTGTTGTGGGCTCACTAGGCTTGTTGCAGAGCCCGGAAGTTGGAATGCAAGGATCTCCAGCATCCTTTCTGGTTTTTCTTCTTCCTCTCCTCTCCCCCCTTTCTCTCTGCAAACCCAGAGAGAAAAGGACCCATGGAGACCCACCTGCCTTTCCTCTTCATAGGCATTTGTCTCATGGTGGGCAAATTTGGGGGGGAGAAGAAACTCAGAGAAATAGAAAGGAAGGCAAGAGACCCTCTAACTTTGTGTAGGTAGGAATGTGATGCCAGGAGGCAACTATGCCTCCATGGAGGGTGTGCTTGCTCTTCCCTGGTGCTATCGGCCTACTAAACAGGAGGCTTCTTCCACGTGACTTCCCCCTCACCCCAGAGCCACCAGTGGTCCCGTGGCTCCTAGCGTCAAGAAAGCTCCCCCTGGTGGCTGTTCCTAGCATCGCACACCTCTCACATGACAGAAGAAGGTGAGGCAGTGTGTAGAACACCAACCAGTTGGTGACTCTGGCCAGTGTCTGAAGAGGACCTGGATGTCTGGTGCTCACTCCCTGCTGGCTACTGTTCCCCTCAGGCCACAGTCAGCCAGGCTGGATCTTCCTCTTCCACTCCATTGACAGCCCGGATTGATCTCTCCAACCCTACCCTTCTATTTTCTCATACCAAGGGAGAAAGAGCAGGCAATCAGGAATCTCCCCGGGGGAGGTTGACACCAAGTGTTCAAGGGTGTGGCCCCCTCAGGAAGCCAGGTACTGACTCTGGCATGTGTTGGCAGCAGCCTCTGCTGGAGAACAGAGCAAAGATGTCAACGTGACGGGGCGGAAGGGTAGCCTCTCTCCTGCTGTCCTGTTGAGACAGTACGGCAGATGGCTGTAGGGGGCCTGGCCGAAAGAGGGCACAGGGAATCTAAGCCTTAATTCTGAGAAGCAGGAAAACACTAGTCATCTGTTAGCTCTGGGTAACCTCTAGGACACAGGATCCAGTCCAATCCACAATACCCATCAAAGCAACCTCTTGTGTCATATTAAGGCTCAAAGAAGTTAGAAAGAGCTGCTTCCCTATGGTGCCCAGCTCCAAAGCAATGGTCAGCTGCAAGCGGCTTTCTTGCCCATTGGCTTTCTGTGAAGGACAGACTTGCCCACTCAGACAGAACCCAGTTCCCAAAATGGAGGGTGCAACTGGTTATTACTGATGGATCTTCAAGAAATCACACAGACTTCCAGAGGGCTGCCTTTAGAACCCAGCTTCCCTGGTGCATTGAAGTATTTGTTTACACAGAATTATCTAGTTGATGGAGAGGCTTTACGGCAGAAAAGGTTGTATTTCGGAACATGTGGAGATGCTGCTAATTGAGGATGGTGAGAACTGAAGACAGAGTGTCTCTGGGATTGTCATAGAAATTAGTGGCAATATATGATGGCGTCCAGAGCTGTTGTGACCCTCTGCATAGGGCTTTCCACCAGTGTGTCCGTTTCACTGCTAACCGGTCTGGAAAGAGGGCAGGGCAGTGGGATTCTAGGGACCTGTTCGTGACACTGCACTGGTTCACACTTGGCTGGGATAGAAAAGGTGCATACTGGTGCTGGCTACTTCTCTGTACAAGAGCTAGGCTCTGCGTCAGAGGAAGACATGACTGCTCTCGGCCAGCTTTAGAGCTGATGCTCCTTAAACATCCCCTTCCCTACCCTCCCCCAGCTCTGCAGGGTTGTAGCTCCCTCCCCCAGCTCTGTAGGTTGGTGGCTCCCTCCCCCAGTTCTGCAGGGTGGTAACTTCCTCCCCAGCTCTGTAGGGCAGTCACTCCCAAGTAGGTCTACAGATGAATAGCCCAGGCTTGGCAAGTAGTGCCTCATGTCTGGCATCAGACATTTTGTGTGTGTGTGTGTGTGTGTGTGTGTGTGTGTAGGACTTCACAAAAGCTCCAGGACTTCTGGTGACTTCCCTGCCTCTCGGCAGCAGGGCTGAAAGAGGATCAAGGACCCCAAGTATGCCATCTCTCCAGCCCAAAGTCCAAGAAGACAACAATCATGGGAAAGGCAAGTCCCCATCTTCACACCTATTTCCAGCTGTCTCTCAAGGACCACTGAGAGCCTCAGCTCCTTCAAGGGGCCCTGATGCCATCACTGGACACATCACACCCATTTTTAATGGCTTCCTTTTTGTTGTTGCTATTTCCCAAATATAGACATGGAATATGAATTCAGAATGCATAATTTTAAGAAAGTTATGAAATACTATAAACACGGGGCTTTCTTTCTCTCTTCCAAAATAGTTCCCAAACCCCAAACAGCACACAGATATTACAAATAAGTCTCCATGGCAACCCTGGGTTTGACAGATTGTCCACTTCTGATCAGTGCCACAAAGATGTGGCCCAAGAAAGAATCAGTTGACTTTGAGAAGCAAATGATGCCATTACATGAACCAAGAAAGATCATGTGGACTTGGGGGCAGCCAGGCCTTTCTAACAGTTGGACACAACTCTCAAGATGAGAGGGAGCCAGACCTCTGCAGCAACCACGGCTTTCTAGTCACACTGCCCCATCAGCTGGGGCATGGGCAGGTGTTGGGAGGGAGTCTTAGGACAGCAGGCTTAGAAACATAGTCCTGGACCGCCTGCCACATCCACTAAGCTCAGGGCTCTAAAGACTTGTAACTAGTGCCTGCTAGAAACCTCGCCTGAGTTTTCAGAACATCAAAACCCGCATGCCAGCCAACAGCGAGGCAGATAGATCTCAACATGGGGAGCGTTTATACATTCTATCCACTCTGGAAACGGAGCAGGAAGCTGTGAAGGACACTCACTACCGACAGTGGCTGCACCTGTCACGAGGGACAAAAGGCCAATGATCTTAGCAGATTTTCTCCTTACTATGGCTTGTTTTACTTCTGAAAATGAAAGTTTATCGGATCTCCCCAGAAAAACAAAACCGCTTTGGCTCTTGGCACAGGGGGAAGACTGTTTCTTTGCTTTGTGTTGGTCTTGATTGCCACCCAAATGGAAGGGCAGAAAAATCCCCTAACAGGGTGGGGACATGAACCACTTCAGAAGTAGGTGCTCATGCCCAGCTTTAATGGGGGACTGTGAGGCCGTGCTGGCCTGCCCACCAGCTGCTGCTACATTTTGGACCAGTACTGGACACTCACACTAAGCTTGGGATAGACGTCATACCAGGTTGGACCCAGGTCTCCAGGGATGCTCCGAGAATGGTAGCAAGCTGCTCTGTATATTCTTGGATGCTGGCCTTATTTGTTCAGCCGTGTCCTCCAGGATCCCTTTGGGTCAGCAACCCACCTTGCATCCACTGTGTCCTGCAGCAACCCTCCACGACCACCCCAGAGTACCTTCCCTCTGCCTTGGTGAAAATAGCCACTTCCCCACCGGGCTTTCAGCTAAATCAACACAGCTCACCAAGCCAGCACTTCAGGCTGGGTACAGGCTGCAGGTCCAATCCACTCTCTCGTCATTTTTCATTCCGAATGAAATTAAGCTCCCGAGAGCAGAAAAGAATACTTTCCTAAGAAGAAACTGCATCGGCAGGTCCCTGAGGGGGAAGCATTTGACACAGAAGTTTCCTCGAACTTCAGCCAGCCAACACAGAGAGGCGCCCTCTCCTCTGGCTCCCACTGCCCACACGATTGGTTTTCTGCTTGGCGTGCACAGATGGGCGCCTAAACATGTCGCTGCACCTGCCTGAATCCTAGGCCCTTCTCTCCAAACCCCTCTAGAGCTTCTGAGGTCAGGAATCACCTGCAATGGTCAGCATTGTCGGCTGCATCTGCAACCACCAGGTTGCTGTAACTCTCCCGGGTCCCTTCCCCTCTGCGTTTTCTCTCCAGATATATTTGTCTCAGCAAAGTCTGTGGGTCAGCTCAATGATGATCAAATTAATGGGCCGAGCCTGTGTTGACACATCTGTTTGCAGCCTGGTAGCATGTTTATCTCCCTGGTGACGGCCGCTTTCATTATGGTCTCTGAGCACCCAACGCTGTACCGCCTGGCGCCCAGAAAGCTTGCCCAAGTGCATAGATTTACTTAAAAGCACAACCAGCCTCAAGGCTGCGTATTGATTTGAACACCTTTTGATGCGTGAAAAGCCCTTGAGGAAGGCAGTGAGCATCCACACGGTTGGGCATAAATTCCAACTGGATCCACCAATTTTATCAGTAAATGGGTTCTTAAGCTGAGCTGGGCACACTAACCATTCCGAAGTGTCCAAAAGGTAGTGAGACCAGTCCAAGACGACCACCACTCATGAGCACCCCAGTACCTGGTAGCTCCTGGGGTATGGTTCTAAGTCCTTCCCTCCTCCCTGCAAGGTTTTGCTGTGAGCAGAAAAACAAATTTGGGCTTGAAGAGGACTCAGAGCTCCCCCGACCTCAGTGCTGGTCTGCATGAGGGCTGGGCCAATGTCTTTCTGGTTCCGAAGGTCTGAGAAAATCTGGTGACTTGGGTGACCTCAGTGCCGGTCTGCATGAGGGCTGGGCCAATGTCTTTCTGGTTCCAAAGGTCTGAGAAAATCTGGTATGGGCACCTGCCCACACAGGTGACTTGGGTGGTCTGGAGAGGGCAACACTTCGTCTCCTGGGTGCGCTTATTAAGCAGGTGGTTTTCCTTTCCTGAATTATGGGAGGTTCTGCCCAGAATGCTCTGTGTAAAATGTTGGGAAGAACAAAGCTGTGCCCCAGTCTATGTGGGAGACCCTTCCCCCAGGCACCCCCCTCAGCCCCCTGCACAGTACCGGAGGTGGGGCCAGGTGCCTGTGGAGTACAAGAACACACGGAAATATACTGGACTCTGGTCTTCCCTGCCGGCTCTGTTGAGAGGAAATAGATGACATTACAGCAACCATGTTCCTGAAAGCTCTCACACAGCTATGACCAAAATGTGACAGCTCTCTAAGTGAATGTCTGCCTGAGCCAGGGCTGCCGCACCTGAGGTAGCCCTGGAAGACACACTCACCCCACAGACTCTACTGCTCAGGGAATCTGCAGGTGCAAGATGTCTCCCTGCATGGACACAGAGATGATTTGTGAGGCATCTGGAGCAAGCCGGATGTCCCCTGAGAGTAAGGTGTCATGCTCCTCACACAAGTGTCCTGATCATGCAATCTCCATGTCCTCCTTCTGGGTGTCATCTCCTGGCCTAGACACACAGGTACCCCCAACAGAACAGAAAACAGAAAAATGTTTTCATATATATGGAGTGATGGCCTCCTTAGAGTGTGTGCACACCTGTCGATATTGCCTCTGTCTTTCCATATGGACCTGGTGATGATTATCATGGCTACAGGTACTTGTTCCTCCATACTGTCCACTGCCACCCTAGGCACACACATACGTGCACGCACACATGCACACACACGCACGCACGCGCGCGCGCACACACACACACACATGAGCCAGCGCCCTACGTCACTGATGTCTGGGTTGCAAAGCCTCTTTAAAGCAGTCCTTGTGTGACACAGATGCATTTTCTTAATTTCTCAACAGTTACTGCCCTGTCCTCTCTTTCCTGAGAGAGTGTCCTCCTGCTGGAGAAGGTTGATGGGGCCAGATGATGCAACCCCGCGTCCTCAGTCTGGCCAGATTCAACCCTGCAACCTCACTCTGGCCAGATTCAACCCTGCAACCTCACTCTGGCTAGATTCAACCCCGCGTCCTCAGTCTGGCCAGATTCAACCCCGCGTCCTCAGTCTGGCAGAGAATGTACTCTGCCTGACATTTTTACCTCACTGGTGGCAGAGAGTGTGCCAGGCAATGGCTGTGGCGAATCTGCATTTACTGAATATGAACTGACTGGAAAGAGAGGGTAGTGGGGAAAACCTGGCTAGAACTGGTGTAAATGAATTGTTGGGATTGGATAGTAGACAACCTCCTGCATTTGGCCAGTTGTCACCCAATGACTACGGTGACAAAGAAATTCTTGACACCCATGTGGACCACGGCATCAGCTTAGAGGTCCTAGGACACAGTGAGTGGGGGAGGTTGTGAGGTTATGGAACGTGCAGCCACACGCCATGGGGCTCAATAACTGTTGAGTGCCTACTACGTGCTAGGATTATGTCCTCACACGCCAGTCTGTAGAAGGAGGAGCAGCTGCCTTGCCTGCCTGAGTCCATCTGTTGCTCCTGCTGGTTCCTAAGACACAGGCTGTGTCCCTGTCCCACCCCATCCCATCTCCCTGCTTTACACGATTCCCTTATCATGGTGCCAAGTGCAGCAAGCCAGGGTTTCGGACACAGTTCTACCACACTCTGTGAACCTCCGCCGCCTTCCCTGTGAGCTAGCCATGTGTCTTCAGGACCAAGGACAGGCACGTAGAAAAAAACAGATGGTCCTGCTGGCCGAACATGCAGCCACCCCTGGAAGGACTCAGCCAGGGATGGATGGCTGTCAACACTGCTTCCCCAGGACCCAGTGAGGGAGCATGTGCTGGCTACGTACCTACAGGACGTGTGACTGGTTGGTCCTCTCTCCCAGATTCTATTTCCTCCTCTATCACCGAGGTCTAGTGGCCACTGGGTCCCTTCCTATTCTGTCATCGTCTCCCCTGGTCACACCAGCTGTGCAGAGGGTGAAGCCAATCCTGGCAAGTGGCCACAGTCTGCAGGCTGGGCAAAGCAAAAGGGCTGAGTCGGCATCCCCATCCTAAGGTCCGCTGGAGCCCACACACCAGGCCATTGACGCCGAACCCAGAGGGCGGCAGGGGGCAGAGCTCCCAAGGGAATCCAGTAAACAGCAAAGGCCAGTAGCATGCGAGCTGGATGGTACCTATAGGTTCTCTGGTGCCCCTACCTGGGCAAGCCCATACCCAGAGAACCTGGCTGGGTGGAGGTACCTGCCTGAAGCAGCAATAAGAAAGACTCTGGAGTTCTAGGTTCAAATTTACCTTCTAGGGGTAAGTGGCCCATGGTGGACTTCTGAGCCATCCCAGAACACAGGACAAGACTAGCAGTTTGGCATCAGGCGCCTTGGCCCTACACTGGAATATGAAGAGCAGGGACTCAGCCGTCCTGAGTACTATAGGGGACAGAAGCCTGTCTTTCCTGTTTCTGCAGTGTGTGTGTATGTGTGTGTCTGTGTGTCTGTTTGTGTGTCTCTGTGTGTCTCTCTATGTGTGTAGTGAGTCTTTCTCTGTCCTGCCAGCCTGCTCCAAAATCACGACCTGGAGACTTAATTATGAAAGCTTGGCCAATAGCTTAGGCTTATTTCCAACTAGCTCTTAAAACTCAAATTAACCCATATTTTTTAATCTATAATCTTTTACATGGCATGGCTACCTTTACTTTGCAATGTCCAAGCTGCTTGCTCTGCATCCCTGGTGTCTCCCCACCTCTTCTTCCCAGCATCCTCTGTGCCTGGAAATCCTGCCTCGTTGACTCTAGCTTTTTATTAAACCAATCACAGTGACATATCTTCACACAGTGTGAAGAAATAGTCCATGACATTTCGCTCTTTTGTCTAAATAAAAAGGAAATGTTTTAATTCTAACATAATAAAACCATAAACACCAAGAACAATTATCAAGTATTGTCTAAATAGAAAGGAAAGGTATTAACTTTTTTGAAAGGTATTAACTTTAACAAATGAAACTATATACAATAAGAACAATTATCAAGTAAAGGTTATATTCACAATATCCAGTCCATCTACATTTGGCATATTTGGAGAAAATACTCCATTATCTATCTTATCTTGATGAATTCAAAGTTTTATACTTAAACTGCTTTTATTATTACTTGTGTTACCATCCTAAAAAATACCTTTTTATACTTTAAAACATTATTTTAGATAAACAACTTAAGCTTTTATGTTTTTTTAACCTTATGAACTTTATATCTCTTATATATAAGTTTCTTTTCTGAATTTGGTAACAAGGGAGACTGTAAAACTGTAACTATCTAGTCTTCAGCCCCATCAGAGACCCAAAAAGGATAGAATATTACTTGAATAAAGAGGAAGTACAGAGAAGGCAACTTCCAAAGCTAAGAAATGACAAAGACGTATGACTGCCTGGACAGTCACCCCAAAATCCCTCTGTAACATTGAGGCACCCATCTTCAGCCTACCGGCCTAAAATATCTGATAGACTTTTCTGTGAAGTAGGAATTTTTGAAGAACCATCTTGCCCTCTCTTGGGAAAGTTCAGCAGTCTTGCCCTTTTCTGTCCTGCTTGTCCAGTTTGGACAGCACACTGTCAACAGTCAAGGCAAGGACAGTTTCTTGACCAAATGACTAGCTTTTGCCACAAAGAAAACAAACCCCATGTGGACGCTCTTCAGTGCCCATCATCCTTTTATGAAGTAGATTGGTGCTTCCAGGAACAGATATGTCTCACTGTCATGAAAAGTCTTACATTATTGAAGCGTCTTAAATGCCACATTCTGTAGATTGCTGAAGTGTTTGAAGGCTTCCTGTCTATCTCAATATACCTCTGTTTGTCTTTGAAAACACACCTAACATGACTACAGGTTTGATTGTTATAGGTGACTAACTACTAACCTGATTTCTTTATTATCCTAAAAAACTCATAATCATAACTTTCAAGGACTAGAACTTTATATTACATTGTTAAATGAGCTGTATGGGTACAATACCTTAAACAAGAAATAGAAACATATAATACAATATAACAAAAATAACCTTAAATTTGTATTTATATACAAAATGTGTGTGTATTATATGTGCATGTGTGGTATGTGTGTGTGTGGTGTGGTGTGTGTGGTGTAGTGTGTATGTGTGTGTGTGGTGTGGTGTGTGTGGTGTGTGTGTGGTGTGGTGTGTGGTGTGGTGTGTGTGAGATGTGGTGTGTGTGGTGTGTGCGTGGTGTGGTGTGTGTGGTGTGTGTGAGATGTGGTGTGTGTGGTGTGTGTGTGGTGTGGTGTGGTGTGTGTGAGATGTGGTGTGTGTGAGATGTGGTGTGTGTGGTGTGTTGTGGTGTGGTGTGTGTGAGATGTGGTGTGTGTGGTGTGGTGTGCCGTGTGGTGTGTGTGTGGTGTGGTGTGTGTGGTGTGTGTGTGGTGTGTGTGGTGT
>LOEQ01000244.1:1112256-1136244 GCA_001685075.1 Bramus lutescens | reverse complement strand
TTGTCCGGGGCGGGGGGGTCGTGACAGGCCTGAGCTGTCCTCTCTAGAACCCCTCAATGGGGGAGCTTCCTCCTGCCCTCCCCTCCCTGGCATAATTTATTCATAACCGCCAGCCTTCTGACCAAGGCTGCAATCCTCCCCCACTCTTACCCCACTGTTAGAAGGCTGCCAATTGAATCTGTGGCAAATGGCATTACCTGGCTCCCATGTTCGGGCTCTGGTGGGGGGAGACACCCACAGCTGCTGGCCATGGCAGGCGGGGAAAGAGCATACCCCTAGCGATTAACTCCAGTGTATGTCCCATTAGATGGGGTGCAGTAAATATGTAGATGTGTGTGGAACTGCATGTGGTGATGAGCATGTAGGTAAGTGCATGAGGGAGGGAATCAGTGCCTTTGGGCATATGTGCGCATGCAAGGGTTGTGCATGTGTGTGTGTGTGTGTGTGTGTATGGAGACCCATGCAAAGATTTTGTGTGTGTGTGTGTGTGTGTGTGTGTGTGTGTGTGTGTGCAGATGTACATGGAGTCATATGCAGGGACTGTGTGTGTGCAGGGGTGTATAGAGCCACCTGTAGGAACTGTGCATGTGCAGACATGCATAGAGCTGTGTATAGCCATGTCCCTGGATCTCCCAGGTGTGCCTGCCAAGAGCAGATCTTTAGAGAAGCACCTGCTGCTCACCCGGACAAATGCCCCCTCCAGGAATCAGTTTCTAGAGGGTAGTGGGATACTTATCCCAGACTTTGGAAACCCCCCCCCCAGAGAGAGCTCTCCACAACACAAGCGTTCACTCCACACTTCCTGAACTCAGATAAAGTCTCCTCCTGGCTATTCCCCATTCCAGAGTCCTCAAGATCCACTAGTGTGGGAGCCCCTGAACCCCCTTCCCCAGGGCCTGCCATGTGTCACTGCCATGTGTCAGACTTGGACCTGGGCCATGCTGTAGCTCAGCTCTGAGCAGAGGGCCAGGTGGCAGGAGTGACCAGCATGGGCAAAGGCAGGCAGGACCTTCAGTGACTTGATAGTGAGCCCGGAGCTGGCTCAGAGCTGCACAGCCTGGGGACAGAGAATGGGGCTGAGCTGCAGAGAGGGAAGACGGACCAGAAGGACCAACCAGGATCTGAACTTCCTAAGACAGCTGCAGGGGACAGCAAACCTGCACACCAGAGAGGGATGCAACCCCTGCCGCTAGCCCACCTTGCCACCCTTCCCCTGACCGGGTCTTCTTCCTGCCTCCCCAGGAGCCAGGGTTCCGAAATGATGGTGTATTTTTGGGTATGTACCAAGCATGGATGGCCGTGGTGCTTTCTTTGCTCCGGGTAGGTCTAGAGTTGGAGAGAGAGAGAGAGAGAGAGAGAGAGAGAGAGAGAGCACGCTAGCAGAGTGTATACTCCTACACGCCTCCCCAGCTGAGCCTCCCATAGCTGTTGCACCCTCCTCCAAACCCAGTGCAGGCAGCGGTGACAGGGTCAGAGGGTCCCCAGACAGAAAGTACTGACTGCTGCAGAATCCAACATTTCTGACTGGGTAAGTCTCTGGGAAGTGCCCCACAGATGTAAGCTGCACTACCCTACCCATCTCTGTGTCTACCTTTTCTGGCCTTAAGAAAACCCTCTGGCAACCCCCATCCCAAGCTTGAGATGAAGCCCAGCACATCACCCCAGCCCACCGTTTCGATTCTCCTTCATGCCCCTACCTGTGAGTGGCAGAAACAGGGAAAATTGATCCCAAAAAAGTACTGAACCAACACCCCAGCTCTCTGAACCCAGAAACCTGGGAGGTCAACCCTGGAGAAGGGAAGAATCTGTACTCAGCATCCACTCTCTCCTTTCCTGGCTGGCCCTGTGCCTCTTTGCCAAGGAGAGGATTATGGGTGGCAGATCAGTAGGGAGGGTATGGAAGCTGGAGGAGGGACCTAGCAATGGCTCCCGGGAGTCTGAGGTTGTGACCAGTCTCACCAGTCTCACAGATGGTGCCACTGGGACTGGCTTTCACCAAGCCTCCCTGGCCTCTTTTCATTTGGGGGCAGAATGAGCACCAGGTTGTTCCTGGGTCCTTGGAGCTATCCCACCCTTACCAAGTTTAATGATTCTATTGATAATGCCCCTTGTGGGACCCCTGGACCCTTCCTGATTGTCAAGGCCATTCCCAGACACCCATTCGGCCCTGAGACAAGATGGATTCTTTTCCCTCTGCCTGCCCTGAGCTTGTCTTGGCAGTAGGCTTATCCCTCCCATGACTCTTGGGTCCCTTTTGGAGGTGGGGACAAAGGGTGTCTCCCTTAGGCTGGGGTCCACTCACAGGCTGCCTGGAAAGGACTCTGTGTTGTCTAAACACAGCCGTATAGGTTGGTCTGGCTTAACTGGTTGCTACTCCCAGGACCCTCCACCCCCAGCCAGGGACCTCTGTCCTTGCAAACCTCAGCCAGGCAGTGGGGAACGTCCTACGTATTCCCTCGCTGAAATGTCCAGGCTATTTTAAGACAGGGGTGGATCCTGACCGGAAAACTCTCCCTTCTCGGCTTCCTGATGCACTGGCCTTACCAAGGCTCCACCCTCAGGCTGGCACTTGGAGCCTTGCAAAGAAATAGAAAGTCCCAGTCACACCCTCCCTCCCTGAGCAACCTCACCCAAACTCAGTGTAAGACAGGTCATCCAGTGCTGCCAATCCCACATCAGACCCCACGGGGACCCCTAGTGCCTGTTAACCCACCTGACCTCCGCGTTCCTCTCCCGCTCGGCTCATATCCCTGAAGACCAAGTCTTTCTTTCACCCCATGGTTCGCAGAAAACACAGCACAGCTCTTGGGGAATCATTGTGACTTGCTGAGCCCAGCTCCCCAGCTCTGGTCCATGCCTGACTATAGGCTGCTCTCTTGTCTCTACTGCTGCTCTCTCGCCCCTACCTCTCCCCTCCCTGCCTCAGCTCTGCTTGCCTGGCTCCAGTCTAACTGTGAATGAGGACCCTATTCAACCCTGGGATCTTGTTCCACCCAATAGATCGTAAGGCCCTAAATCATTCCCTCCCTGACTCTACCCTAACTGCTCCCACTTGCGTTCAGGAGGGGCTCTCAGGCAGGGAGACAAGGCCTTTAGTATAAGTGTCCCTACCTTCAGGAAGTTCTGACTACAACCATCACTCCCCTGACTAGGTCTCATCCCACTCTTCTTCCCCGTACCACATTGTGTCTCTGCTTGGATAGGATTCCAGGAACCTCAAACACCGAAAAGAATGGATGGATAGCTAGATGGATAAATGGATGGATGGGATGAATCAGGATGAGGCCCAGAAAAGCATCAACGAAGTGCTATTCCATGTAACACCCAGCCCTGTCCAGCGCTACCACCCCCAGCTTCCCTGTGACCAAGGTCACCTGGATACCATGTCTTCCTACCCAATAGACGCAAGCGGGGGGGGCATTGAGGTTCCCACTTTAAAGTTGACAATGTAGCCAGTTCCTGCCCTGTTTGTTATGGGTGCAAAGATAAGTGGAGGCCCAGGGTCTCGGCTCTGCAGAGCTAGGCATGGGTGTGGGAAGGGGACTGACACCTGCACCTTGGCATGACTGTGGCAGTTCCCCTAGTAGGAGAGGGTGCAGAAGTTCCCAGTGCCTTGTGAGGAAGGCCTTCCATCAGAGCCCCTTGCATGCTTTGGGAGCATCCCCATCTTTGGAGACCCAGAGTGTCCTCCAGGAGGGCTGCCACCAAGGAGGGGAGATAGAATATCTGAGAGTGCCGCCTGAGTGTGGACAATAGACTATTGTCATCGACCTCAGACTTGAGCAAGGATCTTTCTCTGCCACCTGGCAGCTGTATGACATTGAGAGAGTCACCAGACCTCTCTGAGCCATGGCTCTCTCCTCTGTAAAATGACAGCAGTGGTATCGCGAAGGCTGGGTGAGATGCAGGATGCTTTGCGTGTATCATGACCAGTGCATGCAATGGGAGAGAGAGCATCCTCTCTCAGGTCTGGACTGCTGATGAGGTAGTCATTCTGCTTTCCTGGCTCACCTGGATTCTGCCGGGTAACCTGTAATCTCATCCACCAGGGATCCCACCCTTCTCCCTTTGAGGACCTGGGATGGTCTCAGCCCGGGACTGTTTCCTCCTCTGCTTTCTCCCTGTCCCCTTGAGAACACCACTGTCTCACTGTCTCTTCTTCCCTCCTTCTCACCAAACCTCCTCCACCCCAGGTTCTCCAGCTGTGCACAGCCTGCTAGCCACACCCCCACCTGCTCTGAAGCCCTTTCTGCATTCTCTCTTTATTCCCACCCCGGGGTGGACACCCTGTCCTCAAGTGAACTACATGCCCAGGACACCCAGGTGGCCATGTTGCCTTCTGGCCAAGTTGACGCCTCCCGTGACCAGCAGACTCCTGGGAATCGCCACACTGCCGGCTCTATCCTCCTCGAGCAGCTGTGGGGTTGTACCCACACCAAAGTGCAGGTTCAGCCTTCTCCATCACTTTAGGATTAGGTCCATGCGGCTTAATCCAGCATCCCAGTGCTTTCTTGGCTCTCCTGTGGCTCCCTAGGGATAGCTGCAGAGCACTGTGCTGGTCAGCTCAGGTGCCTCATGTGTCCAGGTTTGCTTGACTTTCCCATCGGGCAATAGGAAGGTGAGGCTGGAAAGGGTGGTGCTTTCAACTCCAGCACCCACATGCCATCTCAGGGCAGGGCTCATCAAGAGCCTGTGTCCAGGACATTCTCCCCTCCCACCTCACCTCCAGCATATCTTGCGCCTGCCTTTGACGATCTTCTGAGTCCCCGGCGTCTCCTCCTATGCCACTTCTGTGTGGCACCCCTAGAATGCAAAAGGCCTTTGAGGGTGGGAGGTTTGATCTTCCCGGCATTGTCCAGAAAGGGAGATGGACTTGGTGAGAACTCATAGAATAGAGAGAGAAGGGAGGAAGGGGGTGCTGATGGTGGCCTGTGCTTATCCAGTCGTGAAGTCTGCTGTGTGATGGGAATACCTTCCAGAGCCGCCTCCTGCTAGGCATGGTCCTGAGTAAACCCAGGGTAGCTGGACAGTTGATGGGGCTGCAGCCTGGAGGAGACAAAGGATCCTCCTCCACTCTCCACACTGCTCAGCCTCAGGCAAGGCCTTGGATTTCAACCAGTCAGGGAGCCCTGGGGAGCTGGCAACTCCTTGCTTTGTTCAGAGCTGGACCCCAGGACTGAAAGGACTTAGCATAGGGGAGAAGGACCCTTGTGCGAGAGAGTGAAAGTCCTCTTCTGTCTGTGAAGAGGGGTAAGGAGTGGGGACAGGGAGCCTGGCCCTGACGCTCCTTCTGGTGGCTGCGGACTGGAGGCTGGCTTCAGGAGTGGCTGGCCATGGGTGGGGATGCCAGTGGAAAGCGCCACCAAATTAGCAGTGATTGCGGGAGAGACAAAGAACAAACGGGGTAGCGGAATGAGGTGCTCTACAAATATTATGTTTTAAAAGTTTGCCCTGGAGTAACGGGAGCTGTTTAAATGTGAATATCCTGTCTGCATTTTAAAAGCCTGATAATGAGCTGAGTTTAGCAGCTGTTTCCCGGGGCCCCTGCCCTCCCCTCTATTTCTACTGGGGACCCCTGCCCTCCCTCTAGTTCCAGATCTCCTGAGCTTCTCTGTTAACTGCCCACAGACATCAGGAAATCCCACCTCACCATTCTAAATCGCCCTCCTTCCTGTCTTCCCTTGTGGCTACCACTGCCCCAGCCTGCTTCTTCTAGATGCTTGCCTTTCTGCCTTCTCTTATGTGGTCCTGCCTCCGCTGACCAGTTAGAGCTGGCAGCAGCATCTTCTGGTCCCACCCCTCGCAGTTGGCATCCCTTGGAGGAGAGCCGTCCTGATCTCCAGCCTTCTCTCCAGTCAAAGCAAGAACCTGTCTCTCCCACAAGGGGACTGGCTCTCCTACACGATCATCACAACTGAGGTTGATTTTGACTAAGCAGAAGTGTTCATGTATGCCGGTAACAAAGCATCGCTGGTTCGATTTTTCTCATGGTCACCTCTGAAAAGGTGGGCGCTATCCATCAGGTAACAGCATATCGGAAGGACTTGGAAAGCCAAGACTGGTGCTCACAGTGATTAAAGAGGGGGGCGGTGGGCAAGTGAGCCGGACTGAGCCCTGGGAGGCAAAGAGCCTAGTCAGCTCTGTGGGGGCTGCAGCCTCTTGGTAGTCAGCCCCCAGCACGAGTACCAAGGGAACAGTTTTGGGGGCAGGTTGGCATCTCTAGAACCTAAAAGTATATTGACAGTGACTAGTTTTGACAGTTCCCATGAGGCATCAGGCATGGGGAACAAGAGCCCATTGTTTGAACAATCCAAATATAGTCCCAAGAAAAAACAAGAAATACAATTGTAGACATGACCCGTTCAGTCTTTGGCTGAGGTGAAGCCATTTCTAAGTTCCAGGACAGTGGCAGGGGCTCTTGGGGGCTGGAGGAAGGGATGCTTCCTGTTTCTAGCTGGTGCTTTGAAGCTTTCATAGATGGTCCCCCGACCACCTACTTGCCTCGCTCTGCCCAAGAGGGAAACAATCTAGAATTTAGAATCTGGGGACACTGGTGATTCCAAAGGGACAGACAAAAGCCATGGTGGCAAGATGGCTAACATCCTCGGGGAAGGAGCACAGTATGGGGATTTTCTTATGAAAGAACCAAATGGCTTTGAATACCAATCTTAGGGCAAAGCTAAGGACAAATGGGGGAAAGAGAGCAATTTGGAAAAGGGAATGGGACCAAAATGGGACCAGAAAATCATAGAGCAGGGGGCCAGGAGGTGAGACTTGACTCCCAAAATAAGTGGCCCTGGGTCCCACAGGAAGGGGATCTAGCTTGAACAGAGCAAGCCAAGGTGAGAGAGAGAAGGGGAAAGCCAGCGGCTCCACAGATGGAGGAGTGGGTATAAACAGCACCCCCAAGGGTATGTGGAGCCTGAGGATAATCCCAGAAAAGGGACCCTATCTCTTCGCTCTGTTATCTCTGCTGACTCGTCCCTGGGATGGTGATGGGGCAGAGGCAGGCCTGATTGCTTTGGTCTTGGTCAGTCCCTCAGAGGCAGCAGGATTAGTGGATGTTGTCTTCCGAGGTCCTGGGTAACTCTATCTCGGGAGTTTGGGCCATTCAGACTCTCCTGGCCTAGAGGGATACTCCCTGCAACTAGGGACCCTGCCTGTCCTCCTTGGGTCTCCTTGCCTACAGAAAACCTGGGATGAAGTGGGTGTCAACAGAGGTACCAAAAGCAGTCAATGATGTGCTAGCACTGAAAGGAATGGCAAGATACGGCAGAATATGACAGGATACCTCCAGGAGAGCTGCCCAGGGTGCTCGGGGCTTTGAACCCACCACCACCTCCACCACAACTCAACAGTGAGAAGTGAGGCTTGCCAGAGCCTGGGCATCTTGGGTCAGGCCACCTACAAGTACATCCTACCTGAGCCAGGAAGGAGATAGTGTTGGCTCGGTGGTAACAGGGGCTCTGACAGCTGTAGGCAGGACAGGTATACCCCATGTCCTGGGCTGAAGACCAGCAAATCCCAGCTAGTTCCCTAAATAGGCGGGGTCAGCTTGCTGTGATCTCCAAAGTTCTTATGGGAGGAAGCTGGGGTTAAAGAATGTTTTGTTTACCTTCCTGCTACCATTGCTGGTCAGCAGTTCCGGCTTGGCATATCCTGCTCGGGTTCTGGAGGGTGAGTCGGCGAGATGCGGCAGGGCTGGCGTTGGCAGGGTCAGAAGTGCAAGCTGCAGTTGCTGGAAGGAGCATCATGATTCAGGCTTGTCTCCCCATGACAGAGATGACAGCCCTCCACCCTATCAGATCTCATACCCCCATACCACCCCTGCTCACATTAGGGTTCTCTGCCTGCCTGGAGGTGTGTTTCCCCACCTTCTCTCCACAACCCTGGGTGTGTCGGCCAGGAATGAGCCATGCGATACTGGGAAGGGAGGGCCAGCCTCTGACACCAGCTCTCTGACAGTGCTGGGAAGCTGTGGTTGAGTCCCAGGCTGTGCCCATGTCCTGCCACCAACCGGCGCACAAGATACACAAGTACAGGCAGATATACCCTCTGTGTACCATACAGCCCCACCTTCTGGAAGGACACCCTCCAGAATGTAAGTAGGGCTATTACAGCCTTTAGACGCCGTAAGCCCACTCCTGGGACTGCTCGTTGAGGAACTAATTTAAAAAGAGAAGAGAGTTTCAAGTACCAGGATATTTAAGGCAGTAGAAGAAGCCGTACTGGCAATCCGCCACCCACCCTGCAGCCAGGTAATGGTTAAGCTACTTACACAGCAGCTTGGACCTGAGGGTGGGAGACCACACTGCTGAAGGCACCTGAAATATCATTAAGAGAAAAGTGGGACAGCTGGTTACAACTAGGAGGTCTCTATAATTACAGAGAGAGGGGAGAAAGCAGATTGGGTCACAAGCATGCACTGACCAGGGGTCTATCTAGGAAAAGTCAAAGAAATGTTTTATTTTCTTAATTAGCAAAAGAATAGTCTGACTGGGTATGGCAGTGTGCACCTGTCATTCCCAGCACCCAGAAGGCTGAGACAAGGGAATGCTTAGGAATCCGAGACCAGTCTGAGCTATATCATGAGACCCAGCATCAAAATACTAAATAAGGGCCGGGGTATAGCTCAGAGGTGCAGCGCGTGAACCAAGGAAGGGTGAAAAGGAAGAGAAAGAGGAGAGAAAATCCTCAGGCAGGAGAGACAGGTGGAGTACGGAAAAACAGTTTCTCTCCTGGACTGCAGACTTTGCCCGTTACTCTTCACAGTCACCCCGAGAGGGGCCCAGGCCTAGCCTCTTTCCTTGTGCCCTGGCCTGTCGTCAGGCAGACACCCTTTGTCTCTTCTAGTCTTTGAACTAAGACACCCCCACAGACAGGTGGACATCGTCTTGTACGGCCGACGTGAACTGTGCACCCTCTATGTGATGCTACCTCGCTGGTTCTTACTGAGCACATACTGCACACAAGGACTTGTACCCGGCTCTGAGAATACAGAAGAGGTCTGTCCTTGCACAGAAGGGGTGAGGAAGTGAAAGAGGTGGAAAAAAAGAGTGTAGAAGGAAGGGAATCGAGGAGAAGGGAGGGAAGGCAGTGGGTCCTCAGGCTGAGAAATCAGAGAGATCAGCCTGAGAGGTGACATTGAATTCTGGGGTAGTTTGTACCTTCCAGCAGGGTTCAGTTTAGTTCAGCAGGCCTCCCCTTACATATACAACCATCGTGGAGGTCTAGCCCTGACCCCCAGGAGGTTACAGACTGATAGGGAAATCTGTGTATAAATAGTACAAAGCAATGTGCAGACACAGTCGGGGGGACTGGACAGTGTCAGATCGCAGAGGGACTGGCTTGTGCCTTAGAGACATCTCGTGACCCCTGGCGTAATGGATTTGTGAGTCATGCCAGGAGCCAAGACAAGATAAAGGGCTGGAGAGAGGGGCAGAGCTTCCAGGAAGGACACATGCCGGGGGTCCAAGAGCCCCTAACCTTGAGGGCACTACTTGGGATTATCACCTCCCCAGGGTGTCCACTCTGCTAGGAAAGGACATGCTCCAGCCAGGCAGGTGCCTGTACCCAAAGCTACTGAGATCTGCCTGATTGGTACCCACATCTCTACAAGGAGGCCAACAGCATAATGAGTGTTCAAATATATTACCTGAAGGCAGCAGCTGGTAGCTGGGAATCATCCTGAGAGAGAAGAGAAACAGTCGGCAAGCTTTGGCCCTTTCTCATCCACCCTGCTTCCAGGTTGTCAGGGCCTTGAAGTCCTTGGCGGGGGTGGCCTGGCCCGACACAAAGGAAGGGATCAGTCTCTGTTCTGTGCTGGAGTCCTATCTTGAGGCTCACCGAGTAGGGCAGGCAGCTGGAGAACCAACACTGGGTGATGTCCACATGGTCGAGGTTACCCTGACTGAAGTCTTGGGGCATTTTTTATCAACTATAAACAAAGGTGTCTCTGGAGCGGTGGGAAGCAATGAGGGTAAGAGCAGAATAAGGAGAGAAATGCTATGTCAGCTTCTGCAGAGACGGTCCATCACCTTCCTTCCAGCCCACAAAGGCTGAGGGTCTCACAACCTCAGGTTTATAGCCTGTGGTATCTTAAAACAGAGTCAGTCAGGATGCTGATACCCCACGTGACTAAATGAATGAGCATAACCAAGTAAATAAGTGCACATCCATTGTAGGTAAGACAGAGTGCTGTGGAAGGAGCTGCTGATGGGCACGGAGAGAGGGAAAGGCATGGGTGATCCCAGACATGGTGCCAGAGATGGAGGGGGAGCATTCCTCAGAGCTCCCCAGTGGGCAGAGGAAATTCTTCATGGAGGCAATGGCTCCCTTCAGGGAAACTCTGACCTGAGAAATGTCCCTCTCGTAGGGCACAGCCTGGCTCAGAACCTGTGACTGGAACAGAGCTGGGGATGTGGGATTCTGGGAAGAAAGTCTCTTTCCGAGTGTCCTGTCTTAGATGCTGTCTGGTGTGGTAACATCACAGCCCATCGGCCCAAGGACTCAACTCTACCTTGGCCTCACGGAATGGCCTGGGATGTCCTCAAGTCATACTTGAAAGGGACACTTGTTCTGTGCATCTGAGTGGAGGTGGAGCAGCTCTAGACTGATGAACAAGATCTCTACCCAGGCCAGCTGCCTGAGCTCCTAAAGCCAGCCCCAGGCCACTGAGCAGACCCGGGCTAGAGGACCCCGAGGCCTGGGAGCCTGTGGTGAGTGCAGACACGCTGCCACGTGGGAAGGAGCTTGTGTTCATGTTAATTGCGGACTCTTGAGTCCAACAAGATGGTTGGAGCCTGGGTGACGATCCTCAGCCCCTCCTGTTTTCTAAATTCAGAAGTACCTGCTAATTATGCTATTAAGCAGAAGTACCTTTAACCCAAGAAACATTCAAGATGCTTAATAAATATGATTAGAGAGGCAGGCAAGGAAAGGAGACCCACAGGGCTCCTGTTTTCCCCCAGGAGGAGGAAACCGAGTTTCAAGTCTTGGCTGCCCTAGTCTAGAATTGAACCCCCACCAAAGAGGAGCTTACAATGAAGGCTGGAAGGGAGGAGGTGTTCAGGGAATGGATGGAAAGAGTGATATACGAAAGATGAAAGCCAATTCAGGTGTGGCAAAGGACACAGGGCCATCAGGAGTCCTGGGAAGGGTTTGAGGAACACATCTGTGATGGAAGAGCAGGTATGTATCCTGCTCACTGAGTGAGGGTGCACTACTGAGTCTGTGGCATGCCTAGGTCTACTCCTGTGCTAACGTGACCATAGGGCTGAGAGAGGACAGATGCTGCCAGCTTCTACATGCAGGCAGAAGGGGGGAGGAGGGGAGAATAAGGGGGAAGGGACGAGGAGAGGACCTATGTGACACATTCAGCACATCCCAAGGGGCAGCCCACCTCAACCCCCATTGGAATCCGCTATGTCTTGTGGAGACAAGCCTGAGACATTCCCCACATCTTTCTCTCCCACACCACTGGGAAATTTCCACTGTATCTGGGACCTGCCTCAGACCTTCTCTTGCCCTAGGATCTACGCAGAACTGGTGGCCCTTGTGGATCTCGGGGCAGAACAGCATCCCCAGCGTTTACGTGTGTCGCCTCCACCATCTGAAGATGTCACTGAGTTTTGTGTCCCACCCTTAGCAAAGGTTTCAGCATGTGACAACTTGCCTTTAAACGTTAAGGAGATGCTCTAGGATAGCGGCTCTCAACCTGTAGTCTAGACCCCCCACAGGGTCATATATCAGATATCCTGCATATCAGATATTTACATTACAATTCATAACAGTAACAAAATTACAATTATGGAGTAGCAATGAAATAATTTTATGGTTGGGGTCACCACAGCATGAGCTGCATTAAAGGGGTGCTATGTTAGGGAAGCTGAGAACCAATGCTCCAGGAAATGTCCGGCTTTTCACACTTCAGATGCGGCAAGCCTCACATCTTCTCGGGGTCTCCATTCTCTCACATCTATTTTAAGGGGCATACAAGGCACCTCCTTCTTCCTCCCATCTGATCCAGAAAGTGGGATTTCCTCACACTGAGAGATGACCACGGTATTCTGTGGATACTCAACCACCAAAGTCCCCATGGACTCTACTGTGTACAGAGCAGGGACTGACAACAGCCTGCCTGGCTGTCTCTCTTGGGTAAGGGAAAGCTGCTCTGGCCAGTACTCATGGTCAAGAATTGCAAGGAACACACATGTCACACCAATGCCGTGTACCCAGCAATGGGCGGTGTCTCGTCATCGTCATCTTGCAAGAAAAACTCTGTGGACAGGGCATGGAGGCTTCTCTGGCAAATTTCAAAGTCACCCACAGTCCTCTGCTAGCTGCTGTGGCATCCCTAGAAGCAAGCTGAGCAGGACTGTGATAGAATGTGACAGAACCTTCCATTCTTCCTTCTATTAAGTATTTAATGGGCAGTGCGATTCTTGCTATTGCCTTGAGTAGTTCAGTTTTGTCTGATGCTCTGCTTAGTTGGAGACCTTATGAGGAGGTCTCAAAAGCTTGACTTCCAGGGGCTGGGGCTAGTCTCATGGCCGTGCCCTACCCCCTTCCAAGGCAGGATCTCATATGTGGGTTATGTCAGATGCTGAGTGTAGTCATGCAGATTGCATATGCAGAGGCCGTAGGAGAAGCCTTTGCATAGGTCTGTGAGTGTGCTGGAACCACTCCAAGACAGACTCAGACCAGGGGGTCATATGTCTCTGTATGGCTGGCTCCTACTACACCAATGGCTGTGATGATCCGTCAGTTTTACCAGAATATGCTTTTCAGTTCGGATCACATATACCAACGTTTGAGAAAAGTTTGTGTGTATCTCTCTTTTCCCTGGGCACAGTTCCCTGGAAGGCATGCCCAGGTCCTAGGGAGAGAGATGTGGGGCATTGCGGAGTTCTGTCTGGTCTCCTTCAGCATGTGTCTCTGGTCTGAGAGCTGGGTTAACTAGGGACCAAGTCAGCAGGCCCTGTGGCTTTGCACTGGGATGTTAGTGTCAGATGCACCACGATAGTTCTTGGTACTTCTTTGGTTACACAGGCCAGGCAGCCCCTCATCATCCACCTACTCCTCCCACCCCCAGCAGCACCACGCTCTGGTAGCCACAGACCTCGCCTCTATGAACTGTTGCCTCCAGAGCTGTTTTGCTTCAACCCATCCCTGAGTTGTTTATAGCCATTTGGTGTCCGGTCCTGGGATCTGCTCTTTCAGACTGACAGCAAAGAGATCCCGCTGGTGGCGAGCTCCCGGCCTGCAGAAAGTATCTGCTGATGAGCTGTCCTAACACCTTGGGACCTTCAGCAACGCTCTTCTTACTACCTTAGGGGAAGACACATCCCCCGACCCTCCTGAGAATTGGAGTCAAAGGTGAGCATTTGCTGTTTCACTCCAAGACACCTGACTTCTTAATACTCTCATGAGATCCCCAGGATCTCTAGGTCACCTCCCTGCCAGGTCCACTCCCAGAAGCAGTCTGGCTCCTTTGTAATGCAGACCCGAGTCATGGAGACTCCCCCATGTCAATCATTTCTCTTGTCTGCCCTTATCTTCTGCCTCCCACCCCAGCTCCAAGGTTCCTGGTCCATGCCGGTGTGTGTCATAGAAGCCTTGTAGTTTTCTTTGGGGGTGCAGCCAGAGCTGGGGCTGCCAGTGATGGTCCATTGATCTGAGACTCTCTTCATTTTTCTCCAGATTTCTAAATCCATTAACCAAAGTCAGCCAGCTCCATGGTCTTTGTCATCATCGCAGCTCTCAACCATTGTCACAGCTGCTGTCATTCCACCAAACGCTTGGTGTCTCACCTGCCCTCTTTCCAATGTCCCACAAAGTCACAATGCTCTTACCTTCCGGGGGATGTGACAACTATATTTATCACAGTAATTTGTCCTTAACACAGTCTAACCACCTCCGGCCCAGATCCAGGAGCCTTTCCTGAGTCCCTAGGGTGGACGTGATAGATGGTGTGTTCAGATGAGGGGCTTTCATACTGTGTGCTCCAAATGCCTCCATGTGGTGGTCTGAATGAAGATGGTCCCCTTAGACCCTTAGGTAGTGGCAGTATTACGAGGTTTGGCCTTGCTGGAGCAGGTGTAGCTTTGTTGAAGGAAGTGTGTCACTGTGGGGATGGGCTTTGAGGTCTCATATGCTCAAGTCACACCCAATGTCTCAGACTACTTCCTGTTGCCTCATAAGCTAGAGAATTCCTAGCTACCTCTCCAGCACCATGTCTGCCTGCATGCTGCCTTGATAATGGACTGAACCTCAGAACTGTAAGTCAGCTCCAGTGAAATGTTTTCCTCTGTGAGAGATGCTGTAGCTCATGGCATCTCTTCACAGCAGTAGAAACCCTGACTAAGACACTCAGCAAAGGCTAGAGTGGCAAGGTTGGCATGGAGTCAGATGCTGGGGGTGTCTGACTTACAGGTTTAAGTTGAGCTATCTCAGGCAAGTTTGTGAGAAGAAAAGCTCTATTCCCTGGAGACCAGGGTTTCTGGTCTTCTTTTAATACTCTCCCAAGTTGGCTTCTTTAGCTCTGCTCGCCACTGGGTGTAGTTCTGGGTGCTGTGTGGACTGCCCCCCATGTAGTGAAGAATATTAGGCCTGAGTTGTGAAGATAGACTCCCCTGATGTCAGTCATTTTCTTCTGGTCTTCCACCTCCCCACCCCAGCTCCAAGCCCACTCTCCTCCTGACGCTGGTCCCTAGGGACATGCATCATATATATTCCTTATATATTCCTTATGGTTATCAGGGGTGACTGATGTCTTCCTGGAGCTGGAGCCCCTGAGCCTGGGCATGTCCCAACTCCAGGATTTTCCTTGTAGGATTAAGGGGGTGAGTAGCTAAGAGTGCACTACTGGTGGCAAATGTAGTCATGACAACCCCTAGAAGGTAAAGGTGTCATGGTTGGCCAAGAAGAAGGAAGAGGGGCAGGGTGGGTTACCAGGAAGTTTGTGAGAGAGAAGCTGCAGCCATAGCTAGAGCAACAGTGATAACAGGGATCATGCTGCTGGGTAGCTTTTGATAATGGGTGCCAGACTCAGGTCAGTGGACCATCAGTGACCTCCATGGACCTTTGTAGACAGATACTATTATCCTAAAACCAGAGTGGGATGCTGGACACAGTGCCAAAGTTGTCTTGGACCTGTATCCCCTTTCTGCCCACCCCCAGGTGCCTCTCCTTTTCCAGGGGATAAGAGGCTCCTGCAGATTATGTAGTACTTAGGAGTCCCCTATTTCTGTGTGTGAGCTTCTTTCTCCAGAACCTTCCCAGTCTAGATCCTGCCCTGCTCCACTCCCACACCAGAAAAGCCTTGTCATTACTTCTGGGAGCAGCCAGAAGACCAAGAATATTCTCCTGGGACTGACTGGCTGCTGATATTCTAGAGACATGTGTCATCACCCAGGGTCGATGACAGCTCTGAATGAAGCAGGAAGGGGAGGAGGTGGGGGTATCAGTTTGAAATAGAACATTTGGGTTGTCTACTGCAGGGGAGGAGACTCAGAGAGGGGCCTGAGAGGTGGAAGCAACTTGGAGTGAAGTTTGCTGAGTCTGCCCTAGGCTCCACATCAGTCTCCCCCACAGCCCCAGTGGTGTCAGGAGAGTGTGGAAGAAAAGAGACATGTGGGAAGGGTGGAGTGTAGAAGGTGGGCAGAACCCTCCAAAAGAGGGGACAAAGAGAGTCTATAAGAGTTATTAAAAGTGGCATAGGATTTGACAGAGGCAAATGAAGGAGGGGGAGGGTGGAGACAGAAATTATGAGAAATGCTTTCTTGAGAAGAAGAGAATAAAGAGCACCCTAGAATCTGGGCATTAGCCCCAAAGAGCACCCCAGAGTCTGGGCGTGAGCCCCCAAAGAGCACCCTAGAGTCTGGGCATGAGCTCCAAAGAGTACCCTAAGGTCTGAGTGTAAGCCCCAAAAAGCACCTTGGAGTCTAGGCCTGAGCTCCAAAGAACACCCCAGAGTCTGAGCATGAGACCAGTGGGCGGGAGCTTTCAGGACCAAGGACAGCAACAAGGAAGTGGTTCAGCACCTAGAACAGCGCCACCAAAATCTCGCGTTCTGCCCTAGGGATCAGTGGGTCTTGAGCCTTTTCAGTGCCATGGACAAAAGCACTTCGCTGGTGGCGGGTTCAGCACTAGGGACAGTGATAATAGTCAGCCATTCAACTAGGCGGTTTATCAACAGCATCTGCATTGAGATCATCTGGATGGGGCGGGTTCAGTGCACACACAGCATCTGGGTTCAGCAACCAGTGAAAATAGCTTGTGTTCTTGGTAGGACGCTCTGTATTATTTCCCATTCCCTCATTCCGCCTCCCTCACCTGCCACAGCTCCATCATAGTCCCTGTTAAAGGTGACCAGAATCCCATCTGAAGCCAAAAATGGCTCATCTTGTCCCACTTGGCAGACAGTTCCTAATACTCTGGGAAGCATGGGTTGGTGTGGACAATGCCTAGACCTGGTCCGCATGGCTCAGTCTGCAATTTAATTGGATAAACAAGTCTTCAACTAATGAGAGAAGGAGGACATGGGAATATCAGAGTAGTGTAAGGTAGGTTAAGACCAGTGAAGAGTGAGGATGGGGTGACCCCATCCTGAGTGAAGTGGTGTGGCCAGCCCCAGCAACCTCTGAAAAGCTCCAGGATCCAGGAGGTGGAGGCTAGGATTTCTCCTCTCATCCCAGTATCCCCATGTGACCCAGTACATTGATCTGCAGACTGGAAGGGTCCAAGGTGTCAGACCTACCTGACAGGTCAGTTTTTCTACCAGGTTTTGTCTCCTTCTCCAGCAAGGATTTGCTCAGTGTGCAATGTTCCCTTTTGTTTTTGTGATTGAGTTCAGACATGGGCTTCTGCCAGCCCAGCAAAGCTCTCTTGGCTTCAGTGACTCCCCTTGGATGTGGTCTGTGAAACCTCGAGACCAAGCCTGCCAAGTCCACCCCTACAGCCCTGTCCTGGTCTATGAGAAGCCAGCTGGTATAAAGTACCCAGCTTCTTCTGGCCAAGAGCCATCCCTCTTTCGTACCCCTGCCCTCATCTCTGTTCTGGACTGACTCCTACCTTGCCTCTGTCTGTGGATCTTATGCCTTTTCTTCTATTGCTTTTAGGTTGTATGTGGTATTTGCATGGCCTGACTGATGAGGACTATGCTGGGCAATCGATCAGGGGCTTTGGAATACCCAGGGGGCCCTCCCTCTGATTGTTGGGATTGGCACTGTGGTAGAAGGTAGATCTGCAAGCTCATAGCATTTCCAGTGGCTTATATTGTTCCTTTCTCATCTCAGCAGCCTGACAGCTTGGACAAAACCTTGAGGCCACTTTGTTTATGACTTGTGCACTCTGTTTGGCTATCTGTCATTTCCTTGGGCCTTGGACAGCAGCTGGGGAGGCTGTGTACCTCCTTGCAGTAGAAACATAGGAACATGCTAAGCTTAGAAGTAGGGTTATGCACTAAAACCATCTGTGACTGTGGCAATGTTTTCCTACAGCTCCAATTCACTAACCACAGCCACACGTGATGGTTGGGTCCTTGGAAATGGGGCTCGTGAGATGGAGGGATTGAAGCTTTGCTTTTATTTCAGTTTAATTAATGCATTAGAGACTTATTTATGAGCACATGTAATTACTTCCTGAACTTAGACCAAACCAGTCTGCTGAAGGTCATCTGTTCCCACCACAGAGATCATTGGATTCTCTAAGGCTACTACTGTTGCGTTCAGGCCATCCAGATGGCTGGCTTCCCCTCTTCCTTGAATCCTAGTTAAGCTAATTTACCTCCCTGGAGAGCATGCTCCGACCTGAGGCTCACATTGTGTGGCAGTGTGTAGAGTGACCAAGGGTTCCCAGCCATCCTTGCTCTCCTGAGTCATCTCCACCTGCTGTGGGGAGGCTGGGGTGAACGAGAGCTAGGTAAGACTGGGTCTCCAGAGTGACCAAGACTCAGTTACCTTTCCTGGTGACCCTTTCCACTCTGACTGTGCCTTCAGAGAAGAAGGCCAATTGGGATGCCAGACTCCTTGGTATGTGCCCAGCTCCTCACCCTGTTACTGCAGTTGGACCCTTTCCATGTGGCATCTACTCTGCTGACTTCTGGACTCTTCCTTCCCACCTTACAACAAGCTCAGTTCAAAGTCTCACCGCTTCGTCGTAGACTGATTCCAGCCTGGCACGGTCAATGTCTTCATGAGAAAGGGGAAGCGGGATATAAGCACTGAAAACATCCAAGGCAGGGTGGCCCCAGAACTCTGAAAACCCTACCGGAGTGACCAGAGACCTGGTCCTTGAGTTCTGGAAAATTCTTTTGCCTCAATGAGCAGCCTGTCTCACAGGGTTGTATGAGCCACACCAAGGTCATGTGTGTAAATGTACCCCCGTGATCTGGTAGCACTGGAGCTATGTGCTGGAAGGGTCTTTTCTGAATGCCTTCCTAAGCATCCTCCTCCCTCAGCGTCATGTTCTAACTGCAAATGAGCCAGAAGCATTCCTTCCTCTAAGGACAGAGGGCCTTCCACAGCATCAGACACAACCAGGTGCCACGTGGAGAATGACCACATGTCACTTCCAGCATGGTAGCCCCACACCTACCAACCCAGAAGGCACTACAAAGGTGTTTAGACTCTCGTAAGTGTATTCCCAAGTCATGAGGAGATGTCCTGGTTGCTTGGTGTCAAGGAGGGATCTCACCCATGTCTGAGAAGATCCCTGCATGAGCAGGGGAGGCTGTGGGAGAGCAGAGACCTCAGGGCTTTGCTCCATTTCATGTCCTGTCTGGAAAAGCAGGGAAAGCTGACTAGGTGGCATTTTATCTTTCTCTTCTCTCCCTGCTCTATGGGGGGAATTAGGTGGCCATAATAGAAATGGCTTGTCTGGATACAAGCCTCTGGTCATGAAAGCACACTGCTCTGTAGGAGACAGGTGTCCAAACCTCCAGATTCATGGAAGATAACATCTGTGGAAAGAAATACCTGTTTGCTGGTTTGGTCCTGGGAGGTCACCCAGGAGAGAAAAGGTAGAGAGTGATGGCCCCACAGCCTCACTGGAAGACAGAAGGACATAGGGAGAGAGACAAGAAGACAGAGTACAAACAGCTCCAATGCAGGACTGCAAATCCCATCCCTGGTGCTGCCCTTTCCCCTAGAAGCCAGCTTTCCCTCTCTGCTTTGGCCACCCATACCCAGCCACCCACCTTGACGGCACCTTTAGGCAACCATAAAACAGTCTCTGTGCCCCCCGCTGCCCATGCGATCTTGGAGTGGGGTAGGACATAGGGTCTGGGACTGGTTTCTTCCTGGTGTAGTTCTAGGGTATACCTTCACAGCCTGGCAGCCTGGGTTCTGAGAATGCAAACCAGTTTGAGCAAAAGCCAGAACAAACAGTAATTAAAAAGGTAAATCCAACACAAAAATAAGCATAATGCATTCCAAATTCAAATAGGAATTATTTGTGGACTCGCTGCTCTTTTTGAATTATCACTGGAATGTTCCACTTCATTTGCATAGATAATTGAGAGTTAACTGTAGTATCTATACTAAGGCCTGGGAGATGAACAGAGCGAATTCAGTCTGGCCAGGTGGAAGAAAAGGAGGTTTCGTTGACTGTGTCATTTGCACACTGCAGAGAGGAGGGACCCAAAACAAAGCCTGGCACCGAGAGGCACTCAATATATATTTGTTGAATTAATTAACATGAATAATTGAGCGTCACCGCACGCCAGAGCCTTTGTCTATGCAATGGAGACTTGGTACGAAGGTAGGGTGGTTCTGTCCTGTTCTCACAGCGGCAAAGGGGAAGCCCTGCACAGAGTTACACTGGTCCTAGAAAGAGAGAGGTGTGAATCCGGGCTGAAGAGGCTGTCCTTCTGGCTGATTAAAGGGCTGGGAGGCACTGATGGGTGTATGGTGGAAGGCGGGGCCACAGGGATGTGCATGATCTTTAGTCCAAGCTTAAGACAGGCCCCGCTGTTCTGCTTCTTTTCCTCAGGTAGGCAGCATGCCAACACCAAGTCTCTGGTACCACTTTGTATGTGGGATGCTCTTAGGTGATCAGGACTTAAGATTCTTTATTTAGGAAATGGTAAGATCACACGAGTGTGCACACCTGTGTATGCACACACACACACGTGCACGCACACACACGCGCAAGCACATGCGTGTAAGCACACACTCCTCCACTGGCCTCCAGAGGGTTGTTGGATATAGAATGAGGCTGTTGATGCTCTTGGTGCCTGGGATCCCATTTGCCCAAAGCGTTGTTATTGTGGCAATTATTTCATGCTCTGTGGCACTAGAATGGAGCTTGCAGGGCCTCACACTCTACTCCAGGAGACTCAGTAAGCACCCCTGGGAGCCATGTGTGGAGGAACGCACCCACATGGGCACTGTTTGCTGGGATGCTGAGAGGCAGGAACATCCACCATGACCTCAGCCCCAAAGAGCAGCAGTCTGCAAAATGCTGGGTCCTGGTGAAGTCTGGGAAGAAACAGATAAGGCGTGGGGAAAGCCACAGCACTCTGGGGACTGAAAACACTCTTTTCTCTGCCTGTACCACAGTCCTGCTAAGACATAGAGGGCAGAACTCAGGAGCAAACAGAACTCAAGCAAAGGAGATAGATCTAGATGGAATGAATCCTGAGCTGGACACTGGAGGTCAAAACAGGCAGTGCACACTCTACCATCACCGATCCCACAGTGAGAAGAGCCTCTGTTAGCTGTTCGTCCTTGGAGAGGTAGCCAGTGGCCGGGCTGAGATTGGCAATGGTAAGACAATGAGCAAAGGGGACAGGGTGAGTGGGGAGCACTATGCCCACACAGAGGCCCTGTGCCACTCAGTTGGAGCACAATTACAAACAGCTCATGTGTATCTTAACTTGTCAGCAACTGCATTTTTTTAGCAAGTGGCTAAACTGCCTCTAACACGCACTTCCTGCAACCCAGAGCTTCCAAACTCCCATCAGTCCTGTGCAGCTGATGCTCTCGTTGGTCTTCGTTCTTTATTGCGCCATTTCTTCAAATGCCAGCCTGTTTCCCACACGTAGGTCGTTGCCCTTGGTGGTTGTTGTGTGTACATATGTGTGTATATGTATGTGTGGGATGCAATCACACGTGAGTGGGTGGGTGCACATATCTGTGCGCGCACACGGATGCCAGAGGAAGACATTGGGTGTCCTGATCTAACATTCTCCACCCTGCGCCTTGGGGACAGGGTCTCTTGCTGCCCCTGTGGCGAGGCTGGCATTCAGCAAGCCCCAGTGATCCTCCACTGTTGAGGTTATAGACATGCAGACAAAGCTAGCTTTATTTATATGTAGGTTCTGGAGATTTGAACTCAGGTCCTCAAGCTTGCGCAGCAAGCACTATTACCTGCAGGGATCTCCCAACTCCCCCTTGAAAGCTGTTTTTACAGTAACCAGTGGCTCCCGTGTCAGATTTCCCTGGGTCTAGAGAGCTCTGAAGTCTGCAGTTTATCCCCGACTTCCAGGAAAATCCTTTCTTTCTCCAAATGAGACTTCTCTTTTTAAAAGATTACTTTTTTCTATCTTATGTGTTTGTGTGTATGCACGCATCTATATGTGCACCACATGCATGCCCAGGGCCCAAGAAGTCAGAAGAGGCCATCAGATCCCCTGGAACTGGAATTACAGGCAGTTGGGAGCCATTGTGTAGGTTCTAAAAGCTAAACCCAGGTCACGGGAAGAGCAGCCGGTGCTCTTAACTATTGAGTCATTCTTCAGCTCTCTGTACAGCATCTAAGCCACTGTGGTCCCGAGGAGGCACAGAGATGCACCCAAAGCCCACACTTGTCCTCATGAGAATAGCAGAGGGTACCATGTGACTTCTTCATGTTAAAAATCTCTGGGTTTTCCCTACCTGGTTTGGAGTAGAAAAAACATGGTCTTCACCTCTTTGAAGTTTTTGGTTTGATGCCATATGCTCCATACCCTGCTTTTTCTGCAGTTAATAGTCCTTCCTTCCATCCTCCTGCCTTCTCCAAAACAAGTTTGGGAGGCCTTGAGATCCCTCCAGCCCCAAACAGCCCCCATGCTTCCAACTGCCATTCTGTGTGCCCGGGAAATGATGCCCCCTAATTGTTTCCAAGTGGGCAATGAACTGGCCATGCTTTTCTCTAAAGAAGAACTTGGCCAGCTCAAGGGTCCATTGACCCTCTCCACAGCATTTACTCTCAAAAATACAATCCCAATACCGTAAAGATTCTAGTCTCCCAGCGTGGATTTCCAATTACCCACACTCGGCCAAGTGGCAGCCACTTCATTATAATTCTGTAATTGCCATATGGAATTCCTATAAATTTGCTGCTAATTTTTAACCACTGTGGCCTTCTCTTGGAAAGTGTAGCAATAATTTGAAAATCTATAGATGATATTTTAAATAGATAGAGGGAGGTAATCCAGCAGGGCTTGATAGAAAGAAAATAAATAGAACAGGAGTCAGGATGGGACCTGGGAAGGAGCAGCCAGGCTTCCTTCAACTTCTATGCGGACATTTCTGTGGGGAGCTGGTGGCAGGGAGAATTGGTCTGGGGGGGATCCTGGAGGACCCTGCTCTTCCACTGTCATTTTGCACTTTGTGCCCTGGGTTCTTGGCTAACAGGCGCATTCCCTGCCCCCAGCTGGGATGTAATTTACAAGCTGAGTGTAATCTTCCCACGTTGTTCAGCATTGTGCTCTCTCCCCAAACTGCAACATGGACTGGGTCTCTAAAAGATGCTTCAGAGGAAACAGTGTTCACACAGGCGTCCTTACCCCTGCTCCCCACCATGCACGTGAACCCCCAAGCGCTAGGCAGAGCATTTGTTTCATTTATGTGCCTTTCTGAGATGCCAGAAGGCAAGTGGAAAAGGAAAAATAATGGGAATTGTGGTACCAAAGATTGACAGAGAAGCAGTCCCACCTGAGAGGATCCTGTTTCTAGTCAGAGAGGCCTCCGAACGGGTCAGAGAAGACGCATTATTCTAGAAAGAGGGAGTGGGCCCAAGGCACAGAGTCCCAGAGGGGTACAGGGTCCTGGTGTAGCTGGGAAGATGTTTCGGTAAACTGTGGCAATCAATCATCAGGGCCAGCCACTGACCATCTGCCAACCAGAGAGATTCATTGACGCATTCCTAGTCTGGCCCAGGAAGTCTAGGGTGCAGGCACCAGGATCTGTCTGTCTGTCTTTGGGGATGAAAGGCTCACTCTTGCAAGGCTGGAATACTGTGTCCTTCCAGCTTGCCATGTGGCTGCCAGGAGGGTTTCAGCCACAGACATCCACATCCAGTTCCTGTGCCCACCCCCAGAAAAGCAGGGAGATTGGCTTCTGGCTAAAAAGGGTTATCAGACGGCAGCAGGGATGAAAAATTGGGCCAAGGAGTGATTTGAAGGTCCCAGTGTTTGATCTATTGCGGGGCTGGCTCCTTGCGGCTTTGCTGCTCCCAAGTTTGGTGACCTGAGAGAATTAGAACCTCCTTAAATACAGTGTCTGTTGGCTGTATATTAATCAAGCAGAAATCAAAAGTCACAGCATCCCAGGGAAGTAAGAAAATGAACAGAGGGCTCCCCAAACCTAATGCAGCAACTCTCGATTTGAAGAAAGGACGGGAGCCATGGAGAGCGGCCCAGGGCTTGCAGCTGCGGCCGACTCCAGCTTCCCCTAAATCTCCTTGCCAGTGAATTCTCAGAAACCCTGTGCCTTGGCACTGTGAATTGTGTTAGTGCCAAACCAGTGCTGGACCCCGGTGCCAACATAGATCAAGGGCAGGGAGGGGGCTTCTCCCCAGAATGGACAGTGAACCAGAGGAATCTCAGAAGGACGTAGTCTTGTACCTGCAAAGCTCTGTCCCTCAGTCCCATCAAGAACATGCCACTTGCCCTGTTCCCTGGCATTAGGCCTCTAAGGGGGCATGTCCTCACTCATGGCTCCCTTTCCTCCTCCTTGTGCTCACAGGTGGTGGCTAGCCTCAGAACTTCCGTGGTGTGTCATC
>LOEQ01000244.1:1094060-1104574 GCA_001685075.1 Bramus lutescens | reverse complement strand
TGGGACAGAAAAGCTAGGCCCCGAAGCTAGGCTCAGGAGGGGCTTGTGCTGGACTTTTGCAGTCTGCTGGGCTGCGCAGGAACCTCAGGCTGGTAGGCGTTGGGGGACAGAAACCAAGCGGTTAGGAGCCCCTACATCCCCAGGATGCCCCCTAGGGAGGTGCGCACAGAGCCTCAGCTTCCGTCTACCAGCTGGCCTGAGGCGCAGGGGGCGGGGTCCTGCGATCCCACCCAATGCGGAATCAGTGCGGGGGGCCCCAGGCCTGCACTAGGGATGGAGAGGGGATTCCCTGGGCTCCCCCAGACCCTCCAGATTATGGCTCGGAGAGCCAGCTTGGCCACAGCTGTCCTAAGGCTGCAGTACCCTGGCATCATCACCCACCCAGTCTGCGCACACCTCTGGCCGGCCCATTCTCCCCATGCTCTGGGGGTTACTCTCTTGTAGAGTCACACCTTGGCCCTCTGGTATACCCACATGGGTGGATTGCTTGTGGGGGGGGACTTGGAGGTACAAAGAACTTCCGGCTGGCTTTCTGTCTCTGCTCCTTAGCTCACTCCAGTTAGAGGGTCCATAAGACCTCCTTCAAAAATGGTGTAATATGACAGAGAGACAGAGGGACAGGCTGTCCACACAAGTAGCTTTCGGGGGCTCAGAGTCAGTATTAGGTTAGGGTGCACAACTGACTGGAAATGGAGAGGTGGCCTCCACTGGAAATTTCATGGAGACTTGAGGCGAGCCATTGGGGGAGGGGAAGCGCTTATCTGTCGTGCCCTCCACAGACCGACCCTTCAGGGGGCCGTGGGCAGTGGTGTAGGAGGAAACAGACATGGCCAAGATGGGCCTCAAGAACCTGGCCCAGGGCAATAAACCCTGGGCTGCTGGGCCCTTGGGCCACCCCTCTACTAGGGTCCCTTGTCTGCGCACTATGGACTACCAACCATTTTGGCCACTGCAGAGGGAGAGACAGGGGCCTTCACAGTGATTAGGGACAGAAGGTGGCATATTGCCAGAGCCCTAGGCCCTTGGTCTCACCTTCCTAGGACCACCTGTGACATGTGGGGGCTTCCAGGATGTGATATAAGAGGCAATGGGAACCTCAGACCCACTGGCCAGCCCCCCCACATTTTCATCCATCATTCATCATTCCCAGAGTGATGGGCCTCAAAGGTGGTCCTCAAAGGGCAGCTCCCCAGCCCCTTCTGAGTTCCCATGAACACTGGGGTCACTTGGAGACTCTGTAATAGGGTCTCTATGGCAACGCGTTTCTGTCAGATGGGACCACTTGGAATTTCAAGGGTGGCCCCCTCCCCCTCACACCCAGCTGTCATGGGCAGTGATAACCTGTGCACCCCCTGGCAGCAAGATGCTGGGATCAGAGTGCAAGTGAAGGGTTTGGAGTACAGGTCCTGGAGGCCAGTCCACGGCTTACTGCTTGTGCTGTCTTGGGCAAGTGGCCTCACCTCTGAGCCTGGGTCTTCCCCAGGCACATAGTTCCCCTTACTCAGGATGCAAGAACTGAGTAAGATGACATATGGCTCAGAGCTTTAGCATTGTCTTGATGGGTCAGACCTATGCTTTTATGGAGGGGGAGTGAACCCACCGGCAGATACCCTGAGTCCCCTAGAGCTTGGTAATGCACCCTGACTGGCCATTTGCAGCTTTCCAGGGGTGCAGCGGAAGGGCAAGAGGACTTCAGAGGCGCTCTCCTCACCACAGATGCTGTCATCTGAGCAGAGCCCCTCTTGGGACAGCCACCGCATGCCCACTGCACCAGGCTCGGCAGCACCCCTATTTTCTTTGCCCATCTGCAGCTCTTCTGCAGGGGCAGACAGCCTGGTGCGTCAGCATGGGGTCTAGATCGTTCCTGGTGGTTGTAGGTGCACCATTTTAGGGGAACACACACGGTTCTGGTGGTTCAGGGCCATTACAAAACAAATAGTGGCATTCAGCTTGGCACCCAGCTTGTCCCAGGCCACCTTTAGAGTGTGACGGCCCCTTATGTCTCCTGAAGGGAGGGTTGCATGAGAAGGGACCTTAGGTGGCACCTGGTTGGACTTCCAGAGGTGAGAGCAGGCCCCTCCTCCAGCCCCTTGTGGGGGATGCAGGTCTGCTGCACACAAACGCTGGTGCCATATGCCGGCAGTGTGTTCAGTCTAAACAGCACATTTAGCATCAGAAGCAAAAGACGTGAAATCGAGCAAGACAAGAGACGTAGTTGGAGGCGCATTAAGATGCAGCTTTTAAACAGGCCAGCTTTCGAAACCTATAGTCTTTCAACTTGGAAATGTAAGAAATAAAACCTCAGTCGGAGGAATCCCATTATTTCACAGTGCGGTTAACCCTTATCATCTGTGAGCTGCTGGACCCCAGATAGGGGGTGAATGGTGAGGCCATGCCCCCCGCAGAGGCACACGGTTCTGAGATCCGTCACAAGGTTCTGTTACCGTTTGTCAGTCTCTCCTCCCTGCAGTGGTGATGACACGTTCCTAACCAAAACGACTTGGGCTCACCCGACACTAGTCCGTCTGGGTTGGGCTCTGGTTGGGAAGTGATCCCAAGCTTCCACCCTTGTCTTTCCCAGTCTGCACCAGGAACCCCATAAGGGATTATCACAGGACCCTCTTGCTGTGAGATTCTGGGCACACTGTGGGGCTGCCTCCTATGGTCCCCCTGGGGGGTCTGTTCCCTCTTAGAAACCCCCAGTCTCTGGTCCCGGGTGTATTGTCCTCAGCAGGCAATGGAGCTGATCATGGTGAACTTTGAGGGCAAGAGGCTCTCATGAAAAAACTCCATAACATCAGCTGGACTCCCATGGGGTTTCCTATGGCCTTTAGCAGAGGCATCTTTCAGAGATGAGGTGTGAAAAAGACCCAACTCACAAAATGGGATCTTGTCAGTCATGGCCTTTTTATTAAACTAAAGTGTCCTATAAAAGGGAATCTTATCAAGTCACTCAGATACCGAGACGGTAAATTGTTTGTGGGGAGAAAGATGGCATTTGTCAGGTAGGGGAAAAGAGCAGAAGGGTTGAGGGTGTGCAGGAAAAGAGTTAAGGGGTGCCTGGAGATCCATGGAGAGGTGAGGGTCCAGCTCCCCTGAAGCTGTCCATGTGTCCCGAGTTCCGTTGATAGAACTGCACGCATGTACTTACTCAAGGTAAATCCCCGGAGAGCTTCCACTGCCATGGCAAGTGCTGCCAGCCCCAGTAACTTCCTTCCAGCCTGGGCTCTACAGTCAGCTTCCTGGAGTTGTTGATAACAGCGCATTTCCCAAAGGGCACAGAGGGACTCGAGGATGCCAGGGCCTGTTCTGAGATTCATTAGGCAGCTGCGTTCTTAAAACCCTTCTCGCTTTGCTCTGAGGTAAGACCACTGCTAATCACAGCCATTTTAATAAGGATTAATTACTGTAGCACACATAATGCTGCTTCTTACACCTTCTGCACATTCCTGGGGTTTAGTCTCTATTCTCCGGCTGTTTGCATATCACCCACAGACTTTGTGTGACTCCAAAAACCCCACTAGACACACACTTGCTCATAATGACATGGCATGGGTCACTGGCAAGGACCCCACAGCTGATGATTAGAAAGAAGGCACGGGGCAGACACCTTTCTGCCATGTCTTCAAGAGGGCATTGCTACCCGCATCTGGTGTGTAGATGGAGCCCCAGCCCCCAAATTATCTTAAAGATATTAGCCAAAAATAAAAATAAAAAAGATATTAACCAGACTAATGATTAAACCAGATAAAGATAAGCCAAAGATATTAAACCAAATTAAAGATACACCAGACTAAAACTAACCTAAAGATACCGACTGAAAGAAGTTAACCAGATTCTGTGACCTCACACCCTGGGATCCACAGGGACAAAGCACCGTGTCTTTGCTGCCTGGCCTTGACACGTTCATTCAAAACCACAGCGCTGCTTCACCCTGGTGCCTCTGGGAGCTGCAGTGACTGCATCAGGTCTGCGGGTCCCTCCTCTGTTTTCATGTCTTATAGGTTCATGCTTGTTCTACAACCTGCCGGAGGCTAACCTTGTGCATGCATTGTGGAAACGTGTAACAGTTGGGGGAAACTGAGGCAAGGAGCAGGTAAATCACACTCTGCACTGTAAAGCCACTGTGCACCTGGACTCCAGAGCCATGACTAAGTCTGTCCCACATTCTAACGAACACCAGAATTCAGGAAGTTCCCCGCCTTCCCAGCTGCTTTCACAGCTATGCATAAAATAGACATCACCTCAGCCAGAGCATCTGGGGGCCTGAACTCTTTCTTGAATCTCCTGTGGGTCCCTAAGCTGGATCTGCCCCAACCGGATACCCAAAGATGGATGCTTAAAGCTGGGAAGATCGATGGAAGTAGTCTACCTTAGCATTTTAAGACCTTAAGTGTGACTCCTCATTTTGTGGAGGGAGTGGGCTTCTCTGAGTGTGAAGCAGGGGGCTCTGTCTGGCTGTACTAGGATAAATATGGACAGTGGACAGAGGACCTGCCACAGCTGGTGGGGGGATTGATGACCAAAGAGAACAGCTCAATGCTTAGGGTTCAAACTGTAGATCCAAGCCAGCTTGGACCGCCGTGTGCCCACTAGGTGTGTGCCCAGAGGTGAAGGACAAGTTCTCACTCAGTGGGGCATCTCCTGCATCATTTCCTATACCATGCCCCTCATGGATGGGGCTCACCCTGGCAATCATGGGCCTGTGGAGAGGTGGAGACTGGCTGCCTGCTTTAGACAGGCTCTGTAGCATTTTCTGAGTCCATTGTTACAGCTAGGAAGGCTAAGGATCAAGTTGTTGATTGAAAGGTTTGTCCCACCGTTCGCCTCCCCAGCCGAGTCAGGGAAGCAGTCTGTCAGCCCCACGGTGCTGAGACTCGGAGAGGGCTGGCCACCATCCCTGGAGGAGGCCAAGGATGAGATTCCGGTCCAGTCTGAGTGCCCTTCTGTCCCTGTCTTCTGACCCTAGGGACAGCAAGCTGAAGGTGGCTCCAAGCAGACTATCAGGTTCCTGGGGAGAGGGTAGGGGATGTGGCAGGAGCTGGAGGCTATCTGTGGCCTCTGTCCAGTTCTAAGGAAGTGCCTGCAACCCTCGGCACCCAGCTTGGGACAGGCTAGGTGTCACCAGGGCTTGAGGCAGAGGGCCCCTCAGGTGAGGAGACTCTAGTTCCTGGCAGTGTGGGATCCTGACGGCCCATGTGATCCGGGCAGCTGGTCCCATGAGCAGGGCTGGGAGGCTCTCTCCAGGGGATACGTGCTCTGCCTCTTCCTTCTCTTTGCTCTTGTATTGTGCATCTGTTTTGAAGCTCTGACCAGTATGCTCCCACCCTGATTTCGTCTCTGCCCCCTCCATCACCCTCTGTCTTCCTTCTCCCCTTTCCATGTTCAGTTTCTCTCTGCTTCTCTTCTATGCTCTCTTCTGTTCCTGGAAGATTTCCTCCACACCTCACCATCATCCTGCTGTCTCCAGCCCCCCAGCATCTGGCCCACCCATCTACCGGGTTGTTAGGGGTTCTGTTGGGAGAAGGCTGGACCGAACCTGATGGGAACAGACCTTTTTTTTGTCATCTGTGTGGCTGGGTCGTGATCTTTGGTGTCTGGGGCCCCTTCAGAGGTGCAGGGGCAGTTCTGGAAGGAAACACAGGTGGAAATGAATCTTGAACAGGAGACTGAGCTGCTCGGCTAAGCTCCAGATCCGGGGGTCTGTGGTAACAACTGGGCCCAGCTTAACTGCAGGCTGTGAGGGACCCAGCAGGTGCAGCAGAGCAGCAGAGCTGAGCCCCGTAGTCACTGAGAGGAAGTGAGAGCATCGCCTGGTCCCTAGGTGAGCGTTTGTGCCCCCACAGCCCTGTAGTCTCTGAATGGCTCAGGGAATAGACAAAGGAGAAGGCAGAGAAGTGGCAAGGAATGCCGTTGCCATGGCCCATGTTCGTACACCAAGTTACGTTGTTGGCATGGCCCATGTTCATACACCAAGTTACGTTGTTGGCATGGCCCATGTTCGTACACCAAGTTACGTTGTTGGCATGGCCACACATTGAGTTATGTACATCCCACTTCTTCAATCAATTCCAGGTCTAGAGTTGGGAATGAAAGGTGCCCAGCTGCCCTTCCCGGAGTCACAGACACAGTGCCACATGAGAAACTAGTCCCCAGGGCCACATGCATGTACCTGCTCCACCTTGACTGAAAAACTGGTCAAAGCCCACCCCAATGAAGACCCAGAGAGAAGGAACCAGCCGAGGCGTCTGTTCTAGCCTCCGAGGTAGAATTGTTACGTCCTCTCCTCTGCAGAGCTGTGAAACTTGGATCTGCTGTCTGCCACCCTCGCCCACACTTGCCCTCAGCCCAAGCCTCCCTCTCAGTCCAGACACGCAGTTTTATCAGCATGTCGCCTGGTGTGGCAGTGGCAAGCCTGGCTTCTGAGTTGTGGTGAGCCTGCTCCCAGAACACTGTGCAAGGTAGCGACGGAGAGACAAGCAGATGAGCAGGAAGGGATGTGCTCAGTGTTTTGTCTGTTGATCTCTGGAACACCCTGAGAAGGAAAGAGGGCTGCTTGACTACTTGTCTGTGACCAGAGTGCCCCGGAAGGAAGACTATAGAGTCATATCCTCCCAAGGGCTGGCTCCACAGTGGGTTCCTAGGAATTGGGTTCCTAGGAATTGCCAGGCCCCACAGCATCTTCCCTGAACACTATTAACAGGGTGGCAGGTCTTTGTTTCCTCTCTAAAAAGCAAGGATGCTGACCCATGAATGGCAGATGCTCCACGTCGGATGACGTCACCTCTGTCCCCATGCATTCAGACGTCTGTCTGTCCACTCAACAAATCCAAGTTGAACCCAGGCCAGGGACCATCCCTGCCTACACGAGCTCACATGCTGCTGGGGAGGGTAACTGAGTGACCAGAAAGAGACAGGCATGCCAGGAGTAGGTGTGCCAGGAAGGCTGGGGAAGAGCTGAACAGGGTGAAATTGCTTTGTGGTGGGATGGGGGAGCTTGGTGCTCTATGAGTTTGGGAAGCTCAGATCTGAGGCCGGGAGTCTTCAGGGGCTGGAGGTGGTGGGGGAGCATCTTGCTTGGATACATAGCCTCATTGCAGCAGATGGACAATTGAGTCTTGTTCCAATACACATGTACGTGTACTCAAATATTGCCTGTGCCTTAAGCCAAGTCCTGTGCTAACAAGGGTGTGTGTGTGTGTGTGTACATACGAGTGTGTGGTTATATGTTATGTGTGTAGATGAGCTCTTCTGCGTTTCCTTTATCCTCTGGTTCAGATGAGCTTGTGGGACTTCTCAACTGCCATCCTAAGGGACCCAAAAGGAAACAGAAACACAGATGTGAGGAGTAGGTGGGTGCTGCCAATGACACTTTGGAGTTGAAGGCGACCGAGGTGCCACTGTGTGGCTTCCTTCATCTTAGTGGGGACACTGCATTAGCACATGGTGTGCACAAAGCTCTGTGCCCAGTGTCGGAAGGGGCTTCAAGGGTGGCCCTCAGAAACGGTCAGCAGGAAGATGAGGCATAGTGGGAAAGGCCCATATTACAGATCAGGAAAGGCAAACACGCCCTTTTCCTTGGGTGTCCCAGGACTTGTCCCTAAATAAAAGGCGTGGGTCAGTGCTGCCCACCTGGGTCCATCAGGTCAGCAGAGAGACCCTAGCTCCTCCCCAGCTGTGCTGTCTTGTTTCTGCCTAGCCACAGCATGTGGGATGTGACTAAGAAAGCCAGTTGGAAATCTGGGGGGAGGTAATGGAGGTCTCAGTGTCAGGGCTGAGAAGATGGCTCTGTGGGTAAAAAGTGTTTGCCATGCATGCAAAGCCAGACAACTTGAGTTCAGATCCCCAGAACCCTCATAAAAGTTGGCGGCAGTAGCATGAATAGCCATAGTCTCAGTGTGTCCCTAAGGAGATACGGGAGATTGGATGGAAGCTCCTGGGTCAGGCTACCCGGCTAACACAGGGGAGAAGAGACATACTCAAAGATAATAAAAAGGAAAAGACCAACACCTGATGGTTGCCTTCTGACCTCCACACACACGCCATGGCATATGCACACTCACACAAAGCGCAGGAACAAGTGTCTCACACACACACACACACACGTATGCCAAAGGAAATAGGCCCTCCCACCTAGCCACACCTAGTGTAGACAGTTTGCAGTGACAACCTGTGATCTGGTTGCCTGTGAAGGGTGAGGAATCCAGCAGAGGCTGGCCCACAGAAAATTAGTGGCAAGCAATAGGGAAGTTCAAAATACCTAGCACTCAGGAGAAATGACCTCCAGTGACACGTTTTATGTAACCCCGCATGCCCCAGCTTTTAGCCTCAGCAGGTACTAGCCCTTCCCCACTTGGCTTCCCATGATGGCTTCCACTCCTGTGTTTGTAGCCAGTCTTTGAACCCTGGTGTCAGTTTCACACAGAGACCATTTCCATCTGAACAGGCTCTGTTTTGAGTTTGCAGTCATTATTACATGGATCTCATTGTTAACCCACTAGGCAAATCTAGAACCTTTGGGGTAGTGAAACTCTTCGAGCCTCAATAGAGTGTGGTCTGCAGACCAGGAAGATCTTTAAGGTCCCCAGACCTGTGATGGAGTCACCGTCCAGTCGGGACCTGGTGGGCCATGACACTGAAGAGCCTTGGTGCTCTGAGATTCCCTCTGTAGCTGCTGATCTTAGACGGATCTAGGCTAATTTTGTTGACAGCCCCCTGCGACAGCCTGTGACTGTGTTTCCACTTTCCCCTGTGGGAAGAGAAGGACATAAGGAAAGCCTTTTTTGTCCCCAAAAGGCATTGCATGATGGTTTGTGGGGCAGTACCGTTTAATTAAGTGACAGATAGTTGCTGTGCATTTCCCTAATGTCTGTATTTGGTAAACAAAAGGTTGGCTGCTCTGGTTGGCCTCTCATTCCACTCCTTTTAAAAAATACAATTTTTCTAGTTAATACACTTCAAGGTCTAACATGAGGTTCAAGGGTCAACTCCATCCCCACCTAAGGTCGTAGCTGGGAAACACCTTGTGTTGACTCACACGCTGTCTGCAGAGCCTCCTGGAGCTGCCCCAGAACCACAGCAAAGATCATGAGTAGCCAAGCCCTTCATAGAAAAAAAAAATCCCAGCTGGGCATAATGCCTCACACCTGAAGTCTCAGCACTTGAGAAGCTGAGGCAGAAGGATCACTGTGAGTTTGAGACCAGTCTCTGGCTACAGAGTAAAACCAAATAAATAAATTAATTAAAATTAAAATAAAGAATAAAAAAAAAGTCTGCCGACCGTGACTTGGGACAGCAGTGATGGTAGGTTTCCTAATAACCACATCCACAAAAGCAGAGAGAGACCAGTGAGGGACATTCTAATGTTATATTTCCTTCAGGCAGGTCCTGTTGCTCCAGCAGAGTCAATGTAAACACGGTTGAGATGTCTAGTGCCCGTCTGCGCTCAGGCTCTCAAATCCTCTTCTCCACTCAGTGCATCTCAGATCCCACCAACCATGCCTCCCAATGCTCAGCAGCCACGTGAGCCTGGTGACCACCACCAAGGATGGCTCAGACCAGCAGAATGAGGTTTACCAACAATCCAAGGAGAAGTCTGAGGCTGTGCTGTGCCAGGGTGATGGAGGGGCCCAGCGTCTGTGGCTGCACTGTCCCAGATAAAGGAAGCAATTTCTATGGAAAAAAACACTGAGTTCAGTGGGTGGATCTTGAGTACTTGGCACCCTGGGGTGTGAGGAAGGAATAGCTGCTGATGAGGGTGTTTTGGGAGTCTAGACTGAGAAAGTTGGGCAGTAGGGAAGGCACAGGAAGCCTTTGCAGTGGTGTCAGGGTCGGAACTGCAGGTGGGTGAAATTATATTGGAAAGGGGCTGGAAAGCTGAACCAGGGGTCAGCAGGACAAAAGCTTAAGACAAGGTCATAAGGCTTGGCTAAGGAGACATCGGGCAGGAAGGGACAGGACGGGTTGTGCTTAGAATGTGTAGCAGGTGACCTGTGTGGAGGAGAATGTCGAATGGTGGTTCCATCACGATGGTGCTGAGACATAGTGTGTGGATGCTCCAACATGGTGCCAGGTTGGGCTGTGCATCCCTAGTGGGGCACTCACAGGTCAATGACCTCTTCTTCAGCCACTTCCTGTTTGGCTGGGACAGAGCAAGGACCTGGCCAGCTATTTACATGAGTGTGTTCTTCTGGGAGAAGCTTCAAGTCTCTCTCTACTATTTTCTTAGAGATATTAGACCTGGACCTATATGACCCTCCTGGGCCACCATCCTGGATCTCCACCCCAGAATGCTCCAGAGCTCATGTGTGAGGAAGCTAGGCAAAAAAAAAGTCGGTCCTTGGCTCCCTGGCTCTAAGGGAACCCATACCCAATCCTAGCACTCCAGGTCACTCTCACTGGCTCCTGGCTGGGAGTCCACGGGCAGGAACTGGGACCAGGTGACAGGCAGTCTCCCCGTAATGCCTCGTGGGTACAGAGAAGCCACAGGAAGAGCCATGGAGACCGGGGACTGG
>LOEQ01000244.1:1057063-1071568 GCA_001685075.1 Bramus lutescens | reverse complement strand
ACTCAAGAGGCAGAGGCAGGCGGATCTCTGTGAGTTTGAGGCCAGCCTGGTCTAAATGGTGAGTTCTAGGACAGCCAGGGCTACATAGTGAGACCCTGTATAAAAAGAAAAATGGGGATGGTGTTCCGAAGTTCTTCCACACACGGCCCTCTCTCACCAATGACAGCAGACCTTCTGGAGTGAAAAATCAACATTTTAAATCTTCATAGGTGATTTCAATATATGGCCACATTTGAGACCCTCCATAGATGAATAAGTATGAGGTCCCCAGCCTGTGTGAAGGGCAGACGGTTAGGTGGCCCCGTACCATTAAATCAGAACTCCCGTGAGCCCTCAAGGAAGGTGTGGACACATGGGTGTGAGTCACACAGGCTTCTATACCATGGAGCTCAATGACTCCAGGACAGAATTTGCCCAGCAGATTCAGCCTTGGGCCTCCTTGAGCTCTGTTATTGGCATCAGTTGGTTCTGTGACTCAGGACATGTGGTACTGAGGCCCAGCTGTCACTCAGTGATGGCCCCTACCAAGAACACCTCCTCTCCAGAGCATTATTGGGGATTCTTATCACCTACCTCAGATGGGAGCCAACTGCATGTCTGCAAGCTCAGGTAGGCACGTCTCCTTAGACTCGGGGCCTGGTGACAGAGGACAGTGGCTTGTCTTCTGAGTCAGCCCTTGGGACGGGGCTTTGCCGTCTACTTCCCAAGGGAAAGATATTTGAGGACTTGCTGGGCCTTGCAAGTTCCCTCACTCACTCTCTCACCCTCCACAGCGTCCCGGCAGTATCTACCATTTTTAATGAGACGGTTGGGACAGGTCGGTCTGGTCTTCAGGTGTCCCTGGACTGCACTGACAGCAGGTCCTTCTGCCGATTGATCTGTCACTGACTCTCTCGGTCTGACTTCTGCTTCCCAGGCTACTGGCTGCCACGGCCAATCCCTCACTTATACATAAGGGCTGCCTCCAGGGAGACCCCTGGGCCTCTTGTGGCCAGTACCTAACCTGCTCTTAAATCACTCACCCCTGCAGGGATGCTATGGGCAGAGCTGGCCGTGGGGCACCTACTGACCTCCCAGGCGTCCCCTTGTGCACCATCTTCAAGAGGAAGAATAGGAATCTATGCAGATGTCATGCAGTGAATAGGATCGGGGTGCTCGGGAGGAGCTCACCCTTCATAGGGTGTCCCAGCACGAGCAAGGCAATCATGTTGGGGTCCTCAAACGCTGAAAATGAGAAGTGGCATTTGGGGAGTGAGTGCCTTTTGCCAGTGGAATCTGTGAGCACCACCAGCTTTTCCACAGGAGTCTGCCTGGCCCTCGGGTGCAGAGCGGTGTCCTGGCAGGCTTGGGTGGGGCGAGGACATCCCCTAAGTCCACACCGCTGAGGAGGCTCTCTGCATGGTGTCACATGAGTTTGTGGCTCATATGTGGCCATAGCAAAGGTGGCACTGCTAGGAAGGAGCCCCATCTCTGGTGTCCCCTGAAGTTGACGTTGCGTCTGTAGAGACCTTGTGCTATAGGTAAGCCCACCCAGGAGCTGGAAGCAGAATGGGTAGAGCTCAAAGAATCCAGGGTACGTGTCTGAGGAAAACAAAAGACCCTCCTGAGACTAAGGACCAAAGTTCGACCTGTGCAGCCTCCCCCAAGCCAACAAGCTGATGTTACCCAACAGGCTGGATCATGTCTGCCTCAAAACGGGGCTATTTGTGCAGGCAGCAGACGCTGGTGGTAAGGACCATGGAAGGACTGCCCATCCCCAATGGTAAAACTCTCCAGTGTAGGCATACTCACATTCTGATGGGGCACTACACGTCTCTTGACAACTGTTCCCATTATAAGGCAAGGGGTTGGTCTTAGTGGTAGAGTGTTTGCCTACACGGGCATTCCTGGGTTCAAGTCCACATACCATAAAAATAAGAGTCAGGCATCAAGGATCTTGTTCTTCCTTTGTGGATCCAGCCCTGGGAGGTGAGGATGATTTACCCCACGCGAGCAGAGCAGAAAGGTCATGCCACTGTCCTCCAGTGTCCCCACACTGCCTGAGGCTTCCCTCATTAATGGTCTGTCCAAGATGCAGACAGTGTGGGACACAGGAGGGAACATGTGCAGAGGTGTGGGAACTGGGCTGGCAGAGTGGAGGGACCCCCAAACCCCCTCTAAGTCAAGCCATCCACTGGCCAGTGCTCCCCCCCCCATGCACACCAAGGCTGGTCTCTAGGGACACCATTGCTTGCAGTTTCATTACGGCCCAGGAGGTGGCGCTCTACTGGGTGAGCCAGTCCTTCTGGGGTCAGCAGGAAGGGGAGGGGTTGGTCATGCAAGGCAGGGCAGCTCAGAGTAGAAACTTCCATTAGTGTGCAGCGAAGGGCAGCGGGGCCTGCTCAAAGAATACATTCAATTAAAAATTGATTTTTTTCAGTTTGATCTCAATCATAATGAGCCACATTCAAGTCCTATCCGCCCCTCTGGACAGAGCTGCCCTCCCCCTACAGCTGGCCCTTGTGCACTCCTGGGCCGACTGCCCACCTGGGGCTGGATGATATAGTGAGAGGGTCCTGAAGCTGGCTGAGGCAGGGAGGGGTGTAATTACAAATGAGGCACACGGGGGAGGGGGTTAAATGAAAATGTCAAGGCAGCGAATCGTATTTTTATTTACGGCGAAAGGTGTGTTTTTAGCATGGCCCTGGTTAAAAATGGCAGTGTTTAATTTCCCTTGATCTAGACTGTACTTCAAAAGCATCGTAGGGTGAGATCAGCTCAATTTTCCTTCCTTAACCTACAAACTCAAAGGCACTGGAAAGCCCCTAGGTGGTCCACAGCCTCAGCTCTCCCTCAAACACTCCACTCCTCCTCCCTCAAGATCTGGGAGCTTCCCGGAGCATCCAGATACAGAACAGTTATCAAAACGCCCTTTCTAGGTGCCTGCCATCTGGTCATCTACAGCAACACACCCAGTCTGCATACTGCTCTGTGTGTGTGTGTGTGTTGGGGGTTGGTATAATGTTGAAATTGCCTCAGAGGAAAGCGTCTGGCCAGGGAATCCCCAGCACTGAGGACTCAGACCTGCCTGACTCTGGCTGTGACTTCTGGACACCTGCATGACCATCCCTGTCCCAGACACCTGCCTCTCATCGGATGATTTGCTACTTGATCTCAAGCACCCTGCCCACCTTCGCCAAGCCAAAGGAAAGAGAAATCAGACCCTTGAACCTTGTGATGGAGTTAGTCTCTGAGTTACTTACCTAGGAGAGACCCCTGAAGACCCCCCAGGCAGGTTCTCTGCCTCTGACCCTTCTGTGGCCCTCTTTCTTCTCCAGGTAACTCTTAGAATTGATAAAGCTCCCTGTCTGGTTGCCAGCTGAGTTCCCTTCACTTCAGCTTCCAGGCCTAGTTACTAAAGGAATAAAATGGACCACTCTCCTGCCATATTCTAGTAAGACCAAGTCTTGTCCCATTATCCCTAGTACGCCCCACTTTGGGACACTCAGGTGCACCTCTATCACCACCACCCTGGAGTCATGACCTCATTTTTGCCTGCATCCATGGCAACTGAGAGCCACAATGTATCCCTCATCACCTGCCTGCATCCATGGATGCTGAGAGACACAGTGTATCCCTCATCACCTGCCTGCATACATGGATGCTGAGAGACACAGTGTATCCCTCATCACCTGCCTGCATCCATGGATGCTGAGAGACACAATATGCCCCTCATGGCCCTAGGCCCTTCTCTAGTATGAAGCTTTGTCCTCTTTGGTCTTCAGGAAATGGCCGTTGCATTTGGCCAGAATGTCCCCAGAAGATGGCCACACAATCCAAAGTTCCTTGATGCCTCCGTCCCTAGCTGTGTCCTGTGGCCCTCAATTCTTGGTAGGAATCACTGCCAGGCAGGGCCTGGGTCTTTTTTGTCACCCACCAAGGGCCTTCAGCATAATCTGATAGGGACCATTTGTCAGCCACAGCCAGGTGCCCTTTAAGGGACACACATGGCATCCAGCTCCCTTGCCTCAAGGTGGTGTCTGCTGTGCCTTTGGTAAAGAGAAAAGCAGTGCTGGGTAATGAAACGAGAGCATCATGATGACAATGGATCTGCACTGTCAAACACCTCTTTACAGGCGACATCTTAGGACATTTACAGGGACAGCACGGTGCAATTCCATAAGAATTTTGGCTGTGAACGTGTGTGTGAACGAGCACGTATGCGTGTGTATCTGTGTGTGCATGCAGGCATGTGAGTGAACGGGTGACTGTGTGTGTGTGTGTGTCTGAATGTGACCGTGTATGTGTGTGTGCTGCATTGCATGCATGCGTGCATCTATCTGCATGCAGATGTTCTCACTCATGCAGGCACATGTGTGTGCCAGCTGTCACTACTCTGTCGCTAAATCTGAAGCTCCCTTTTTGGCTAGAGAGGCGAGGTAGCAAGACCCCAGCATCCTCCTGTGTGTCCTGCTCTTCACAGCTGCAGTTACAGGCATGTACTGTTGTGTCCAACTTTTATGTAGGTTTGGGGATCAAAACCCAGGTTCTTGTGCTTGCTGCCTCCTGAACTGCCTTCCCAGCCAGGCCATGGATACTTTTCTAGAATTTCCCAGAAACTTGGAGTTCCGTAGCACAAGCTTTTAAGAAGTGCTGGTCCAGAGGGAAAGGGCTGTACGATAAAGTTTGCCATGCATCCTGCGTGCTGTGGGAACTTAGTACTGTCTGTATCTTTGAGCCTCAGTTTCCCTTTCTGCTGACCCTGGGCCCCCTTGGGGGGAATAGAGGAAGGGAGTGGCCATAGACACAGAGATGAGCTCCTGACTGCCCTGTGTGAGAGGCATGGCTGTGGCTGAGTCCCAGGACTCTCACGGACTGGGTTTCCTTGTCTGTGATATGAGGGCGGTAGCCACATGTTCCTCTCAGGAATGGGGAGCAGTCTGAGGTGTACTAGGTAGGGCATTTCTGGTAAGAGGGTATATTGACACTCGAAGCTGGCAGCTACCAGGATCCTCGGGTAAGACTCCTATTAGGGTCCATCTGAAGCGGGTATGGATTGAGGCCTGGGAAGCAAACCAAGCTGAGCTCAAAGCCACCCCACTGCTTGGTTGTGGGGGGACTTTGAGACCTGGCTGTCTATTCTTGGCCTGTGGGGACACTGAGACCTATCTTGCATGGTTGAAGTCAGTGATATTTGCGTGGCCACAAGCTGGCTGCCCATCTCACATCACTACTGCAGAGAGGCCCTGTGACTGCTTCATCTTCTCACAGTTGACTTTGGTGTTGGCTCCTGTTTCAGCCCTGTTTGAGGACACTGATTCCCATTGTTTCTAATGAGCCCATTCCTGTCCTAAAGAGCTAACCCATCTGGTCCGTAGCCCAGTCTTGCCATGTGCCTGCTTGAAAGAGAACTGGGCAGGAGCTGGGCAGGAGCATGCCCTCCTCCCTGGCCTTACAGCTGTGACTCCTAATGCCCACCTGGTCACCAGGGGATGCATGCAAAATTGAGAGCTCCTTGTCACTAGCCAAAGAGACTCCATCATCCTTCCAGGCCCTGGAGCTCAGAGTGGGCACCTAGTCACAGCAGGGTGGCACCCCACTGGGGCTAAAAAGCCACCAAGCAGGGCCATTTGGGTCTCAATCACCTAAGTGCTGGAGTTTTACAGCAGGCTTTGTTCCTGCTGGGATGATGCTGCCTGCTAATGTCAGTAACTTGTGGTTCCCTGGCTTGAGGCGACGCTGTGTGTCTGGGTCAGGGACATCGCAGAGTGTGAGTATCCGAAACTGCCCTGGGAATTGAGTATGGACCTGAGTGTGGATGCTGGTTGGAGTGCACCTATATAAGACTGTTAATGTTTATTGTGGGTGGGAGTGGGTGGGAGCTGGTATATGCATGTCTGTGGGGCCCCAGGGGTGGGCACACATGCTGTATACATGTGTGGCTTCAATGGGGCATACAAGTTGGGGTAAGAAGATGGGGATGTACATTAGTTCAAGAATGAGGCTGACCAGTAAGAGAGTACACATTGCGTGTGCACGTGTGTGCCATAGTGCACAGACACCTGTGCTCAGGAGTCAGTATACATGTGTGTAGACGCATGCACCCTGTGAGAGTGACCCATTACCACGGTGTGTAAACATCTTGCTAACACTTGTTACTGCAGAGGGGCCTGTGCCTGTGCATGCTCTGAAGCAGGGCTGGGACCTGCTCACTGTGAGAAGAGGCTGTCAGCACAGGCCTCTCATGCCACAGCTAAACAGACCTTCCCTTGGGCACGAGCACGCGTGTGCCTGGCATGTGACTGAGGCAGGGCATGTGGGAGGGTGTCTAGGATGTGCCCCGTTGGTGTACGCCAGCATGCATGTGCGCATGGCTTCTGGAGAGAAAATGTTTAAAAATGGAGTTGTCAGCCCGGAGTTGACAGGCGCAGTCAGCAAAGTGCAGCGNAATTACCCGGGAGGAAATGGCCCCGCTTTGTGCTGAGGAGGCAGTGTGGCTGGGATAAAGCAAGTGGAGCAGGCCCCAAAACTTCATTAATTAAAGAAACTCATTAATGAGGAACATTTAATCAGCTGCAGATTTGATTCACACTCGCCTCTTCATGGGCCAGAAGCCTACTGGAAAAGAACCGTTGCCTTCTTCCGTGCCTCTTGCGCTGGGGGCCCAGGCACCTGTCTGTGAAGAAAGGAGGTGCCTGGGCCTCCTGTGACCTAGAAGTTTCTGGGCTAGTGGGCAGGTAAAGGGCAGCTACGCTTTGTGGGAAGGAGGATGTGTGGCACAAGGCCTGTGTTTGGGAGCACTGAAGTGTGTTCAGACAAGGAGGCGTTCATGTGTGTGTGCATGCATGCGTGCATGCATATGTGTATACGTGCATGTGTGAAGGGGGATGTGTGGCACAAGGCCTGTGTTCAGGAGCACTGAAGTGTGTTCAGACAAGGAGGCTTACATGCATCCAAATGATGCAATTGTGCGTGTACATGCGTGTGTGCATGCATCTGTGTATACGTGCATGTGTGAAGGGTGATGTGAGGACTACCAGGGTCAGCAGTTCTGAGGGGGTTGCCCCACCCTCCACCTACCGACTTCAGGGAATATTCAGTGTGAGCCCTCGTGTGTGTCTAACATGGAGCCTCGTGTGGGCCCTCACTGGGGTTCCAAGCAGAGCACAAGCACCACAGGTGAACAGAATGAGGCGCTGGGCCCCTGTTACACCAGGGAAGTCTGACAGTGCAGAGCTTGGAAGTGCACGGCTGAAGGGCCGACCCGAGTCTCCGGGGAAGGATCTTGTTTATCAGTGTGTGTGTTGGCCTGCCTTCTGTCACTGTGACAGGAATGCCCAAGACAAATAACTTCAGTGGATAAATTTGTTTCGGCTCATGGCTTCTGAGGTAGTTTTGGAGCCTAGAATGAGGCAGACAGCATAGTGGGAAGCGGGTGTCTGGTAAAGCTACTCACCCTGTGGCATCTGGGGAGAAAGGAGAGAGGGAAGAAGCCCCTTGCCACCCCCGTGCCTTGCCCCCAGTGCCATAACTTCCTTTCACTAGGCCCCACCTTCCACCACCTAAGCTCCATGAGCTGACACCCAAGCCCTCAACACATGGACGCAAAGCGACATTGCAGACTCGGACTGTGTCCGTGTAGAGGCTCATCCACTTGGCTCCAGACGGTGACGGCACAGGCCTTCCCTATNCTATGGCAGCTGCCTCCTGGGAATCATTGGCCCTGTTCACAGGGACAGAGCTGCTCTGGAGGAGAGCAGATATAGCTGATCCCAGCCCCCCAGGGTCTCTGCCCCACCTGCCTGCCTGGGGACTCTTTGAGGTTGCAGACATGGGATGCTACCCTCACAGCTTGTGTGGATCAGAGCACTTTCCCCCCCTGGAGGCATGACACGGTCCCAATGCTTTTCCGGTATCTTCTCATTCCCCTTTACCTGGCGAGGTTGCCCCTGTGAGCAGAGCTTATATAAGATGCGCTAAGAAGTTCAACTTGTAAAATAGCACCGTGTCCTCAGCTCAGGTGGTCCCACCCTGACCTAGTGGGGACTGTGCCTTCTCAGCCTCTCCCTGACTTCACCAGACCCTGTCCTCTGGCCCCTCTTGTACCATCCACTGCCCGTGCCAACCCAAGTCATCATGACTGGTTTCCAATCTCATCCCACCATCGAGGTTCCTATCAGCTCTCAGCCTGTGACAGGCTGACCCCTGTGAGACTCTGACTGTACCTAGCTAGACTGCTCTCAGCGGCAGAAGTCCACACGGAGCCAGCGGAGGGTGGCAATTCTAACTTCCCATATGCTGCAGGGACCGCCAGGCCCACGTGGAGGAGAGCAAGATGAGCTCAGACTCAGTCTTGGTTGTGGGGCAACAGAAACCCGCAGCAAGCGGATCCCAGGGAGCAGACTCCTTATTGTAACCCATCTGGGTTTGCAGGGGGCAGACATAGCCCCCACCTCAGCTGGTAGCCATTCATAGCAGGGACAATGGGGCCCAAACTGCAGAGGGACTGGGTTTGATGCCAGGAATAGAAGAAGCCTGTCCCTGTCCCAAAGCTACCAGCTCTGAGTGGGTTATGACACCACCTGCCTTGAGGTGGGGGGGCGGAGGGCTCGAACCCTGCACGCCTCCAGCCCCAGCATCTTCAACCATATATCCTGGGCTTCTGCCACGGTCATGGGAGGGGAGCAGGGCTGCTGGGTACGAGAGAGGAAGGGCAGAGGTAGGTGTGGGAGGGTAACTTCCCAAATGCTAAGGAAATTGGCAGGAAAGAGCCCTGCAGGGCACCTAACATGGAGTTGGGAAGGGGCTATGACCCTGGCATTCCCTCCAGTCCTTATGGCCTTGGAGAGTACCTAGAGAAAGCCTTTTCCCAGACACCCACTGGAATCTCCACCCCTCCCTAAGGGCTCAAGACAGGCAGCTGCGGCTGGGGAACACCTAGAATGCCCTGGCTTCGTCTCTCCAGGCCACACCCCCACCCTTAGCTCACTCCCCTCAAGCTGAACACTGCTGTGACCACATGCTGCCTCAGTCTCCCCGGATGTGAGCTGAATGTGAGCTGTGTGTGGTACAGACTGTGGGGAGGAGTCAGTTCTGATCCAGGGATCCAAGTGCTGGGCCACTCACCTGTGACTCATTTTCCCATCCAGGCTCTCACTGTCCGCAGGATTAGTCAGGCTCAACTTCCTGTCAGGCTCCCACAACCCTGCCTGATTGTGGGGGTGCCTGGAACTGCTCAATGGACTCCAAAGCAGGCCCGACATTTCTTTGAGCCTCGGTGGAGGCCACCCCCTGCTCTGGAAACGGCCTCTCTCGTCTGTGCAGAAGTGCTCCCTCAGGCTGAGGCCAGAGTGTCTCCCTTGCCCACTTCAGCTCCTCGTGGAAGTTCCTCCCTGCCACACAGCTATCATCTCAGCACCAGGGTGGCCTGGGCTGGGTCAGGGACCCTGAGTCCTGTCCCTACCTCGGGCATGTGTAGCTTGTGAGCCCAGCAGCGGGTCTGCAGTTGTGGGTCTGTCCAAGTGGGTGGGTCAGGCTCAGCACATCTATGTTTCTGGGAGCCCTTGTCAAGGGGGTGCCACTGATCTTCAGGCTACATTTTAGGGAGCAGGATCTGAACTTGTCGCATAAGGGAGAACTTTCTCTGCCCCGGTCATGTCCCAGTTGCGTGGTTAAAAGGCATAGACATATCTAAGTGCATAAGTACCCTCTCCCCCTCCCAGAGACACTACCCCAATCTCCAACTCCTGCGCATCCCAGGAAGAAAGGCCCACCAGTGGAGTTATCAAATAGACCCTAACTTCTCAAACCAAAATGCAGCGGGTGGGTGTTTGGCTGTGGGATGCGTTACATAATTTTCGTTGCTAGGAAATTTCTCTTCCTAATTACATTTCGCAAATTGTTGTTTCAGTGTCCTTCCAGGCAGGGCTCACTGTAGCTAGCAGGGAGATGCTGGAGCCCAAGGGCATCGTGGGAGGGACCTGCGGTTTCTGTACAGACTGTGGGCTACTTCCTAGGTAGGTCCTGCTTGCCCAGCCTCCTGCTGTTACCCCCTCCACACACACACACACACACACACACTGCCTCCACCCCACTGACCAGCGTCACATCCTGGGCACCATGCTTAATATCCTGTTCCATTTGCTAAATGAAGACCATGGGTAATTAATAATGCTAATATTCCCTAATGTATGTGCAGGCAACAACTGTAAGCTGCCTCTGTGCTGGGAAGAGAGCTCGTCCGGGGGTGTAGCGCACGCTGCCAGGGGACCTCGGGAGAACATCATCCAGGGACTGGGTGGTTCTCTGTGCCCTCCCCGCCCCCCCCCATCCCGAATCTGTCCTCTAATTTGCCTATCCAGGGAGGGAGCTTTGGCTCTTGTCATCCCCTACCTGAGTTAAGCCTGGCCTTCCCTGGTCAGTCTGCCAGCAATCTCGCTCTTTTGCACCTTCTGAGGGAAACAAGCAGAGTGGAGGTGATTGAGGGGGGAGAGCTTTGAGGCCTTCCTGGAGGAGGTGCTGGGTAGCCTCCAGAATGTTGAGGGGGACCGGAGGAGTCCTGGGCTTTCAGCAGAGACTTTCTGTGCAGGCTGTCTAGGACAGGACCCTGGGCGGCTCTCTTCACTGTGACCCGGGTGGACATGACCCTGGAAGGGAAGGCACTCTTTGCTGCCATGGGGTGGGCTTCAGCAAACCATTCGTGGTTGAGTGAGCTTCAGTGCAATTGGGGGACAGGATAAACTGTGGGTACTGCTGCGACGCGTACAGGGAACTAACTGCTGGTCCAGGCTGGGGCCTCCTCGAGGATACTCCTTTCTGATTTTTCATCTTTCCACCTCCAACATGTCCGCTCTTTCCTCTAGCTCCCCTCACCAGCCCCAGGCTGTGACAATCCACAGGCATCTCTGAACCTTGACCCTCCTCCACTCTGGGCGTGTGCAAGGACTAGGCTTCCCTTGGCTTCTGTCATGCCCTAACCCGTGTGTAGGTCAGCCAGCCTCCCTGTGGGTATGGCACAGCCTTTGAGTCCCTGGCACTTCCCTTAGCCACTTCACCATGTGGCCGTGTGAATCAGGCCAGGTGTGGGAGCCTCCCCCCAGCACTGAACCTCTTTGTGAATGGGGGCAAAGTCCCATCTTGAGGAGTGTTAGAGAATTGGTGGGACCAGGGCACAGAGCCTCTGTGGGACCGGCATCCTGGCACACCATGGTGAAGAGGACCCGTGCCTGGGAAAGGGGTCTCCTCTCCAGGACCTCCCTTACCTCTTGGAGTCAGAAGTGCTCTGTGACCAACACTATGACCTTCCTTGTATGACTTCCTCTGCCACCCCTCTTGAGAGTTTTTTAACTACCAGAGGGAAAGCCTGTGGGCTATGATGGGAGCCACCCGCTCCCAGTGTTGTCTTGGGGGACAGGAAGAGAGGCCTTAGACCTAATCCCCACTCTCGATTCTGTGTCCACCACTCTGGCATCGCTAGCAGTTTTGTCTATCAGACCAGCCACAGACACCATTACCTGCCTACCATGGCCTCTTCTGTCCACAGGGGGAAGCTGCCCAGTGTGTGGCACCCAGTCCTTGCAGCAGTACCTTAGGCATGCACACAGAGAGAGCTGTAGGTCAGACTGTAGTATGGCTGAGACTCGCAGGAAAGGGGAATAGGAATCTACCTTGCAGGGTAGGGACTGGCCCAGTGTGCTGGGTTCCCTTACTGACCCCAAGCATGGCACTCACTCACCCACCATCTGCCTCACTGAGATCCCACCCAGGCTCAATGCTCAACCCAGCCCAGCATCCTCACACTCTACAGGGCCCCAGAGGAGGGGCACAGACCATCGCCATCAACTTGGTTGGCAGTCAAGGGTTAAAGCCTGTCTTTATGTGCCACTGCCTTCCCAGAGCCATCAGCGAGATGGCTCTAGCTCCTGGCTCATTTCCCGAGGCAAGACAANGGGGGGGTTATGGCGCTTCGTTCCATGTGATTGGTATGCCGTGGGCTTGGAAGGAATTACCGCCTAATCGTGCGAAAATCCTTCCCTTGGCCTGGGGCTTTTCAGTTGAGATCTCTGCCAGCCCTAAGCAGAAAGGGGCTGGGCTGAGAGGCTGTTGGTACTGGGGTAGGATTCTCCTGGGGCTAGCCTCCACCCTGGGCATCTGTCAGTAGCTGGGCAAAGGGCTCTGACAGATCCAGGAGTTCCTACTGTGTCTTGTTCCTGGAACTCCCTTGGCACCTGATGAGGTACACCAACCCTCTCTGAAAGCAGCCTTAAATCACAGACTAAAATCCATGAGATTATGAAGAGAAACAATTAGATTGAAATACAGTAGAAGAGAGCAAGCAGGGCTGTGGTATGCTGGGACAAGGCTGAGAGATGCCGGGCTGGTCAGGAGCACTCTGGATTTACAGCCCAGAGAATGGTGACTATGAAGGCCAGCAGGTGCTGGTGACACGGTGGAGAGGCCCCGAGATCCCTGCTAAAGATGAGTCTCAGGTCACACTCGCCCCCAGTGCCTGCGGTCATACACATGAGTGGAGATGCAGCTGGTAACGATGGAAACAGGCCATTTCCCAGAGTGCAGGCCTCCTGAGTTCTGTGCCTGAGAGTACACTATGCCCATGGAATGTGAAGGGTCCATGCAGCCCATGAGACAGGCAGTATATACTTAGCCCAGGAAGCACACAGGACACATTCATCCCAGAGAAAATGAGGTACCCCCAAAACCAGTACACACTGAGCCTATGGAACATATTAAGTCTGCAGAACACCTCACCTCAGAACATGCGTTGCACACACAGCCCATGGGACTCATAGCCATGTGGGGCCCACACACTATGCAGTGCGTCTAGGCCCATGGAGCATGCACATGGGACACACTGTGTACACAGGACCATGAATCAGGTGGCACACATAGCATATGCTGCCTCTCAGGTACTCTGCTCATTCGGATACATCCTGTCTCCGTGGGACCCGTGTCTGTGCCACAGTGCAGACAAGGAAACTAGCCAAGGCACAGTTGCTCACAACAGGTCCCACCTCAGCAAGGAGGCCAGAGCTAGAGGGGCCACCCAACCCAAGCCTGGGCTGAGGCAGGGTGCTCAGCATGCTGCAGGGGACTGTGTCAGGAGACGAGTGTGAGCAGGCCCTGTGGGAAGCTGAACATCCTGGGACCTGCTGAGCAGGCTCCACATGCAGCCTTGGGTTTGCAGAAGACCTATCGCCCACCCAGTGAGGAACTCAGCCACCGTCCACCAAGGGGGGAACTCAGCCATTGCCCACCCAGTGAGGAACTCAGCCCATCATCCACCCAGTGGGAAACTCAGCCCATCACCCACCCAGTGGGGAATTCAGCCACCGTCCACCAAGGGAGGAACTCAGCCATTGTCCACCCAGTGGGGAACTCAGCCCATTGCCCACCCAGTGACCTCCACAACACTGTGAGAGCCCTGCGGCCTCCTAGAAAATCACAAGTTGTGAAACAGAAAGAAAGGACAAGAGTCAGAATTAGGGTCTAACAGAGCGAAGGCAGCAGGGACCCCCAGTTCTCCTTGCCGACAGCAAGTGGCAAGCTAATCTGCTGAGTGACTGTGGGCTTTGGTGCCTGGCCACTGCCTGAGACCCTGCCTAGGTCAGCCCCAAAGTCCCTCCAGGCTCCAGGGATAAAAAAGGAAGATCTTCATTGCCCTGAGGTCCTCTGGCAATCAGGTCAGTGTGGACTCTGAAGCCTTCATGGAGAAGATGAGACATGAGAAAGAAGACCTCATGGGCCCTTGATGGAGTAATATGTGGTGTGGCAGTGGGTCCAGCATCCCTAATTAGTGACACTAGGTGGGCTGATGAGACAGGGTAGACTGGAGATGGAAGGAGAGCAAGTGCCTTGGGAAGACCCCTGCCCCAGCCTTGGAGCCTTCCCTGCACCAAGCCCTTGGCATGCCCACACCCAGGCCTCCTATCATGTTACCCCTCGATCCCTGGCTTCCTGGCACTTCTGCTGAGCGAAGAGATGCGCCAAAGCCCAAGACTGGCCCTCCTCGACTCCTAGGGAGCTGGAGTCCCCGAACGAGCTCCTATTGGGCATCTGTCCCCAGCTACATCTTGAGTGACTTCAGACTGGCAGCCACAAAGTAGTCATACTGAAGCATTTACACCAGGAGAATGGGCAGACTACAGCACAGCTATGTCCCCCGAGCTCATATTAAATATTCCCCAGGACACCACTGCCTTCCTGGTATAACCCTAGGGATTCTGGGTCAGGACACCCACACATCAGAAACCCTGAGGACACAGAAGCAGAGGGTACACCCCTTATTCTTGTCTGAACAGTAGTCCATACCTACCAAGTAGAGTCAGGTGGCAGAATCAAGCAGGCCTGTTTAAAATCCTAGGTTGACCATGGGTTGGCTGTGTCACCTACCTACTCTGAGTTTCTTCACTTATGTGGAAAATTCCAGTTCAAGAAACTATTCTGTGACCAGGAATGTGTGGTTATAGCCTGACTCAGTGCTGAGGCCCCCTGAGTTCTCACACCACC
>LOEQ01000244.1:937576-948173 GCA_001685075.1 Bramus lutescens | reverse complement strand
ACACACACACACACACACACAGACAGTGGCTCTCCCAAGTCCATCTTTGGGTTCCTGGCATACAGTTAGGTTTAAATAGAGGGCAAGAGTTATGCCTGGTCATGGTGTGGTCCTGCCCATCACTGACCCATCATTGTGTCTGGCCCTGGCTCCTGTCCAGCCAGGTCATCTGACTGACACCAGGCCTCAGCTTTTCCTTCCTCAGATGAGGCCCCTGGGAAAATTCCAGTTTCTTGTAATCCACTACCTCAGTTTTCTGGTTGGGAGAGGGAGGGATGTGGGTATCTGTCTCTGTCCTCCCTGTGGTCCAGCTTCTATGCAGAAGGCAGGTCATCCTGGAACCACTGCCCTAGGCTGCAGGGACCAGCATGCACACAAATGATGTTCACATGCCGGTCATTTGAGTGAGGGCACCTGGCCTGGAGAGTTTGCTGACAAATGACGCCGGAGCTTGTGGGGACGTGTCCCTCCAAGGATGCTCACAAGTCCCCAGGCTGAGGCCAAGAGCACCCCAAAGGAGTGAGGAAGTTACCAGTGTACCACCCCTTTTCACGAGAGACTCCCCTAAACAAAGACTGTTTGGTCATACTTTACCGTGTTACTTTAAGAGACCATTTTCCATTTAGTGTTAAAAAGCAAAGAAAATCACGGGTTTATTCTGTAGTCAGAGAATGGAGAAGTGGGGCTTCCAAGGCTGGGCGTGGGAGGCCACAAATGCAAAGCAAAAGAAACGAGAAGCCAGGAGGCCCCGTGTCTTCCAGGAATTGGGCATTTCTTTTGGAGGCTTCTCTTCTGCCAGGGTCTCAGTGATTGACAGCTGTCTTGGCACTGAGGCTCTGTCTCTTACTGTGCACACAGTATTGGGAGGGGACCTGTGGTCTGCTAGAATTCACTGTGCCCCAATCTCTTCAGGGCATTATCCTGAAGAGGCCGTTGTAACCTCCAGGCCCCTGTTAAAGATTAGCAGTTTGGGAGGACCCTGGGCTGTAAAACTCAACTCAACGTCTGTACTATGCGCTATATGGTACTACGCCTGTAGGCCTGTAGCTGCTACAGGTCGGCACGTGGCCAGGAACTAAGCTGGAGACTTAAAAACACATGCACAGACAGAAGAACATGGGTCATCCTTGATACAAGAATGCCAAGTTTATTGTGCTCAGAGGAAGCTTACATAGGGCTCTGGCCCCGCCCCAGCTCTCTGCGTGCTGCTCAGAGCAGAGGAAAACAAGTTGTTTTGCTCAGAGCAGCTGCAAGCACAGGAAAAACAAGCCGTTCACAGGGAATTCAGGGTCCGGGGGTCTACAGCCCCCCCCCATAGCTCCCAACACTGGGCAGCTGAACTGGAAGCAGAGCCTCTTGTCCCCTCAGCTTGTTCTTCCCTACATTTACTCTGGGTCTCCAGATGCATCATGGAGTGGCTGGAGGGAGCTCAAGTTCCTGAGGCCTGGCCTCTTGGAAATCCCCTTGTGTTGCAATGTCTGGGCCCATGCAACACCCATCCTTTGACTTTGGAGTGGCCACAGAGCAGCTGGACCTGCTGTAGACCACACACCTTGGGATGACCCTGCTGCCCCTGTGACCTAGCATCCTTCCCTCCATGGGAAGCGTAGGGCTCTGGGGCCCCGCTGCCTGATGGGGCTGACCAGGGATGGAGGCATCAGGCAGGCCAGCACCCCCATCCACCTTTTCACAGTCTCATCCGAGGTGACAGCCACAAGTTAGCCCCCAGTTCATCAAGCTTGGACATCTCTGTAGGGTCAGGCCTGTCTCTGCCTATAGCCTTCTGCATGGGTTTCTCAGGACTGCTACGCCTTAGCCCCTGGAAACAGCATCTCAGCCAGTCATTGAGTTCCAACCTCTGGGGCTCAAAGCTTTGGGGTAAATCCAAAGTGCTTTCCAGAATTTCCGGGGGTTTCCAAAACACCAGTGCCTCTCTCCCACAGACTGATGTAGACATTGGTGTCTGTCACAGGTAATTCTGGCCAGCCCCCGTTGGTGTTCTATACCCAGCCGCACCGGGGCCCTCAGGAGACTACAGTACTGTCAGGCATGTTTGGGAACTCAGCATGTCTGCTCACTACCTCCTGTCTGGGCTTGGTGCTCCCAGGTCTCAGGGCCTCCCTGTTGTCATGCCTGGGTCACAGAGCCCAGGGCACAGGGATGAAAGGATTTAGAACTGGTGTAAAAGGTTTAGTAAAGAATAACACTTGGGGATGGCGCTGGAGAGAACACTCAGCTGTCGAGTCCTTACCCAGGTTCCATTCCCAGCACCCACAACTCAATCATCTGTAGCTCCAGTTCCAGGGCATCTGACGCCCTCTGGTGGCTCCCCTATACCCACCACGCACGTGGTGTGCTAAATACAGACAAAATGTGCACGCACATGAAATCAGTGGATGCTGAGGACAGAAACACCAAGTGAATTGTAAAAGAATCATATAGCTGAAAATGAGCGGGTGATTGTATACCAATTAGAAGTCACCTGACCTTGCCTCCTGGGCCGTCAGTGACAGATCCTTAGGGTATAGAGTTCACCAGGACAGCTCAGAGTCTTCAGGTCATAACTCTAGAGCCAAGGGTGAGGCGCAGGAGCAGTTAGGAATTAGGCCCCCACTGCCTAGCGTTATCATAAGTCTGGGGAAGTTAACCTTTTAAATTTTTTTTATTTTAATGTATTTTATGTGTACAGTTATTTTTGTCAGCGTGTATATATGTTGTGCCCCACATGTGTGCCTGGTGCTCCACGGAAGTTAGGAGAGGGCATTGTATCCTTTAGAACTGGAGTTATGGGTGGTCGTGAGCCACCGTGTGGGTGCTGTGAACTGAACCTAGATCCTTTGCAAGAGCAACAAGTGTTCTTAGCCACTGAGCCGTCTCCCCAGTCCTCTCTGATTTTCATTTAATTTTTTACACTTATTTGCCGTCTGTGCCAACATGTGTGGACGCACATGCCATGGTACACATGCAGAGATCCGAAGACGGCTTCCAGGAGTCAGTTTTCCCCTGCAGTGAATTCCAGGGATCAAACTCATATCACCAGGACAGGCTGCAAGTGCCCTTACCCACTCGCCATGCAAACTCTGCCCCCCAATTAAAAGTGGATGCCGCCATGACTGATTAGCCGGTTTTCCCCCCTTTAAACTAGGTATTGTAGGAGCCTTCTAAGATTTGATTTTTTAAATTGTGTGTATTGTGTGTGTACGTGCATACACACCCTTGAGTGTGGGTGCCCACAGAGACCAGAAGTGTAAGATCTCCCTGGAGTTGAGTTACAGGCTGTTCTGAGCCAACTAACATGGGTGCTGGGAATTGAATTCAGGTCCCATGTAAGGGCAGGCCACACTCTTAACCACTAGTCCACCCCACGAGCCCAACCTTGCTTTCAACCTTTGGCTTTTGTCTCTATACCCGACCCTCACGCGTGACGTACTCTGGTCCACATACCAGCACGATAGCTTTGGGCATGAGCACAGCCCGCCTCCCCAGGTCCAGGCAAGGATTGTGCAGCCCACATCCCTGCTCATAGACACAGTCTGTTCCCCTGAGCCTCTGCTCCCAAGGCCACATGCATTACCTTCCCAGCACCTCCATGCTGTCCCCACCCCCACCCCACCCAGGGTGCCTGCCTGGACATGCATCTGGCTGGTCAAACACAGCTTAGCCTAGGTGCCTGAGCATTGCTGTTTTATCCGCTCAGCCACAGGGCACTTGGGTGCCTGCCATCCCCGCAGCAGAGCAGTGAACAAGCAGAAGGCTGCTAGCCTTGTCCGCAGCCAACCCCAGCAGCGGCCTCTGTCATGTGTTTTCTGGAAATCGAAAGCAGACTAGGTTTATAAAGCATTTCCTGAGACAAGGCTGAGAAAAACCGCCTGCTGGTGCCTCTCTCCGGCGAACAGTCTACAGCAATCTTCTGACTGCAGCCAGCAGGGAGGCTCCGGGACCACCTTCAGCAGCTGCCCCTACAGACAGGTAGCTATTGTCTCTCGCTTCCAGGTGAGTCCCCAGTCCACACGGCGTGGTCCCTGGCCGGCCACTGAGCACGGGAGCATTGTGCTTCCACCAGCAGGGTTGCTGTACATTTGGGTGGGATGTTTGCTGAACAAGCATTTGCTGAAGCGGGAAGAGGCTTGGAATTGAGCCCTCAGCCCTCTCCTGGGTCTGTGGACTCTCACCCAGGGCTGTGCCTACCTGCACAGAGCTACTGAATGAGCCAGCATAGGCAGACTTGTCCCAACTTCCCACATGAAGGAGTCAGGCAGAGGACAGCCTCATCCACATACCCACAATGTTCCACAGGCATCGAGTTCCTGACTCAGCACGACAAACCTATCGGCCACAGCTTATGGTGAATGGAGAGAATGGGCACCCGGTGTAGTCTGCTGTGGGACTCAGGTTTCCGGGAACCCAGGGCAGACCCCAACCTGGGGCTCACTAGCTGTGCAATCTGGAGTCCGTTGACTCTCACTTCAGCGTGTTCACTTGGGATGTGAACTGGCTTACTGCTCTGGGGTCTTGTTTATTGTATGGCTGGCTTGAGAACGCCGGCAGGAACCTGCTGAGTGGGATGCACAGCAGCAAGGGCCAAGTTTCCCACCCAGTGCTGCGTTACAGGATGCAATGGTCAGAGCCTATGCCCAGACAGCTCCCCTGATAACCAGCCACCCATCTACCATGGTCCAGTTAAAGATACAATATAGGGAAACCATAAAAAAGAGCTTTATCTCATGGGGCTACATGGAGAAGATGAACAGATTGGCCTCCCCCTCGAGCCCCTTGGGGTATTGACAGGAGGTTTAGATTTAAATGGGGGGCTACAGGTGTGTATAACTGCGCTGGCCTTGTCGTTGCATGGCCTGTAAATCTCTATCCTGGAGACAAGCTCCCCCTGGTGAAGCTGTCACCGCACTTCAGCCTTCTCTCAGCATGAGACGCCTCGGGGAAATTCCAGCTCCTTGGGGGCCTTGTTTCAGTAATTTGATAGCCAAAGTGGGCGGGGCACAAGTCTTTTGAGAATGTCTTCACTCCTGCCAGAACTGCTACCAGTGGGCTGGGATCCAGAGGTCCTTTGTGCTGGTCTAGTGCAGAAGTGTCTGGGACAGGGTTGGTGGGGTGGTGGAAGGGGAACTGGGGTGAGGGTGAGGGGCCAATCCTGGTGTTTCTACTAGTCCTGTCCCTGAACCTCTGGTCTAAGTAACAAAGAAACAACTTAAAGTTACCAGCTCTTGCCCAGTAGATGGTGCTCCCAACAGCACCACCCACTAGCCAGTACCAAGCCTGGGAGTAGAGTGGGTGTTGCCTGCTCTGTGGGTCACCCCTATCCTTGCAGGGGCTGAGGGACAGTGCCTGAGTAGAGCACAGATAGGCAAGAGCTTAGGCCATAGCCTAATATTGAGTCCTCTGCCCCCCTTCTTAGAGCTGGCAGCTTCTTGGTAGTTGACCCTTACCCACCTCCTGCTCATCCCCACCTCCCACTCATCCCCACTTCATACCTCCCACTCATCCCCACCTCACACCTCCCACTCATCTCCACTTCACACCTCCCACTCATCCCCACCTCCCACTCATCCCTACTTCACACCTCCCACTCATCCCCACCTCACACCTCCCACTCATCCCCACCTCACACCTCCCACTCATCTCCACTTCACACCTTCCACTCATCCCCACCTCACACCTCCCACTCATCACCACTTCACACCTCCCACTCATCCCCATTTCACACACCCTACCCACCCCACCTCCCACTTCCCACTCATCCCCACCTCACACCTCACACTCATCCCCACCTTACACCTCCCACTCATCCCAGCCTTATACCTCCCACTCATCCCTACCTCCATCCTCCCATTCATCCCCACATTACACCTACCACTCATCTCCACCTCACACCTTCCTCCCATCCCCATTTCACATATCCTACCCACCCCCACTTAACACCTTCCATTTATTTCTACTTCACACCTCCCACCCATCCCCATTTCACACATACCCATCCTCGCTTTGCACCTTCCATTTATCCCTGCTTCACAACTCCCACCCACCCCCACTTCACACCTCCCATTCATCCTTACTTCAAACGTCCCACCCATCTCCCACTCACCCCCACTTCACACCATGGAAGCCCAGACCCTTCTGCACTGTCTGTCACTTAAGGCCAACTGTTAGCAGGCTTAAACCCTGTCTATCCCCAAGGCACAGCCCTTGTGTTTCTTGGGTCCTCATTGTCTGGAGCTCTCACCCACCTGTTCCACCTTCTTACTGACCTGAAGATTGTTCCCCAGAGCATGTGAGAGGCCTGCATGAGAGCCATCACATGGCCATCTGAGCCCTGTAGAAGAGGGACCACCCACAAAACTGCCCTGTCCTCTGCAAGCAGAGCTGACAGGACCGTGGGACTGCTGGTCTGCTGTTGAAACAGGCTGCTTGTTGGTTCCCGGCTGCTCAGCAGCTCAGACCCGAAATAACCACACAGAAACTGTATTAATTAAATCACTGCTTGGCCCCTTAGCTCTAGCTTCTTATTGGCTAACTCTTACATATTAATTTAACTCATCTCCATTAATCTATGTATTGCCACATGGCAGTGACTTATTGGGTAAAGTTCCAGCGTCTGTCTCTGGCGGGGCTACATGGCTTCTCTCTGAGGCTATCTCCTCTCTCCCAGCATTCAGTTTAGTCCCCCCCCACCCCAGTCTAGCTCCTTTCCCCTATAGGAAACTGTTTGGGCTATAGGCCTGAAACAGTTCCTTTATTAACCAATGATATTCACAGCATACAAGAGGGGATCCCACATAAGCCTGCAGTGGAGAACTGTCACCAGACTCATTGTGCTGTCCCTTCTGCTGTAGGGTTGGGCTTCTAGACCAGGCCATGGCTCTCCTATGGCTCCTCTCTGTGTGGTTGCTGGTTCCAGGGACTCAAGGTGAGTCATTCCCACTCGCAAATGCCCAAAACAGAAGTCTTCAAGGCTGCTGCACCCTGCTCTGTGGGTCACCTCCTCGTAGAAAACCCAGGTGTCATCCTGCGAGGTGCCATGTGAATCCCCAATCAATCCCAAATAGTGGTGGTGTGTGGCTGGGGTTCCCCTGGGCCCGGGTGGCACTCAGGTGATGGAGAAAATGCCAGGAACCTTCCCATCTTAACTGTGGGCCATGGAGGGAGTGCCAAGCCTGTGCTGTCCTGGAGTGGGTGGCCTTGGGACACAGGTTAGAATTCAGAGAGCCCCTGGGGGCGGTCATCCTGCACCCTCAGCTGAATGCCCTCTTTGGCATGAATGAGCCCCCAAATTCAAGTACCCAGCTGCTTGCTGACCCTCTGAGCATTGGCAGAGATGGGAGCCCCTTGACTGCCTTGCCTGATTGCAGACTCTCTCCGGCTCAGGTTGTCTGCTTTAGACCAACACTGCAGAGATGAGGGGCATCTGCTCTCTGCCTGTGTCTAGGGGCCCAGGAGCCACCTGTCCCCTCAGGCCAGCATTCCAGAGAGCCAGCAAGAGGCCTCTTCCTCTCCCAGACCTTCCAGCGACCACCACCTCCATCTACTCTGCAGGCTGGAGAGCCAAGGTGCTCTCTTAGTGCAAAAGGCCCAAAGCTGAGAAACTGAAAGGTCGTGGCCTCCATGGGGTCCTCAGAGAGCGTTCTCGGCTCCTCAGTGGATAGCGTTTAACACTGGAGAGGGGGCTCTGAAGTGGTTCAAGAGCAACCCCACTGCACCCCAGTTAGGGTGACCTTCACCCAACAGGCCAGCCCAGAGCATCGAGGTCATGAGGATGGGCACCAAAGCAGGCCGACCCTCCTCCAGCTGACCCCTACTTTCCCAACAGGTACAGAAGATGGGGACATGCGTCTGGTTAATGGGGCCTCAGCCAACGAGGGCCGCGTGGAGATCTTCTACAGAGGCCAGTGGGGGACAGTGTGCGACAACCTCTGGAACATTTTAGATGCCAACGTCGTCTGCCGAGCCCTGGGCTATGAGAATGCCACTCGGGCGCTGGGCAGAGCTGCCTNTGCCTTTGGGCCAGGTGTGGGCTGCTATACCCCCCCCCGCAAAGCTGAGCTCGTTTAGTAATGCCCCTCAATCATCCCTGCTGTGCCAGTGAGCAGCCCCAAGGGTCCAGCTCCTCCTCCAGTGTGGCCCCTGACTTCCTCTTGTGCCCACAGGAAGGGGACCTGTCATGCTGGACGAGGTGGAGTGCACAGGGACAGAGCCCTCACTGGCCAACTGCAGCTCTCTGGGTTGGCTGAAGAGCCGTTGTGGGCATGAGAAGGATGCAGGCGTCATCTGCTCTAACGGTAAGCCGCCCTTGCCCACCCAGCACCTGGATGAAGCAAGGGTTATGCCCGTGCCCCTCCCCCTGTGTACGCAGGCATTGAGAGTGGCACCCTGGGTGTGGCTGGGATGTATGACAAGTTCACTTCCTCTGGGAGAGCCTCCTGTGTTTCCTGTGTTAAGGAAGCTTCTGTAGCAGGGCAGGGGATTATGGGTCAGGGACTGTATCCCATTTACAAAAGACACCTGTGTGAGGGTGTTGGCTCTCTAAGGCACAGGCTCTTAGGGTTATTACATGCTCTGTTGCATTGCCTAGCACCCTGGGCACAGGTTGTAGCAGTTCTGAATGGTTGTGGTCAAGGGCACAGGTGCCCAAAGCCCTACCTGCCGAACCCTGACCCCATCCCAGCTCTTCACCTCCTTTGTCTGAGGCTCAGTGGGAGCTTTTCTTCCTGGCTGTCATCTGTGGCTTCCTCCTGGGCTAGCCCATGGGGTTCCTGGAGATTCTCCCTCTGTTCCGAGTTTGGGCACTGGGGCATGAGGGTATTGACTCCCACAAGCTCAGACAAGCATGGGACAAGTTGATCAGGGGTGGAGGGCTCATACTGGAGGGGCCACATGAGTGTGACTAAGCTGTGCAGGGTTCTGGAAGGGCAGGAGGCCCCTCTGGCAGGGGACCAATGTGGACAGGAAGATGGAGGTGGACGCTTGGGTCCACAGTGAGAGGAGACGCCAAGGAGCCAGCCCACCGAGTCTAAACATAAAAGTCAAGCCAACCCTCCCAGGCAACGAGTGATGTTCCATGTGGTTCTGGATTAGGCTTTGGGAGGCAGGGAACAGTGGGGGTGCCCAGAGCCATGCCATAGCCCCTCAAGGACTAGTCTTGGGAATGAGGCCCAAGTTCTAGTGTGGGATTACCATGGAACCCTGGCTTCTCAGGCTACACTGGGTGTAGGAGAGTGGCCTCTGCAGTTACAAAGGAAGGGCACAGACTCAATGTCAGTGTCTCCGTCCCTCTCCCTCTGAAACCTCAAAGCTCACCCCCAGTAACACACCTCCTTCAGCAAGGCCACACCACACAGCCCTTCTCATCCTTTCAAACAATGCCACTTCACCGTGACTAAGCATTCAAATATATGAGCCTGTGGGGGCCATTCTCATTCAGACTCCAGAGCGCTCACCACAAGCCAAACACAGCGCCTGAGTGGGGTCCAGGGAGCAGTTTCTAGGTCTATCAGGGCACAGGGCCACACGTGGCCAGAGAGGCCAGGAGGGCCTGCTCCTGTTTCATGAGGTTCAGAGGGCAGCTGCACCCTTCCTCATGGCCTGTTCCATCCTTCATCTTCCCTTCTGAGCAAAGCCAGGTACCAGGATGGCTGGCACAGATGAAGAGCCTGACTCCCAAGGGTCAAATGCAGCTTTGAGTCAGAGAAAATGGTTTACAGAGCCCAAAGCCTCACACAGCAACTCCCTCTGTCTCTCCCAGAAACCAGTGATGTCCACGTCCTGGACCTCTCTGGAGATCTCCCAGATGCGCTGGGTCAGATCTTTGACAGTCAGCAGGACTGCGACCTGTTCATCCAGGTGACAGGGCAGGGGCATAGAGATCTGACCCTCTGTGCCCACAAGCTGATCCTGAACACCAACCCGGAGGCCCAGGCCCTGCAGCAAGCAGTGGGCAGAAGTGTCATCATGAGAGTGGATGCGGAGTGCATGCCTGTGGTCAGAGACTTCCTCAGGTAAGCCAAGCCTTCAGCTCCGGTTGTGCTTGGGCTGCACGCTCCTCCTTATCGCTGGAGCGTCCACTGTGCTAGGGTGGGGCAGCAAGGTAAGTAGATGGGCCCTGCACACCTGATCATGTGCTCATGCAACACCTATACTCATGTACCTGCACATCAATGCAGCCATGCTGTCGTAGGCATGCTTTTTCACACTGCACACGGCTGTACTCGCAGGCAAGCTGTTGTAGAATATTATTTTAAGGTGTGTTGCTTTTGTTTACACCCTGAAACATTTGTTTAATGATGCAAAGATGTGTTTGGTTAAATAAAATTCACCTGCGGTCAGGAGGCTGCGTCAGTAACTAGCTGACAGGAAGTTATAGGAGGAACCAGGTGGAGAAGGGTTTATAAGGAGGGGCAGGAAGTACCAGAAGCAAGCAGATGAGCTAGCCGAGCTACTTGCTATTTGGCTTCTCTGGGAAGCAGAATTCTACCTCAACCCTTGGATCTTTAGTTCTTTAGAGGGACAGAGATTTAAATAATAGCTTTGAGGGAGTTGGTGCTGAGGGAACAGAATTCCCTCGGGCTGTGGCTCTTGCAGGCTAGCC
>LOEQ01000244.1:860608-870636 GCA_001685075.1 Bramus lutescens | reverse complement strand
ATAGGCACACATGCAGGCAGAACACTGTACTGTATACATAATAAATAAATAAATCTTTAAAAAAACTAGCGACTGGCCGAGTTTTTATTATTAAGACCAATTAGAGACCTCAAATCTGAATAAACCAGTCTCCTTTGGGGTGGATGACTACCCTTCTTCTGCTCCAGTCCCCAAAGCCTGTTTGAGGGTGGGGTGCCGGAATGTCAGAGCCATCGCCCTGGCTCTCCGCCAGCCCTGCTTGCAGGAGCAGGACTGCACGCTAGACCACTGCACGCTAGGCCACTGCACACTAGGCCACTGCACGCTAGGCCACTTGCCTTCTGTTTCTCCAGTCTAGACCCATGGCCACAGCCTGCTCAACAGAGCCACCTGGCGCCCTAGTCAACAAAGGGCTCATCTGAGGATCTGTTCCTTTGGGTTTGGGTTTGGGTTGTTTTCTTTGAGACAGGGTCTCACTTTGTAGCCCAGGCTGTCCTGAAATTCACTAGGTTGACCAGGCTGGCCTTGAACTCACAGAGATCCACCTGCCTCTGCCCCAAGTGCTAGAGTTAAAGCTGTGTGCCATCACACCCAACTTTTTGGCTTTTGATTTTGTCTTTTGAGTCAGGTTTGTGGTTGTCATTTTGATTTTTGTATTTTTTGAGACAGGGTTTCTCTGTGTAGCCTTGGCTGTCCTGAAACTCGCTCTGTAGACCATGCTATACTCAAACTCAGAAATCCACCTGCCTCTGCTGGGATTAAAGGCACGTACCACCACACACACACACACACACACACACCCCAGCTGGTAAGACCGGGTTTTAGCAGCCCATGCTGGCCCTAAAGTTCTGCCCTTCCTGACTCTACCTCCTAAGGGCTGGGGCTGACGGTGTGTATCACTGTGCCCATGTTCATATAGTGCTAGGTGCTAGAGACTGAACACAGGCTTTTGTACATGCTAACCAAGCTGTCTGCTAACTGAGCCACATCCTACGCAGCAAAGGACTCTTGCTGACCACCCCAGGACAACAAGCTGACAGACCACAGAGCCCCCTCCCTTTATCTGTGCCAGGTCAGACTCCTGTGACCCCTCAGGTTATAGCAGGTGGACAATAGGCCCTTAGTTCCTCCTGTAGAGAGGCACACTTTCCTCCCCAGGGCAGAGCCTGAATCCCGGTCCTTAGCTGCTCCCTCATCTGTGTCTCTGTGTTTTGCAGTGATCAGGGCCAAAGCCGTGAGTGAGAAGGAGGTGGATTCCGGGAATGACATCTACGGCAACCCCATCAAGAGGATTCAATATGAGATCAAGCAGATAAAGGTAGTGCCTGACTTTGTGGGGGAAGCAGGGATGGGTCCCTGGAATGCCTCCCAGCCATTGTAAGCCAGAAAGCTGAGTTGTCAAAGCCACAGAGAAGCTCGGTTCTCCTTAAGCCACAGGAACATGAAAACCTGGCAGAGATTTTAGGTTTTCAAAGGTCTCAGTCACTGTCCTATGCTGGGAAGAGACGCCTTGACCAAGGCAACTCTTGAAAAAGAAAGCATATTAAATGGGGGCTTGCTTACAGTTTCAGAGGCTGAGTCTGTGGTCTTCATGGTGGGGAGCAGACAGGCATGGCGCTGGGGCAGTAGCTGAGAGCTTTCCATCCTGACCCAAACACAGAAGGTGGAGTAAGAGAGATATTGGACCTCGCATGGACTTCCGAAACCTCCAAGGCCACACCCCCAGTGACAGACATCTTTCAACAAGGCCATACCTCCTAATCTTTCCCAGATAGTTTCACCAGCTGGGAGGCCAATCATTTACATATTTGAACCAATGGGACCATTCTCATTCAAACCACCACGTCACCCTAATCCCCGACACAGGCTAGCTTGATTTTACCGGGTGATAACCCGGTGAGTATCATGTCACAGGAGGATGAGTCTGGCAGGCAGATGTGCCCAGGGCAGCTTCCTGATTGTGGTATCCCATTGGGAGGGCAGGACTGTTGTAGGGGTGGAGGGGACTGCAGATGGCAGCAGTGGTGGCTGTGGTGGTGTCTGCTGATGTTTTCAGAGTACTGTCCATGTCAGGGGCGAATGGGAAGAAAACAATGTTTGAGAGAGAGCAAAAGGTTAAGGGAGAGGCTGAGGATGTGGCTCAGTTGGGAGCATGCTTGCCTAGCATGAAGGAAGTCCCAGGTTTGATCCCGGCACTGCAGAACTAAGTAAGGTGGTACCTGCCTGCTCTGAGAGTTGACACTTACTAACTCAGGGTTCAAAGAAAGACAGCTGGCTCCTCCAGTGTTAGGGACACCTTGTCACGCATTAGTGGCCCTAGCCATCCTTATTAACCGAAACGGAAAATAAATGTTATCAATGGGCCAGAGGAGCGAGCCCGTCCTCATCACAGATGTCACCTCAAGGGGACGACTGACCCCTCAATACCAAAGTCCCTCTATGAGGCAGACAAGCAGGTGGATTTCCATAAGCTCCTCATGGCTTAACGCCAAGGAAGCAACACTGACCCCTTTAGCGTCATTTGAGATGCAGAAGGAGACTGTTGCCCTGGCAACCTTCCTTTCTACAGGGTTAGAGTGAAGCTCCCTAAGCTGGTTCGTCCTTGAGAGGGACTGGAGCCCGAGGGCTCAGTGGGTAAGAACACGCGCCAGTGCCCACATCAGGCAGATCGCAACTGCCTGCATCTCCAGCATGAGGGGACCTGGAGATGGGATTCTGAGGGTACCTGCACACACATGGCAGCAGACACACAGACACAAACACACCACAGAGATAGAAATAAAAATACATCTTTAAAAATTGAAGAAATGGAGGAAGAAGGAAGAGGGGGAAGACAAATGAAAAATGTCTTCTGGAGTGTTAGGGAGGGGTGGGAGCCAAAGGGGGAGTGGGNATCTAGGTCCTGGACAATGTCTTCCTCCACGGGGCAGCAGGTGCACTCCTGAAGAGCTGAAGCAAGTCAGACACAAGAAATCTAACCCTCCCCTGACTCTGAGGTTATGTTCTCCTCCCAGAGGGCACCTTTCCCCGCTTGGTTGTCATTAGGTAGCCAGTGCTTCACTAGAGTCCCTGGAAATAAACCACGTGCTGTAGTGCAAGCCTGTAAACCCAGAATCCTGGCTGAAGTGAGAGAATGGAGAGTTCGAGTCCCGGCCTGGCTACAAAGTGAGACTTTTGTCTCAGGAAAAAAAAATCTGGAAATAGGGCTGGGGTGTAAATTATTGGGCTCGGGTGTAAATTATTGGGCTCAAGTTTAATCCAGAACAGGGTTTTTTTTTTTTGCCGAGGGGGAGTTGGTTTTTATTTGTTTGCGTGTTTGTTTTTGACTTTTGGTTTTTCGAGACAGGGTTCTCTGAGTAGCACTGGTTGTCCTGGAATTTGCAGAGTTCTGACTGCCTTTGCTTCCGGAGTGCTGGGATTAAAGAGCCCCCCCCCCCACACACACACACAACAAACGCCTTGGTTTGTTTTTTGTTTTTGTTTGTTTGTCTGTTTTGTTTTTCAGGACAGGGTTTCTTTGTGTAGCCCTGGTTTGTTTTGGTTTTAGTTAAGCAAGCAAGTTAACCCAGTCCCTGGGAAGGGACAGATGCGACCCTATGTGGCAAGTGACAATCTCTAGATTTATACAGGGGTTCGGATATGATGACCTCGTGCTCAGAAATGTCCTTGGACAAAGCCTCCTGCCCATGACAGGCTGTGCTAGCCAGCTGGGGTCTACCTACAGCCATAAGCAGATATGTGACTCTGAGCGCCTTCACAAAAGCAGTGGGGGGCTTGTGAATCTGTGTTTACCTTCTGACGCCTTGGGGGAAGGGGCACATATGGGTACAGCCCTGGACTCCTGTTCCCATCATGTTCTGGTTGGGAACCTGTCTGGGCTTACTCCTGCCCTACCGTGCTCACTCCTGCCCTGCTGTGCTCACTCCTGCCCTACAGTGCTCACTCCTGCCCTACTGTGCTCACTCCTGCCCTACTGTGCTTACCCCTGCCCTACTGTGCTTACACCCACCCTACTGTGCTCACTCCTGCCCTACCGTGCTCACTCCTGCCCTACTGTGCTTACTTCCGCCCTACTGTGCTCACTCCTGCCCTACTGTGCTTACCCCTGCCCTACTGTGCTCACTCCTGCCCTACTGTGCTTGCACTCAACCTACTGTGCTCACTCCCACCGTACTGTGCTTACACCCACCCTACTGTGCTTACACCCACCCTACNCCTGCCCTACTGTGCTTACCCCTGCCCTACTGTGCTCACTCCTGCCCTACTGTGCTTGCACTCAACCTACTGTGCTCACTCCCACCGTACTGTGCTTACACCCACCCTACTGTGCTTACACCCACCCTACCGTGCTCATTCCCGCCCTACTGTGCTCACTCCTGCCCTACCGTGCTCACTCCTGCCCTACCGTGCTTACTTCCGCCCTACTGTGCTTACCCCTGCCCTACTGTGCTTACCCCTGCCCTACTGTGCTTACCCCTGCCCTACTGTGCTCACTCCTGCCCTACTGTGCTTGCACTCAACCTACTGTGCTCACTCCCACCGTACTGTGCTTACACCCACCCTACTGTGCTTACACCCACCCTACTGTGCTCACTCCCACTCTACTGTGCTTACACCCACCCTACCGTGCTCACTCCCGCCCTACTGTGCTCACTCCTGCCCTACTGTGTTTTTCAGATGTTCAAAGGACCTGACAAAGACATTGAGTTTATCTACACGGCCCCCTCCTCAGCAGTATGCGGGGTCTCGCTGGACGTTGGAGGGAAAAAGGAATATCTAATTGCAGGTGTGTAGAAGCTCAGCCTTGAGTACTGGGTCACGGTATCCTGACGGAATTAATTCTGCATTCCTATGTCCTGGTCCCTAAGGAACAAGCTTCCCACACTGCCCTCTAGGGGCGAACCAGCCAATCTGCATTGGCACAGGGACTGCTTATAGTCCCAGTCTAGGAGTCTGGTGAAGCTGCCTTGTCTTGCCAGTACCTACTCCCAGAGGCACCCCCCAGGTCTTGCCTATACAGAAGCTGTCTGTATTAGCGGCCTCTCCAGCGGGCCATAGTCCTGGGAAGCCCAGCAGCAGCTCTTTCTCCCAGCACTGGCTGGAAGGTAGGGGATTTCCCATTTCTTTCTACGGAGATTGCATAAATCCTTTGCCTTCCTGTTATAAGGTGTAACCGTGATTCCCCAGTGCAGATGAAGGTTTGCCCCAGGCCCGGGGATTAACATGGGGTCCACTTGCAACACTTGGCAAGAACCGGTGGTTCTGTTTCTTCTGAGCTGATTGGTGTCACATTGGCAGCCAGAGTGGGGTCATTTCTGGCACAGAAAGCTTCAGCTAATGCATAGAGAGGCTTCTCCTAGGAGAGCCAGTAGATAGAGGTTCCTCAGCATAGCCCTGCAGCACTCTTGCTGGCTCTGTGCAGTCTTTCTTTCTTTTTTTTTTTTAAAGTGGATTTATTTGTATGTGTATGAGTGTTTTGCCTGATTCACTGCCCACTGGGATTCCCCACAGCCTGTGACACACCAGATGCCCAGGCTGTATCTAGTGCAAGTCAAGGAGAATGTAGGGCTGGAGTTTGTCCTTTGGTTAGCCCATGTGTGATCAGGGCTAACATCCAGTTTCTAACCAGTACCTTCCCTGACAAAGGCCAGAAGTTGCCAATAGCTGGTTAGTGCCCACTGGGAGGGATGCACCTCAGTGACGCATGGTCATCTCCCGTGCGCACGAACTCTATTTTTGACCTCCTGGGGCCAGACTTGTTAGTCAGACCTGCTTCCTGTTTGGATATCCCAAGCATGGGCACTGCTTTCTGTTCCGTGAGATGGAAACCAGCCCACCAGACCAGTAAGGAGCTTCTGGGTAGGCAACTTACAAATTGGTGAGCCATGCCTTGCTCTCAGGAGCCCTGACACACCGTGACTGCTACAATAGGCTAAAACTCCTGCTCTGTGCTCTGCTTAGTTCCCGGATAGCATGAGGAGGCTGCGGACGCCTGAGCAAAGGGGAAGGGTGGAGTCCTACAGGGCAGCAGCGTGATGAGCACCGCTGGGGGCTGCTCTGTTTTGTGTACTTGGGCCATCTTGGAGCATCCTCTCTGGCTCTGCCCCTCTTCTGTGTGAACCAGGCTCCAGGTCCACACAAAGTCTGGGGAGTCAGTCCACACAGGAGGCCAGATTATTTCAGTGACTGTGCATGTGGACATCAGTGTCTGTCGTGCTGAACCCCAGTCTTCCACACGGGCCATCAGAGGTTTCCCACTTGCCCCCTCTGTTCTGTGCTGCCCCACTACGCCCGTGTGTGTCCTCTCCTCCTCTATTGTAGGAAGAAGAAAAGCACACAAATAGCACAGCACACGTTTCCTAGGCCTGCTAAGACCCTGACCCACTGGAGCTCCAGGTGCAATGCAGACTGAAAATCCCCAAAGCCACTCAGTCATCGTGTGCCTGTCATCTTGTCACACTCACTGCCCCAAACACATAGGCACAGTTTAGTCCCCTGACTGGCCCAGAACATAACATTAATAAAGGACACCTTTAAGTATGCTTGCGGCATGCTCTTTTAAAAACCACACTAGTGTAGCTGGACGTGGTGGCACACGTCTTTAACCCTAGCACTTGGGAGGCAAAGGTGGCAGGTCTCTGTGTGCCTACACAGTGAGACCTTGTCTTAAAAAACAAAACCCCACAAAACTCCTGCAGTATCTAGACCAGCTAGACAGCTCGGTAGGTAAAGTCATGGGCCACGAAGCCTGACAGCCTGAGTTTTATCTCTAGGACCAACATGGTAGAAGAAGAAAAATGACACACTATATTCTCACCTGACCTCCACACATGCGCACACCCACATGTACCCATTTACCCTTACACACACAAAATGAATGAATGGAAGAAAACCTACAGAAAATACATATGATAGAATTGCCTTCATTTCTATGCCTGGACACAGGATTCAGTGGCTCTGTATATAGTCACAATAGCAGATAATATTGCTCTCTACGCCAGGACTGTGCCATCTTCCCAAACTGCATCTCTGGCCACTGGCCAACAGCATCTCACGCCTTGTCTTTCCCCAGGCCCTGGGTCCCAGCCCCCACGGTTCTAGCAAGATAGAAGATAGATATCCCTTTTTCTTTTTTTTGAGACAGGGTTTCTCTGTGTAGCTTTGGAACCTGTCCTGGGACTCACTCTGTAGACCAGGCTGGCCTCGAGCTCACAGAGATCCCCCTGCCTCTGCCATCTGAGTGCTGGGATTAAAGGTGTGCGCCACCACCACCCAGAAAGATAGATATCCTTTTTTTCTGTGGCAGCTTATTTTACCGAGTATGATGGCAGGTTCTGTCCATGTAATAGCAGGTATGAGACTTGCCTCCCTTTTTATGTGTATGTGTACACACACACCTACATACACACACACACACATATATACATACACATACATACACACATGCACAATATACATGTGTATATACACACATATATACATATGTACATACACATGCATACAAGCGCACACACATACACACATATACATGAACACACATACATACATATACATACACACATACACACACACGCATATGTATTTGGTGGTGCTATGCCAGGTAGTACTATGTGTAAATTTTTTAAAGTGATATTCTTTTCCATTGAATTTGACAAGTGATTTCCAATTTTAACACACACACATATGCACATGTATACATGCATGCATATGATGACACATGAGTGGAGGTCAGAGGACAATTTGAGGGACTCAGCACTCCTACAGTGTGGGTCCCAGGGACGGAACTCAGGTCGACAGGTTCGGCGGCAAGTGCCATCTCATTGGCCCAATGGAGGGGAATTAAAGATGTCGAGAAGTCACTGTGTTTTGTACAAAGAGAACAAGCTGGTCCCGTGTGTGCCTAGGCACTGCCTCTGCAAACACACCTGTTTGGGTTTGAACTGATGGCCGACCCCTGACAAGCCAGTGCCTCCCAGATGCTGTGGAGGGTGGTTGTTACATGGAAGTGAGAGATGGCAGAGAGACTCCAGGCACCTTGACCCGGGCCTGCTCCACATTCACAAATAACTGTATTTCAAAAGTACAAGGTGGCAGGCACCTGTGTGTCACACCGAATGAGGGCCAATGAGTGACATGCACTCTGGGCTATGAGCAGGTTACCTAAGATACGTGAGAAGGGTCTGCAGAGGACCTCAGTAGGAAGCCACCCTCAGGGGACTGGGCACTGGGCAGGTGAGTCCATCAGTGAAGTGCTTAAGTTTAACCTCCAGGCCCCCCATGGAAGCTGGGCATGGTAGCATGTGCCCATAACCTTAGAGATAGGACTCCCTAGAGCTCCCTGAATTGGTAAAATAAGTTCAGTGAGAGACTTTGCCTCAAAAATAAGATGTGAGCAATTGGGAAACACACCCAACATGACCTCCAACCCCCACATACCCCACATACACAAACACATATGAACATGTACACATGCTTATACCACATACACACATATACCACATATACAAACTCATCTGAACATATACACATACCTATACCACACACCACACACATACACCCTTAGAATACCGATGATGACCAGTGTGCTGCTTAGGACAGCCAGAGATGTCTTTCTCTGTGCCTCTCTGGCCTCCGCATGAGAACTATTCTTTGGTACAACTCAGTGATAACTGTGCCTGCCCATAAGTCAGCTGCTCTGATAATCAGGATACACACCTCACTCTTCTCTTGGGAGAGGAACCAGGCATGAGGCACACTGTCCGAAAAGCCTCTCTAATCTTTCTCTCTTTGGGCTTGGTCAGGTGACTTCAGATGGGACGAGTCCTTACTGCCCAAGGCACAACAGAACCTGTTTCCCGTTCTTTAGAGTCAGGACAGGCCCCTTAACCAGGGACTACCCAGAAATCACGTGGTCCAGCACACTGCCCAGCCAGCTGGCTATGGAGACCTCTTCCTCCCAGACCGATGATTCAGCTTCACATGTGGACTTGTATAGATTTCTCCCTGTAATTTTCTTTTAAGTTTCTCTCTCTTGAAAGGAAAAGTAAACATAAAACCCTCAGCTGCTCAGTTTACTTAATCCCTGTTCTTCTTTACCCAAGCCTCATGCTTTGCAGTTTCCCGAGTTAAAATGTTGCAATAGTTGACTGTGCCATGTGAGCCCAGTGTGATGGTGCTATCGGGACTTCTTTTTATTTATATTAGTGTTCGCTAATTATACAAATAATAGCAGGCCTCCCAATGGCTCAGCCCGTAAGGGTGCTTGCCAAAGAAGCTTGACTACATTTGTTCAACCCCCGAACCCATGTAAAAGTAGAAGGAAAAACAATATAAAGTTTTCCCCTGACTCCCACACAAATGCTATGATGTGTAGGAGTGCTCTCACACACATAAACACCATACATGCAATCAATATTTAGATAAGAATCATTATGACATTGTCATACATCTGTATGATGTACTTTGATCTGGGGCCGGAGAGATGGCTCAGTGGTTAAGGGCTTGCTGTGCAACCACGGGGACCTGAGTTCATATCCCAGCACTCATAAAAAGCCAGGTGTGGTCTCTCACATGGAGGGGTGTGGCGGCTGCAGATAAGGGACTGAGGACCCCCCTTCTCCTTCATTGTTACTCCTAAATTTTCTACACCGAGCATCATTTTAACATCGTTTCTGTTTCTGTGATAAAAGAAAAAATACCCAGACAAGAAGCAAGTTTGAGGAGAAGGGGTTTACTGGAACTCAGTGTTCGAGGTTATAGTCTCTCCATGTGGGAAAGCGAAGGCAGAAACACAAAGCAATTAGTCAGGAGCAGAGAGAATATATGCCTGAATGCTCACCTGCTTGGTTGCTAGTGTTCAGCTCAATTTCTCCATTCATACATAGTTCAGGACCCCTGCCTAGGGAATGGTGCCACCCGCAGTGGGCTTTCCACATGGATTAAGTAAGACAGTTCCCCACAGACATATCCACCTGCCAACCCAAGGCAGATAATCCTTCATTGAGACTGTCTTCCCAAGTGATTCTAGAATATGTTAAGTTGCAATTAAA
>LOEQ01000244.1:810016-844230 GCA_001685075.1 Bramus lutescens | reverse complement strand
ATCTATACGCGCTTGCGTCATCGCGTAGACTGGCCGGACTGCGGAACGGAGGGGTGACGTGTGAGTCGTGACGAGACAAGGTGGGCGGGTCCAAGAGAAGAGCGTTCGGCGTTAGTCCCGCTTTTTAAAGCTAGCCGGACCTCTCCACGAGGCCTCAGCGCGCGCATCGCGGTGCGGCTCCTTTAAAAGTCGTGGTGACACGTGTGTGAGGCTCCGGAGGCCCGGATGGTGCGCGTGCGGGCCCGGCCCGGAGCGGACGCTCTCGCTGCGNGGAGGTGCGCGCCTTACCCGCGGGACTTTGAGGACTCCGGTGAAGGCTGACAGGTGCGTGGCCGGCGACGGTGTCCGGGACCGCGGGGAGGAGGACTGGGGATGCGAGCGGCGTAGGGAACACTGAGGAAGGATGGCGCGTGAGGAGCGTGGAGGAAGGAGGGATGTCGGAGACCTAGGACGGGACCGGTGATGGCGAGGGGCGCCTGCGAACCCCGGCGTGGCCAGGGAATTGCATCAGTCGCTCTGCATCCCGGGGTTTTTCCCGAACTTGGGGTCTCAGGGTTCTGGGTGACCCCGGGGTTGCGCCCTCAGTGCGGGTGGCACCTCAGAAGCTTCCCGGGGTTGCAGACCTCAGGGTGGCCAGGCAGAGCCATAGCCGAGTTTGTAGCCTAGGGCGGTGACAGATCTGTAGCGCGGATCCGTACCGAATTGTTGTAATAGCAGGACAGCGTTCGAACCCAAATGCACCTTGCTGCTTGTGAGTGTGTGTGCGCGCGCGCCTGCCTGCGTCCGTGGCGCATCCCTCAGGGATGGAGATGGTGGAATAGAATCCTACAACAGATGTACCCTGGCATCTGCATAGTCTGGCTTAGCGGTGGATGCCCAAGAGACGTGTAGTTCACCTGTGCCTGGCTCGGCATGCTCTGCGGTGGGAAACCGGGGCGGCCCCAGTCCCTGTCTCTCTTCTCCACCAGCGTGTAATTGACCCCGTAAGCCTTAAGCGAGGTTTTCTTGGAAAAACGTTTTAAAGAGAAGAGGGAAAGGCTCTGTTTAAATGGTGCCTGTCTGAATGGAGGGGCCAGGCTTGAGCTCAGAACTGGATATGTATATTGAGGGCACAGCGTAGCCTAGCCCTTAAGAGATCTGTGTAGGTGAGCGCATCCCTCAACCTCAGCCACACTTGCTACGCGTGCACGGCGGAGGGCTTGCAGGGAATTACAAGAGCATTTTTCTTGGTTCCTACATCACGCAGCTTTCTGCCATTACTTCACATACTATCCTGACTGAGTGAACCAGAAGGTGTTTCTGGCAAATGACTTTTTAACGTTCTCATTTGGTCATCCTTGGACAATGGTAGGGTAGACCAGGACAAAGGTCTCATCTCCCCGTGGGAAGGTCGGATTTTGGAAGTGATGTCGACAGAACTTTCAGAAGTCAGGCTGTCCTCCTTCTGCAGCTTGAGGACATTCTATCTGGGGTATTGGCTAGATGGAAGGGGCATTCTGAGGCATGCTGCATGAGAGTCTGGGCATGGGGAGGTGAACCAAGACTGAGCAGTCATTAAGCCCATGGTAGTGCATTTGTGCTGACTGCTGTCCTTCGGATTTGTGTGTTTGAATAGATGGAAAATGCCTTTATATGATCAAGTTGACTGTGTGTGGAAATGGAAGAAAAGTTTTATAGTTAAAGTAAAATTTCATGACTATTTCCTTAAAAAGAAAATAACTGGCTAATGAAATCAAAAAAGTTTGAGATTTTCATCTATTATTCTTATTGTCTCGTCGTCTGTGGACACGATCTTCCGACTGGAGTTGCCCCATTGGTTTGAGAAGCATGATGATGGTGATGTAGAGCGGAGGGCGGGGCCATCGGGTTGTGGATTTAATGGTGTGTTAGTACAGTTGTCCTCTGGACTCTGAATTCAGAGCTTCTTAAGTCTTGCTCCGTAGCCCAGGCTAGCCTTAAATGTTTGATCCTCTTGCCTCTGTTTCTTGAATATTGGGGTTATGGGCGTGCATCTCTGTGCCTGGCTTCCTTTAACCTTAGTGATGCCGCTTTCTTGGTAGAAGGTCATACATACGGGGCCCGCGGGAGAAGCCAGTCATGGGTGACAGTCTTGCTGCTCATCCTCCAGGTGCTGGCGCCTCTTCTGGACTCCACACTTGGCAGTGTTGGTGACCAAGCAGGCTAAAGTCCAGGAAAGCACCTGCTGGGTCAGCTCTGTCCCTCCCTGAGAACCTGATTCCCTGCTGCAGAGAAAAGCAGTAGCTGGTACAGACACCCCAGGTAAGCCTTGGACGCTTCCTCATCTTTATTTCTTCCAGTGACCAGAACCTGGCAGTGGCTGTCCTGTGGGTGAAGGTCTTTGTGAGCCCCCACCAAAGAAGGCTTTAGGATGCTTGTCAGAGGACTGGTGCTTGCTTTGTTTTTGTTTTTATTTGTTTTGGGGTCTACCCGTGTAGCTGACTCCTGGATAGTCAGGGTAGTGGGTCCCACTTGTCTGATGCGAATGAGCAGTTTCAGAGCTGTATGTTTGTAAGTATGGCTCTAGCAGCTAATGGTGGCCATGTGTGTTGAGAGTTAGGAGGCGGGCAGGATGGGATACGGGTGACAGTCTGGTGATGGAGGGGGGCTCAAATTTGTTGCGGTGTCTTTGCTGTTGTCCTGGCTGACTGTGCCTCTGTTAGGAGCTGCTGTGCAGCAGGCTTCCTGACTAATCCTTGTTGCCACCTCCCCAGTTAACCATCTGGGCCTGGGCCTGTGTGGAGATAGAGAACACACGGGTCTGCCCTTGTGGAGCCAGGGTCCCTGTTGCCCACTTAGCTTTACTTCTCAAGCTCTTCACTCAGTGACAGATAGAGTGTGTGTGTGTGTGTGTGTGTGTGTGTGTGTGTGCACGTGTGTGTGTGCACGTGTGCGCGCACGCATGCGTGTGTCTGTCTGTCTGTCTGTCTCGTCTGGTTGAGACATGGTCATATTCTATAGCCCATGCCAGGCTAGAAGTCACAGAAGTCCTTCTGCCTCAACCTCCCAAGTGCTGGGAGTAAGGCAGCACTGAGCAGCATGCCCAACTGAGAGAAAATGTGTATGTACGCTGCACAATGGAAATAGAATGGCTAAATGAAAGGCCAAAGTTCACAGCAGCTACGTGAGATAAATAAGAAAGGTAAAATTGATTTTGTGATATATTTTATTTGAATCAGGCTATGTAAGATATTGACATTTCAACATGTGCCAGGTGAGAGATGGAGATGCCTTGTGTCGTTTTCTTAAAGTAAGCCATGGAAACCTGATGGTGACTCCCATAGCTCTTGGCCTGGACCAGGCTGTCCACATGCTTGGTATCGAATGTGGCCCCTGTCCTCTGTAGAAGTGCACAGAGAGGCCTGTGCAGACAAGCCTGGCCATCTGTCTTATGCTGATTCTCGTGTGAGTGTGTACACGTGCTTGGTTTTTGTTTTGAGAAGGTCTCTCTGGGGCTGGAGGAGATGTCTCTGGTTAGGAGCTTTGGCTGGTCTTCTAGAGAGAACCTGGGTCCAATTCCCAGCCCCAACATGGCAGTTCATAACTGTAACTCCAGTTCCAGGAGATCTGTTGTACCAGGCATGCATGAGTTGCGCATATCTGTGTAGGCAGGCAAGATACCCATATATGTAAAATAAAATAAATCTTGAGAGGGACAGACAGACACACTCTCACTCTGTAACCCTGGCTGGCCTGAACTCTGTAAAGCAGGCTGATCTCCAATTCACTGAGATCCACAAGGATTTGCCTTCCAAGTTCTGGGATTAAAGGTTTATGGACTACTCCCAGCCAACATTTCTTTTTTTAATATTTATTCTTAATTATACATAGTTGTGTTGGTGTACACATGAATGCAAGTGCTTGTTAATTCTAGAAGAGGGTATTGGATGCCCTGGATTCGGCTATACGTGGTTGTGAGCTGCTTGACCTGAATGCTGGGACCTGCACTTGGGTCCTCTTCAATAGCAGTGCATACACTAAGTCGTCTCTACAACCCCCACCCCAATTCGTTTTTCACATTTGCTGCCTGAAACCAGAGCGTGTGAGAATATGCCGTCCACTGTTTTTTAAATAGTTTCAGGAAATAATGCCAGTGGTCACATGCAGCGCTGCTTGCTCTGCCTTTAGCTGCCCCTGTGCCTTTCGGGTAGCTGTTCTGATGGCTGCTGAGTAGAATGAGCAGGCAGAAGTCGTGTACTTGCTCTGGGATGTAGCTGTTTATGGGTCTGGGGTTCTTCCTACCCCCATAGGAATGCACCATGCCAATAGTCGATAAACTGAAGGAGGCTCTTAAGCCTGGCCGCAAGGACTCAGCAGAGGATGGGGACCTGGGCAAGCTGCTGGCCGCCTCTGCCAAGAAGGTCCTTTTGCAGAGGATTGAGTTTGAACCTGCCAGCAAGAGCTTCTCCTACCAGCTAGAGTCCTTGAAGAGCAAGTATGTGCTGCTGAACTCCAGGGCCGAGGGAGCGAGTCGCCACAAGAGTGGAGATGAGCTACAGGCCAGGAAACCAGGTACTGGGGGCTGTGTTTTGACCCAAGTGAGTAGCCCTGAGTTGGCAGCTGGAGTAGTTTTGGGCTTCCAGGAGTCAGTGGTCTGTCATAATAGCTGTCATGATACAGGGTGACCAGGAAGGATATCTGTATCCTTGAACATTCCTTGAATGTGACCTCCTTCTTTAATGAGGTCAGAAAGCAGGTCCAAGGGGCTAAGGAAATGGCTCAGCCAATGAAAGCATTAGCTGTGTGAGTCTGCAACTCAAACACACAGAAATGGCTGGATTGAGTGCTCTAGTATGCCTGTCATCCCAGCACACCTGCAGGGAGAGGGGAGGAGGGGACTGGAGGATCAGCAGGAAGCTCATGGACAGCTCGCTTGGAGTGTGCACCAGAGGGAAAAACAATTGGAGACACTTTGCCTCAGTGTGGGAGGAGGTGGAGAATCAAATCCTAAAAGTTATCCTCTGACCCCGACACACACGCCATCTTACTCTCATGTATACCTGCACACAGATAGTTTCAGGGGAGAGAACGTGGGGGGTGAAAATATAGACGTCGGGTGGGTTCCTTGGCGCACAGTATGGTGCAGAGCTGGGACCCACTTCTTCTCATCACAGGGGCCTTGAGCTCTGAACTGAGCATGGAAGGTCCCTGGGATGACCTGGTCTCATCTTTTTCTCTTCTAGGCACCGAGCGTGTGTCTGGAAGTGGAGGCGACGGAGTCCCTGCCCCACAGAAAGTGCTCTTCCCTATGGAGAGACTGTCGCTAAGGTGGGAGCGCGTTTTCCGCGTTGGTGCAGGGCTGCACAACCTGGGTAACACCTGCTTCCTGAACTCCACCATTCAGTGCTTGACCTACACGCCGCCTCTGGCCAACTACCTGCTCTCCAAAGAGCACGCACGGAGCTGTGAGTGGGGCTTACAGTGGGCTTTGGTGTGAGTCACTGAACCAGGCAGTCCCTCACTTTAACACCAGCTAGATAGACCCCTGTTTGTGAGGGGCTGTCGTTCTGTCTGTCTGACAGTTGGAGTGAAGCTAATGGGACATGGTGGTTGACACAGTGAGGGGAATTTCGTCTGCTATAGTATGGGCCATGTGTGGGACTCACTCAGGCAGGGTCATGCTCTCTAGAGAGAAGGGTTTTTGAAAGACACCTCCTCACAGCGTCTGTTCAACTCTCTTATGTGTGTGCTGAACCAATTTTGGGAACCAAACATGCCCCAAAGTAGAAATTAAAATCGGGCGAAGAAGCTGGAGCGGTGAGATTTACCAGAGCTAGCTCATGTTACTCCTTTAGTAGCTCTTCTAGTGAACACTAGCTTATACTGAGGGGTTCTTAAACCTGGAGAAGCAAAACCCGTCCTGCCTTACTGATGAGCTAGCTGTTCTAAACTTGTTAGCTATAACGAAAGCAACTTGGGCAGCTTGAATCATCTGGAGAACTGGGGTTCCTCCTGAGAGTACAGGCATCCTGTAGGAAAGCTTCCCACAGATGCTCAACATGCTGCGAGAGCCTCTGCCTATCTGTGCCCCAGTTCTGCCGCTAAACTTAGTTGGGTCTTTAAAATGTTCTATGGCTTTCTTCTGCCCCCTGTCCCTGCTTTACAGAATAATACTGGCTTCCATGCAGAATTGTAAGGATGAAATGAATTCTATCAAAGGCTTGGTCTTATATCACTTGGCAAAGAGGGCATGCTGTTTGTGTTTCTGTCTAGGTGGTCAGGTAGTCACTATATTAGTGGAGTGAGAGAGGATGGTTGCCTGGAAAACTTAACAGTGATAACAAACCCTCTTAGAGTAGTAGAAGGCCTTTCCCTTCTGATAATGCACAGAAGGCAGTGGAGCATTATTCTTGGTAGTGACCTTGTAAGTATGTACTATAAGGTACAGTCAAGCGTGGGTGGCTGCATTGCCACTCTGTAAGACTGCTAGAAAAGTAAAGTGCTATAAAAATAGTATTCTAGCAGACACAGCGGCTCAAGCCTTTAATCTCAGCTCTTGGTAGGCAGAGGCAAGGGCAACCTGGTCTACATAGTGAGTTCCAGGCCAGCCTGGGCTACATAGTGAAATTCTGTCTCAGAAAAGAAAAGAAAGGGGGCTGGAGAGATACAACTTAGCGGTTAAGAGCACAGAGGACCTGGGTTCAAGTCTCAGCACCCACATGGCAGTTCACAACTGTCTGTAACTCCCAGGATCTGACACCCTAACACAGACATATATGCAGGCAAAACACCAATACACATAAAATAAAAATAAGTGAATTATTTTAAAAAAATGAAAAAAAAAGGTGTTTCTGCATAAGTCACTAAACCCACGTATATATATGTACATATTTTTTTGGAAAGAAAAACTTTTGTATCCAAAACCAAGCCCAAGAACCCAACCTTAGCTGGAGCTGAATTAGTCTCATATAAAGTGACTCAGCGGCTCTTGCAGAGGACCTGGGTTCAATTCCCTGCACCTACATGGTGGCTCACAACAATTTGTAACTCCAATTATCTGACACCCTCTTCTGTCATCCAAGGGAAGCAGGCATACAGACGATACACAGATATACACGCGGGCCAAATACTCATTAAACATAAAATAAAAACAAATCTTTAAAAAAAAAGTGTACATAAGTATATTTTATCTTCTGAACAAATCTTAGTAACATAATGTCCAGTGGGCAGGAAAGTCACAGAAAAAAAAGCAAGGGGTGTGTGTGTTTGTGAGTTCACATGCGCAAGCAGATGCAGAGGAACAGAAGTACATTGAATGTTCATCATTTTGTACCGTGTTTTTTGAGGTAGGATTGCTCACTAAACCAGAATCTCACTGGGCCAGGATGGGTTAGCAAACTCCCAGGATCAGTCTGCCTGTCTCAGTGCCCGTCTGGAAGCATGGGATTTCAGGCCTAGGTGGCCACACCCAGCATGAGTATTGGAGCTTTGAAATCATGTCCTCTTGCTTTCCAAAGGAAGCACTCACCTTACTAAGCCTGTCTCCAGCCCATAGGTAATGAGACTTTTAAAGAAAACAATGGCCAAGTGGTGGTGGTGCATGTCTTTAATCCCAGCACTTGGGAGGCAGAGACAAGCAGATCTCTGTGTTCAAGGCTAGCCTGGTCTACAGAGCGAGTGCCAGGATAGCCAGGGCTACACAGAATCCCTGTTTCACTCAGGAAGAGAGAGAGAGAACAAGAAGACAGTCACGGGTGGAAGGGTGGTGGCTAAAGTTAGGAGTCAGATCAGGTTGGATCCAGAGGCAGGTGGATGGGATAGGAGTGGTTAACATGACATTGAGCTGCGTGATGAGTTCAGGAGCATTCTGTTACTTAAAGGAGTGAGTGTGGCTGGGTAGCACCCTTGTTCACGCTGTACAGGGTCAGGGTTTAATCTCCACTGCTGCCAGAAATACTCACAGCTCGGAGAGGAAGGGCTGGGACTGCTTTCAGAGTGTTCGGACTGTTGTCTTGATCTCACGGCCTTGGCAGTCAGAACCTCCTACCCAAGCCTTACATAAGTGCTTTCTTCTGTTCTTTTCTTGTCCGCTCTTTCCCTGTAGAGTCCTCCATTTTTTTGCTCACTCCACAGGGGTCTTTTGAGCCATTTCTCAGCTTTGTGGGTTGATTCAGTTAAGCAGTGATATAACAATCCTGGTTACCTGGCACAGGTTAGCTGCAGCGTGGTGTCTGCAGGCGTGGAGTACCACAGCTGTGGTCTGTATCCTCTGTGTGGGTCACCTGACCTGTGAGCAGCACCTGCCCTCCCAGGAGCAGCCAGTGCTGCTGGTGAGGGGTCAGTACACTGGTCTCAGCTACTGAGAGTGGCACTAATTGGTTTGGGTTGGATTTTGTGTGACAAGATTGGCCTGAAGCAACATGTTCAGGGTTTGTCTCATAGAACTGAAGGTGTACCTGCCAGGACAGCAGGCAGCTAGCCTGTGGCAGGCAGCCAAGGTTCAGAGGTGTAAGTAACCTCAATCTTCACAAAGCTGACAGCTTCTTTTGTTACAGGAATTTCTCTTCTAGTGTATTCCTTAGTGCATAAGGAGAAAAATGGCAGTTCCATTCATTACAGTGGTGGTAGATGTGAAAAAGTGGAGTTTGTTGGGGTGGATACCATAAGGAGACCTGTCTGTCCATTCGTGGAATGTTCCAGCTGTAGAACCAGTGGAAAGAGCTGGGTGGGCAGCATGGATGTCAGGAAAGCAAATTGCAGGTGTATGGCATAGCCAGCAGGCCTCGGTGAGCCTGTTGACCTGTGGCCGTGATGGTACTGTTCGTGTATTACAGTGAGCCAGGCGGATTGGGTCAGCTCTGCCTGCTTCAAGGTCAAGGTACCTGTGGGGGAAGGATTGTGGGGAGTTGGACTGTGATAATCAGTGTTTTACTTACAGCCCCCCAAGAAGCAGGGTGGGGTCATGTTCTTTCTACATCTCTATTTTAAAAGTCAGTTTTAAGGCAGGAGTGTATCCTGTTCTAGTGCAGTGTTTAATGAGAAACTAGTCTGTTTATATAAGCAGGAGGCAGGCCATCAGGCTTGCTAGTCAGTAAACTTCCATTGAACTTCTCTAGGCTATCATATGTAACCTGTGTTGCTTTCACCCTGCGTGTGAAGTGAGGATGTCAATATGGGTTGTCTGGAAATTACTCACCCTAAAGTTGCTTCTTACTCACTGTAGGTCACCAAGGAAGCTTCTGCATGCTGTGTGTCATGCAGAACCACATGGTCCAGGCTTTTGCCAACAGCGGCAATGCCATCAAGCCTGTTTCCTTCATCAGAGACCTGAAAAGTAAGAAAGGATTTTGGTTGAGTATCTGTCTACCAAGTACTAGCTCTATGGTTGGAGGAAGGAGGAGAAAAGCCGTGAATGAAGTCTCAGGAATCCTTATGTATGGAAGGTCCCATATAATGGTGCAGACCCCAGCATGGTAGTTAGTACGGATCCATGTGCTCAGTGTTTCACTGAAGGAAGGCTTTCTGCTGGGCACTACTTGGAAGAATAGTTAGGCTTTTAGCCAGGCGGGAGGGCTGTGTCTGAAATTAAGACACAGGCGAGCATGAAAGCTGGGAGGGGGTGAGGGAGATGAGGCGCCAGCTGCTGTGTGCTGTAGAGACCCTGTCTTCTAGTCACATGGCACTCCGACATGATGCTGGCTCCTGGGAAAGTGGCCTCCAGCAGTCAAGATCCTTTTGCATCTTTCTCTTCTTCCTCCAGAGATCGCCCGACACTTCCGCTTTGGGAGCCAAGAGGATGCACACGAATTCCTGCGGTACACCATTGATGCCATGCAGAAGGCCTGCTTGAACGGCTATGCTAAGTATGTGTCTCACTTCCCCACACGTGCTACTTGGCTGAGAACACCTTTATGTTGGGGACAGCACAGAATCCTTGTGAACACAGCCAGCCTCCTTCTAGGCCATCCTCTGAGGTGTTTGTGTTGTTGTCCAGGTCTGACTACCTGGTGCTCTGCAGCCTGGGCCATTAAGCTCTGTTGTAGGGACCTGCTCTAGAAAATTTCTTGAAGCCGGAAGGTGGTGACACACGCCTTTAATCCCAGCACTTGGGAGGCAGAGCCAGGCAGATCTCAGTGAGTTCGAATCCAGCCTGGTCTACAAAGCAAGCTCCAGGATAGCCAGGACTGTTTCACAGAGAAACCCTGTCTCAAAAAAAAAAAGCTTCAAAAGTTGACCTGTAGCCATGAACTTGTTCAGCCTCTCTAAAACCACATCTTTACTTTGAAATAGAGAAGTGGGGGCTCACACTTAGAGAAAGAAGGTAGGGAGATCACACTTAGAAATGAGGGACCTCACACTTAGGGAAGGAAGGAGGGAACTCAAACGCTTAGAGAAGGAAGGAAAGGCTTCATACTTGGGGAAGGAATAGGGGACTCACTTGCATGAAAATACAAAAGCATGAAGGAAAACATAGCATGTGGAAAGCTATAATTCTTTTTGGGTTGCAGGGAGGGGGTTGAGACAGATTTTCTCTGTGTAGCTTTGGAGCCTGTCCTGGAACTCTGTAGACCAGGCTGTCCTTGAACTCACAGAGATCCACCTGCCTCTGCCTCCTGAGTGCTAGGTTTAAAGCCATATACCACCACCACCCAGCTGAAAAGTTATAATTCTTAAAGATCTTATTCTGTTTGATGCTAGATTTTTTTCTTTTGTTTTTAGTGTTTTAGTCAGGGTCTAACTGTTGCCTGAACTGGCCTCTTGCTCTTGATTCTGCTGCCTCATTTCCCAGAGCAGGAGTCCAGAAGTGTAGCACCTCACTTCACTGTTTTCCACGTTTGAGAGCTTGGACCACGGCTCGTTACTCTGTGTAGCAGGTACTCCATGGCTGCCCTGTTGCTCATTCATAAAGGGTGGCATTAGCCTAAGACCCGGCCTTGTAACCGCATCCTTCTGGATTACCTGTGGAAGGTGATCTGTCCTACAGAAGTGGCTCTTACCCTGTGACGTTCTGTTTGCTGTGGTCTCCTGTGCTGCAGTTCTCTCTGCTTCACTTTGCAGGGTCTCTAGTTAGTTCTGTGACATTTACCACAGTCTGGTCTCTGGTGGTTTTCTGTCTGTAGGCCCAGGTCCACTTTCACTTGCGCAGGTTCTCTCTGCAGTCTCCACTCAGAAAGGCTGTTCCTTTATTGTTTGTTTTCTTTCTTTTTTTTTTTTTATTTGATTTGGATTTTGGTTTTGGTTTTCATTTTTTGTAAACTAGGTTGGCCTTGAACTCAGAAATCTGCCTGCCTCTGCTTCCTAAGTGCTGGGATTAAAGGTGTGCACCACCACTGCCCAGTTCTTTTTTTTTTCTTTGAGACAGGGTGGTCAGTAACCCTTGAACTCTTGATCCTTTTGCCTCTGCCACCCAGTTGCTGGGTTTTATGGTGTGCACCACCGTGCCTTGACACCTTTTTTTAAATTTATTTTTATCATTTTTATGTGTGTGTCTGTGGATGTATATCTCTGTGAGTGAATATTGTGTGTGGGTTCCCTTGGAGGCTGGAGGAGTATGTCAGATCCTCTGGAGCTGGAGTTACAGGCGGTTGTGAGCCACATGGCATGGGTGCTGGGAACTGAACCAGGGTCCTCTCGCAAGAGCAGCCAATCTTTCTTAACCACTGAGCCTTTTCTCCAACCCCAAATGAGATCCATGTTCTATCTTATTTTGTTTTTAGCAGGTGTTTGTTTATTTGAAGTCTTCTCTTTAGGATGTTTCTTCTGTCTCTGAGTGTCTCAGACTGTTTAGGTCCCCCTTTAGACCCCGTTGTCACTCTTCTCCTTTGGCCTGGGGACGGTTTTCACTGACAGACAAGAGTTGCCTGCAGAACGCCTATGTATAGATTGAAGCTGCCTATGATTCTTTACTCCAGAGCCCATCTGTCTTTTGCCTTCACCGGGCAGTGTGAAGTGCACCTTCTTGCATTGATGATTTTTTTTTGGAGTGGCGTATATGTCCCTGCCCTCCAGTGTCAAGATGCTAGTCTGTCGCTTTGCCTTCTTTGAGTGGTTTTGGAGCCTGCTGCCTCCCTGTCCTTCAGTTCTCACAGCCCCTGCCCTGGGCCAGGGTGGAGCTGCATTTGACTCTCTTCTCCAGCCCTTCCTACTGAAGGGCCGTGGACCTGCTAATATAGGCAGTTGATTGTCCCTTCTTTTGATTAATAGTTGTCGTTCATATTTTTTCATTGCCTATCATTCCACAAAAAAAATTGTTCTCCAAATGTTTTGGTGATAAGTGTTTAAAAGTTCACAGGAAAGCCTTGCACATCATCCATTCAGAGGGCAGTGAACTGTGCAGCATGGGATCTGGCCAGGTAATGTCGGTCACAGGAGATGGCCTTGGGAGATCTCCACACTTCATGCCACTCAGTGGTAGTGGCTGAGGATGTAACCTCTGGCTAAGAATAGAACCTGGGGGAGTCAGCAAGCATCCGAGAGCTGGCCACACTCTCCTATTGCTGTCGTCTTCTGGAGAATACTCCAGGCCTATCCCTAGTGTGGGAGGTTGGCTGTGGCAGCTCAGTCAAGTAGAGTACTGAGGTGGAGGAACTGTGCCTGGCCAGGCAAGGAAGGCGCTAGTCAGTGTGGCTTAGCGCTGCCCAGGTATCAGGAAAAAGAANGCCCTCCTCTGTTCAAGGCTCCTACTGTCATGTCCCTTCATGTGACAGCCAGTCAAGAAATATTACTGAACCTGCAGCCTTAGCCTCCACAGCCCAGTGGAAGACATGGCAAGGGCCAATGCCGTGGGTCCTAGGACTGGACCTGCCTCCCAGTCAAGGCTTGGGTCCTTCTACAGAGAGTGGAAAGCAGGGATACTATTGGATGAAGATGCTGGGGTGTTCTGTGGGGTGGTCAAGTGGTTGTGAAGGTTGAAGGTGCTGTTGTGGGGTGGGGGCCCAAGAAGACAGATCTGATGAAGAGTTTAGGAACGCTGCTGGGGGCAGGAGTGGAGTAGGGCGTCATCAGTCAGCTGATCTGGTGCTGACGAGGGTGGGATGCTGGCTGTGAATAGCATGCCTTGCTGTACTGTACTGTCCTCGTCATGGCTGCGGCTTCCTTTTAGGTTGGATCGGCAGACGCAGGCTACTACCCTGGTGCATCAGATCTTTGGAGGGTATCTCAGGTCCCGAGGTAAGCAGACGATCTGCACTTTGAGCCAGGAAGTCCTCAGCATTCCCAGACAGGTTGGGGTGTGCCCCAAGCTGCAAGAGCGTGAGCACATGGTTGGGGCTGGAGTTCCCAGGCCTTGTCTTTCTGACTGGCCACCCTTGCCCACTGTGGGACTGTCCCCTGAGGGAGTTGGAGAAGCAGTGTGTGACGTGATGACTGAGTTCTTTCATCGCTCTCAGCCCTTGGGGTGAGGCCTGTGTTCTGCTACAGAGGGCTTGTCCACTGGCCTGTGGGAGTAGCCAGGCAGGCAAGGCCTGATAAAATAACCTGGCATGACCTGTATCTGTGTCTCCAGTTAAGGGACAGTCTCCTTTCGTGAGAGCTGAGTTTAATATTGTAGACCTGTGGTTCTGGGTGTCTGGACCTGGGTGGTGCTCTGGTAGTTCCCAGCTGCCCACTGCTTCTGTGTTCTGTTGCAGTGAAGTGCTCTGTGTGCAAGAGCGTCTCAGACACATACGATCCCTACTTGGACATAGCCCTGGAGATTCGGGTATGCTTGGCAGTGATCTGTGCTCCTGGGGGTGACGAGGGTGAGAGGGAGGCCAGAGGGATCAACAGCAAGAAAGGTGTGGGTCAGAATAGATGGGAATAAGGGCACTCGGCTCCCCTGTGTCCTTTGTTTGCAGCAGGGTGGTTGCCTCTGCTGCATATAGCATGGAGAAGCCAACATTTGTGACCCAAAGTCCCTTCACTCCATTTTTCAGCTTTCTCTGGTCACAGTACTGTTTTGTTTGGGGGGTAGGTCTAGCCTTTGCCTATGCAAATTCCTTCCTGTTAAAGAATAAAAAGTAAAACTTAGTTTTGTGTTCTGAGGCATCAATAGTGGCAGTGCCTCAAACTGGGGCTTGAGGAGAGAACGGCTCATTGCTGTCAGCCTATCCTTGCCTTTGCAGGGACCTTGAGTTGCTGAGCCACCCCAGCTGCAGTCACAGTGAAAGTGTCTGACTCATGTGAAAGATCTCACATGGCTGTCACCTGTCACCTCTAGAGAAGGGCACTGTCCACTCCTTGCTCATCTCCTGGGGGTGGGGATGAGTTAGCAAGGCCGATATTTATGCAAGTCAGGTTTTATCACTTGCTGCCTCAGCCTGAAAAGACCTTAAATCTGGGACTTCTCGAGTCAGGCCTTTTCTCTTGCTGCTCATTCTGTTCTGTTTTCGTCCTCTTCAGCAAGCTGCAAATATTGTGCGCGCTCTGGAACTTTTCGTGAAACCAGATGTGCTGAGTGGAGAGAACGCCTATATGTGTGCTAAGTAAGTGTCATCTGCTTATAAGAAAGTGACTGTCCGGAACACCATAAATAGTTGCCTGACCCTCCTCAGGGATGACTGCTGCTCACATTTCCTGAGTGGCCTTCATCTGTCTTATGGACGCCGCCCACCAGCAGCCTGAGACCCATAACCGCTGCTCATCCAGCACCTGTCCTTGTGATAGAGGCTCCACATGTATTAGCGTGTTGAAGAATAATGCACTGTTTTCCCCGTGTCTACCGTGGAAACTGCGTCATAGAGAGGCAAAGGGTCTGATCTGTAGCCACCCTCAGTGGACGCAATGGAGAACCCTTCACCCTGCTGTCAGCTCCTGCTTTTAGGGGTTGGGTCATCCTTCTGTCTCAGCACGAGCAGTTGTCCTCATGAGGCATACCCTGGGGGAGCTGGCACAGAGGTCATTTTAAAGCTGCAACCACCCAAAGTCCCTTCACTCCAGTTTTCAGGTCTCTCTGGTCTCTCTGGTCACAGCACTGGTTTGTTTGGGGGGTAGGTTGGAATTTTGTCTTGTTTTTGACTTGGGCAGGATCTCCTTCTGTAGCCCTGACTGACTTCACACTCACAGATCCACCTGCCTCACCTCCTGAGTACTGGAATTGAAGGCCAGCAACATTGCATTGGGCTTTCATTTTGTTTTGAGACCAGGTCTCACCATGTAGCCCTGGCTGTCCTGGAACTCACTCTGTAGACCAGGCTGGCCTCATTCACAGAGATCTATTTCTCGGCTTCCTGAGTGCTGGGGATTAAAGTCATGAGCCACCATGTCCGGCCACATTGGACTTTTTAGGGTTTTTTGCTTTTATCCCTCTTTAAATTTGCTTCCCCTGGCTTGGGATGAGATTGCCTTTCATCTCAGTTTCCTGGCCACTTCTCATCTCCTCCACACTGGCCCTGTGTGCTTCCCATGCTTCACAAAGTCTCACCTCTCACTTAGGCTCCTGGTTGGGGGGTCTTCCTGCTTTGGGACTTATGATTGTCTATCTTAGAGTGTGTGGTTTGACTTCAGATGCCTGTTGGCACAGGCCTTCCTGCTACTAAGGCAGCAGGACACCTGCCGAGCACACCAATAGCTTTTCCATTCGCTCTTGTAGGTGTAAGAAGAAGGTTCCAGCCAGCAAGCGCTTCAGCATCCATAGAACATCCAATGTCCTAACTCTGTCCCTCAAGCGCTTCGCCAACTTCAGTGGGGGGAAGATCACCAAGGTGAGTCACCTTGTTGATGTCCAGGCTGCTCTTGAGAAGAGCAGGTCTCGAGATCTGCACGTCTGCCTTTTAATTTTTTTTATTATTTATTTATTTTGGTTTTTCGAGACAGGGTTTCTTTGTAGCTTTGGAGCCTGTCCTGGCACTAGCTCTTGTAGACCACTCTGTTCTCCTGCCTCCCGAGTGCAGGGTTTAAAGGCCTGCACCACCACCGCCCGGCTTAAATTTTGTTTTAGTCTATTTCACATGTATGAGTGTTTTTGCCTCCTTGTTTATCTGTATATCACTTGTAAGCTTGATGCCCTCAGAGGCCAGAAGGAGGTGTTAGAGTCCCTTGGAAATGTAGTTAGTTACAGACGTTTGTGAGCCTCCTGTGATGCAAGGAATTAAACCTGGGTCCTCTAAGAACAGCCAGTGCTCTTAACTGCAGTCATCTTTCCAGTCCCCTTAGACCCCCCCTTTTTTTTTTTATACATGATTTCTCTGTAGCTGTGGCTGTCCTCAGACTCAGAGATCCACCTACCTCTGCCTCCCCAGTGCTGGTATTAAAGGCATGTGACATTACCTAGCTATAGAAGTTGTATCAAGTTTTGAATCTCTAAGAGGATTTATTGTAAAGAATTATCTAGGGTTGGTGAGATGGTTCAGTGTGTAAAGGCACCTACCACTAAGCCTGATGACCTGGACTTGATTCCTGGAACCTACTTGGTATAAAGAGAGAACTGACTCCTGAAACTTGCCATGCCATATACATATACGTGTGTGTGTGTGTGTGTGTGTGTATAGATGTATACATACACATACATATATGTGTGTGTGTATACATAATACCCACATAGATAAAATATAATGGAAAGAACTAAATGTATCCTCCTGAGCTGGGTAGTGCAGACATGGTTGGTGGTGAAAATGCCATGGCTTTGTCCTGAGGAACTTAGGTTTCCTGTGAGCCCTTCTTGGCAATAGTTCAGAGGAGTGCAGTTTGTTTGAATCTGAAGACTGTATTATAACAAAGTTGGGTCAGGGCTATGAGCCCATTGTTTACATATTGGCTTATGAAATTTTGTCATAGAAAGACAGAAAAAAACTGGGTCTGGCAACCCTTGCCTGTCATCCCCAGCACCTGGGATGTGGACATGGAAGGGCTGCGAGTTCACAGGCAGCCAGACATTGGGAGTTGGAGTCTCTCCTCGGGCACATAGTGAAGATTGGTCAAAGCAAACATTTCTGAGGCTATGGATATAAATAACCCGTATTCTCCTGCGTGTTACTTAGCATTCCTTTTTTTTAACCAGGATGTTGGCTATCCTGAGTTCCTGAACATCCGCCCATACATGTCGCAGAGCAGTGGTGACCCTGTCATGTATGGGCTCTATGCTGTCCTGGTGCACTCAGGCTACAGCTGCCACGCTGGGCACTACTACTGCTATGTGAAGGTGAGTGCTGACAGCTGAGCTCAGCTGTGGGCAGGTGACCAGTGCTCATAAAATCTAAACAAGGCCATTGTACTTTTTGTTTTGTTTTGTTTTGTTTTCTGGGAAAAAGCAGTCCTTTGCATCTGTGTTTTGTTCCTCCATTTCGTAAATGTATAGAAAAAATGAGTTTTACACCGTGGTCCTGGGGCCAACAGAATGACTCAGCAGGAAAATTGCTCGCTACCAAGCCTTACCACCTGAGTTCCATCTCGGACCCACAGAGTGGGAGAACAGATTGACCTCCTTCAAGTTGTCCTCTGACTTCCACACTTGCATGGCATGTGCACATGCCCTCCCCCAAATAAATAAGCAAATAAATGTGAATTTTAGGGGTTTTTAAAGGTTCATTAGTGGGTATGGTAAACCATGCCTTTGTAATTCCAGTATTCTGGAAGATTGAGAATTTGAGCTCAACTGAAAGCACTGTGAGCCTCTGCCTTAAACTTGAAGAGAAGTGTGCTTGTGGCCCATCTGTTGACTGCTATTTTCTATAACCATCCCCTCCCACTGCTGCTCAGGCTAGCAATGGACAGTGGTACCAGATGAATGACTCCTTGGTCCATTCCAGCAACGTCAAGGTGGTTCTGAACCAGCAAGCCTACGTGCTCTTCTACCTGCGGTGAGTAGCCTCCACCCTCCCTGGATTGTCCTGCTCTAGAGCGTGTTCTGCTTGAGCCACGGTTCTCATTAGCGCTTTCCTGTCTGTAAGCTCCTGGGGATTGGCTGGAGGGGGAATGCTTGAACAGACCATCTCTAGACACATGTAGGGAGCTTTTGTCCTGGGAAGGACCTTTCAGCCAAGCCCTGCTAATGGGTGGGTGAAAACTGGATGGCAGTGCGGGGAGGATTCTGACTGCCTACAGCAGTGGGTAGGTAATTGTTACTTATGCTGTTACCTTAATGAGGCCTTTGCCTTGGTGTGACAGTAGCCTGGGCAACCTCCTCCAGTGAAGTGACCCATTTCACACTGGGCATAGGCATGCCGCAGATCTTAGGAAGGCACCAGCAGAGGCTGGCTATCCCTGAGGTGTTCTTGTCACTTGGTGCCACCCTGCCAAGTCTGGCAGATTTGGGACTCTGGTTTTCTGGCTCCTTGAGAATCTGCTCTAGAAGGGCTCTGTCCGAGGCTTCTGTCAAGCCTTAGAATGCAGAGAGGACGCAGCGGGGTTTCTAGAAGACTGCTGGGACACTAGGGCCTCTGCTGCTCCTTGCATTGCTTTCTTGGCACAAGTAAGGAAATCCCAATCCCTTTCTTCCCCCTGCAGAATTCCAGGCTCTAAGAAAAGTCCTGAGGGCCCCGTCTCCAGGGTGGGTTCCACTCTTCCCAGTCGTCACAGTGTCATTCCAGATCACCCCAAGAAGAGCCCTGGCAATGGGGTCGTTTCTTCCCCACTGATGGCAAAGGTACTGTGTAAGTGGAAGAACTTGCCTGGCTGCTCTTCTGGTTCCTGCTTTGAACATTGCAGAAGTCTAGGGGTCTTCTCTCAGGGACCTTGCCTGAAAGAAGGTAGGGCTCAGCTGCTGCCCAGGAACTCTAGACAGACTCCCAGGGAACACACCCACTCTTTTCTGTTGACGCTGGTATCTTGGTTGTAGTCATGGCCTTGTGTTTCTTTATAATTCTTTGGTGCTAGATACAGGCATACCTGTGGGTAAAAGGATGCAATGTCTGCATTTATTCAAATGGTTCAGAATAGAAGCTTAGATATGTCTATATACACAAAAACATATACCCACATATACACAGTAATAAAACTTAGTCAGCTGTGGACTTCTGAATTTTAACCCACATGATTTAACTGCAGAGTTGGAAGTCATTGCAGCCATTTGGGAAGCTGGCAGCCTCACTTGGAGAGGTGCCCCTGGTTGAAGGAGGCAAACCTGGGCACGCAGAAGCAATGGCAGGTACAGCCATGAGGACAAGGCTGCTTTACTTGCATGATCCAGTTCAGCACACACGCTTTTGTAAAGCTGCCATTGGAGGAGGAGGCTGGGTCTTTCTCTGTGTCCCAGGCTGGCCTTGAATTTGGAGTGCTCCTTCCACCTGTGCCTGCTAGGTGCCGGGATGTAACTGGTATCATTTCACTTGAAGTCCCAGGCAGATGTAATATACAACAAATGACTTGATTTTGCACAGAGAGAGAGATGTCAAGAGATAGTCTTTGTATGAGTAAGTTATCATAAAATGTAGGCCAAAAACTCAGAAGACAGAAGTAATTAAACCTCTGAAAGGTGGCTTTGTAACTTTTTAATTGATAAGAAACATAGCTATTGGCTAAACTAAATAAAGTTTTGTATGCAAAATAAATATAAAAATTGCCAGGTGATGTTGCCTCACGCCTTTAATCTCAGCACTCAGGAGGCAGAGACAGGTGGATCTGAATTTGAGGCCAGCCTCTAGATAGTGAGTTCCAGGACAGCCAGGTCAGTTACACAGAGAAACCCTGTCTTGAAAAACTGAGGGGCTAGAGAGATGGTTCAGTGGTTAAGAGCACTGGCTGCTCTTCCAGAGGCCCTGAGTTCAATTTCCAGCACCCGCATGATGGCTCACAACCATCTGCAATGAGATCTGGTGCCCCCTTCTGTCCTGCAGGCATACATGCAGAGAGAACATTGTATACATAATAAACAAACAATAAATCTTTTTTTTTTTTAAAGATTTATTCATTTTGTATACAGTGTTCTGCCTCCATGTATGCCTGCAGGCCAGAAGAGGGCACCAGATCTCACTACAGATGGTTGTGAGCCACCAAGTGGGTGCTGGGAATTTAACTCAGGACCTCTGGAAGATCAATCAGTGCTCTTAACCTCTGAGCCATCTCTTCAGCCCACAATAAATCTTTAAAACACAGTAAAGTTTTAAAAATGTTTGCAATAGAGGGCTGGGAGAGGTATTTCTCAGTGGTCAGTGTGTACTTAGCTGAGTTCCAGCACCAGTATTTGCTCTCCCCCCACCCCACTCCCCACATACACACAAAAGGAACTGTAGCAGATGCAAGGAAGCTCACGTTTGCTGTGATTGCTGTGAAGGGTAGGGATGGTAGCATAAAGAGAGCCCAGATGCCATGGCAGTGTGTGGAAATATGCATATGTTGCCAGACAAGAGGAAATTCAGTCTGACCACCTGTGTCAAAGTTCATGAGGAAATCCACAGCCCAGGAATCCCATTTCTGGTAAATTATTACATGACTAGTAAGTACAGAAAAGGCTGACTATATGTGAGGCCGTGCCTGAGCCACAAAGACTGTGGTGACCGAGGGGAGAGATGCAGATAGGAATATGCTCAAGCAGGAGGTGGCCATTATGAGAGGTTTATGAATAGGGGATTGCTTTCATATGGCCTTGGTTTTAGGACATCAGAGCAGCTGGGACTTTTTTATTTCATTGAGTAAATGCGTATCAAAAAGCACGTTTTGACTTGGAAACTGCTGCATAGGGCAGGACTGCATCCAGTGATGTGCTTGACTGTAAGGAGGTGGGGCCAAGGGCGGTGAAGGAAACCTCTGGAGGGCTGCTGTGGTGCAATGGGGGCCTCAGTTCTTTGAGACTTAGAGGTAGCAGAAGAAAATGGTTCCCTTTTTTAAAGATGTAATTTTATTTTCTGAGTATGGGTGCTTACTCTGCTTGCAAGAATGTCTGTGCACCATGTGCATGCAGTGCTCACAGAATCCAGAAGCCACCTCTGTATGATGGGAATTAAATTCAAGTCTTGTAGAAGTACAGCCAGTGTGCTCTTAACCACTGAGCCATCTCACCAGCCCCCAAAACTTGTTCTCATTGACTTCCAGGAATTTTAGACCTCTTGGACTTCTAAAATGACTTCTAAACTACCAAATGTTTTTGTCACAGCATAGGTAATAGTATAAGCCATGAAGAGATACATAGCTGCCAGCGAGATACTGAAGTCTTTGAGGGCCTACCCTATGAGGAGGCTTTAGCTTGTGGCGCTATGATGAAACGGATACATAAGACACCCAGTGGAGGACAGTGTGTATACGGTGGGGCCTTGCTACATTCTTTCCCTGTGCATTCTCTCAGATCTTGGTGAAACCCTGTTGCTTTTATAGGAAGGGCAGTCCTAAAGTGCGGCCTGTTTTGTATACATGTCCTGAAGTATTAACCATTAGCCAGAACCCAGTTGGCTCCCGGAAGCTACCCCTGATTGGGATACCTGCTTTGGTTTGGCTGTATTCCCCGGGCAATGCTCTCTTGGACTCTAAAGGCTTCCTTTCTTGCTCTTCTTTAGCGACAAGACTCTGTGATGATGAAAAAGCCACAGGCCCCTGAGGAGGTTGGTGTGCCTGTATCCAGGAATGGCTCCCTCCCAGTCCTGAAGTTACAGAATGGATGTGTTCCTGCAAAGACATCTGCCGGGTCTCCTTCCCCAAGACTCACCCCCACACCCACACACATGCCTACGATCCTGGATGAGCCTGGAAAGAAGGTGAAGCAGTCAGCTCCCCCACGGTCTCTCACCGCATCCCCCACTACTTCTCAGGGCTCTCCTGGGACCAGCGAATCCAGGAGTCAGCGACCTGGGTCCTGGGCAAGCAGGGACACCATCTTCTCTACCTCCCCAAAGTTCCTGGTCAAAGCCTTTGCTAACGGGCACAGGCTGAAGGGGGAAGGCAGTGGTGTGGACCTGGAGAAGGGGGCTTCGAGCAGCTCAAGCCCTGAACACTCTGCCAGCAGTGATCCTGCCAAGGCCCCGCAGACCGCAGAGGGCAGAGCTACACATTTCTGTGATTCTCAGGGAACAGACTGTCCCACCACTGGCCATTCCAAAGCACTGCTGAATGGAGCAGATCCCAAGATAGTGAAGCTGAAGTCCCCTGCCCTGAGCAGCACCGCCTCTGAGCCCACAAGCCTCATGTCTCCTCCACCAGCCAAAAAACTGGCTCTTTCGGCCAAGAAGGTGGGTCTGTGGGGGTCTTCTCTCTGGAAGTGACTTATAAAATGTCATTTGGGACTCGATGTGAGCATAGGAAGATAGGGCATCGCAAAGGACAATGGCCTCCTCTCCTTTAATCCAGAGGAACAGGGTGTCTGTTGGTGTTCCCAGCCATTTGCCAATTGAGAGCAGGTTGTCTAGGGTGGAGGTGGTGGTTTGAGGGGACACCAGTTACTTAGCACCGCAGTTGTCTGGTGGAGTCTATTCTCAGAGTACTAACCAGTTCTCTGTAAATGGAATCTGCTAGTTGAGCCACAGAGGAAGGACTGTGGGCTCTCGGGCTGCTCAGGGTGGGAAGGACAGCTGAGCCATGGTGGCAGGAGGGACATAGGGGACTGGGAAGGAGTTTCCCATTCAGAGCTTGCATGGGCAGTGAGTGATAGGTGGGAATTGTGCTGGGATGCTTGTTTAAATTTCTCCCTTTCTCCTTTTTATTTCTAACCAACAACACTCTCTGGTTCTTCTTCTGCCATCCCCTTTCTCCACCTACCCCCTCCTTTTTTTTTCTTCTGTCCATTTATTCATCTTTCTGGGCTCTTTTATTTTTATTTTTATTTATTTTTCAATTTTATTTTCTCTCTTCACTCACGGAAACCTTTTTTAGACCACCAAGTTTTTATTTATGTCAATAACTGCAGGCCAGCACCCTGTGGAGGGCAACCGGCAATGACATCCGTTCACCTCCCCCCTCAGCATTCTCCGACCTCACCTACCCCATGAAAGCCACCCACCCCGTCGTTGCCTCCTCTGGGCCTGTCAATAAAACCAGGTGAGCTTGGGCACAGGCCCCGGGGTGCTGACTCCTTCCTTCCTGTGGTTACGTGTACTTGGCTAGTGAAGAGCCATGGGTCATCGAGGACAGAGGCCTCTCTTACCATCTCTGTCTGGTAAAAGAACCTCAGTTGATCAGAGTTGATCATCTTCATAGTTCCAAGTCTTGAGTTCTCACCTGCCTGCCACAGCACGTTGCAACCTGGAGTGCTGGGCACTCTGTTGACCTATATCTCCTCAAGAAGTTAGACCCTGTGTGAGTCCAGAGGCTTGTGAACCCCTGCAGGGACATCTTTCCTGCCAGGGTCATGACTTGGTCTCCGACAGTGCTTCCATTCCTTAGCTCTGTAAAGCATCCAGGCTGCCAGCTGCGTGCCAGGCCTGAACAGGGAGACCTTAAGTGCTTTAGGATTCTTCAGGGCCCTTTAATCTCATCTGTAGATGATCTTTGCAATCCAGTGCAGTACAGGAACACATGGTGCTGGTGTCCCTTAGGAGAGTACTGAGTGGCATGATATGAAGATATATGGTTATCTGGGTTCACAGGGACCCAAATGCCTTGGCAGCTGGGAGATAGGAACAAAGAGAAGGCAAGAGTGAGGTCCTGGGTCACTGCTGGGCTCCTCCAATCCCAGGATGTCGTGAGGGCGACATCTGTTGCTGCCTCCACCCCCACCCTGAGTGTGCATACATCCTGTCTCTAGCACGACATTTTTGGTGTGTTCTTAAATATTAAGGGTCCCAAATGTTGAGGCACTGGGGGGAATTGTTCCTTCCTTGTCATGTTTTTGTGTGAGATGGGGTCTTCCTATATAGACCAGGCTGGCCTCAGACTCAGAGATCCTCCTGCCTCAACCTCCTCTGTACTGGGATTAAAGCTGCGCCACCACACTTGGCACAAGCTAACAAGCTATTTTGTTTTAATTGTTTTTTTAGATTTAAGTGTATGAATGTTTTGCTTGCATGTATATCTGCACCGTGTGTGCCTGGTGCCCACAGGTCAGAAGAGAGGAGCTGGAGTTACAGGTGAATGTGAGCTACCATTTGGGTGCTGGAAACTGAACCTACAAGAGCAACGAGTGCTCTTAAGTGCGGAGCTGTCTCTCCAGCCCCTGTATAAATGTTTTCCTAGAGCTCCAGCAGACACTGAGAGTGACACTAATTTGGGTGGCACAGCTAGTCTCTTCCGTTTGGGTGATGACAAGTACAGCCTCCATGAATCCACTAAGCCTTTGAGGTGCCCAAACAGGCATGCCTCACATACTCAGTTCCTATTTTATTCCTCTTACAGTAGTTGCCTCTATGAAATTGGGTCCCCAGCCCAGATCCAAAGGAACATAACTGTGGATGGTGCATAGCTTGTTTTGCTGCTCTTGGAATGCTCAGTCCCCAAGGGAACCATTGTGGCCTCTGGAGATTGGAAAATCAACCTGGGCAGGATGTTTTATTTATTTTAGCTCAACACATTTGAGTTGAAAACTTGAAACATAAGGATTTGGTTTCTATGTTTTGTTTTTAGTTTTTGTTGTTTGAAGGAAACGTTTGGGGGTTTGGTTTTGAGACAGGGTCTCACTTGCATAGCCCTGGCTGGCCAGGAGCTCACCTGTCTCTGCCTCCCACGAGCTGTGACTGAGGCTTATGTTGGGCTGACCAGCTGATCTTGCTTGCTGTAGCCTTTGCATAACTCAGATTTGATATGTGTTGGAGGATGACCTTGAACTTATGACCTTCCAGCCTCTATTCCTTAAGTTCTGGGTCACAGCAAGTGTCGACACACTCACTTGTATCATTTATCAGTCTGTTTGAAGACAGGCTGTCAAATGGCACAGGCTGCTCTTCAACTCACTAAGTTGTAAAGGCTGCCCTTGACTGTCTGGTCTTTTTACCTTAACTTCCTAAGTGCTATGATTGCAGGTATGTGCCACCATGCCTGGATTTAAAAAGAATAGAATGTATAATACTCAGATCTGTGCTCTGAGTGTAGCCCAGTGGTACAGTGCTTGCTTGGCATGCCCAAGGTTCTTGTTCAGCTTTCAACCTACCAAAAAAAGCCAAAAAACTTTGTAACAAGAAACTGCGACAAGGACTAACTTTGATTTTACATACATTGAATTTTGTTAGCCTGCCTTTAAAATTAAGCTATGGAATTTGCATGTGTATCTAAGAATCACAGAGACAGAATAACCTTTTAAAATTCCAGGGTGAGCTGGGTAGGGTGGCGCTCACCTTTAACCCAGGCACTCAGGAGGCAGAGGCGAGCAGATCTCTGTGAGTTCAAGAATAGCCTGGTCTGTGTAGCCAGTTCTGGGCCAGCCCAAGCTATATAGAAAGATCTCATCTCAAATCCTAACCTGTCAAGGGAGCTGGGGTGAGGGTTGGCAGAGGAATGACTTGTGCAGGTCTTCTACAGTGACTTTCCCTGTACCCACTGTCTACAGGGCTGTTGCACCTGCTCCCCGACCGTCTACCCTCCCGAAGCATTCCATCCACCCCCATTCTGCATCACTGTCCAGTAGTAGCGCCAAGCCCTTAGGGACATCAGAGCCACAGAGCTGCCGTTCCTCTGCCTGGATGCCCCTGCCTCAGGTCAACGGGCACTTCCTGTCCCACTTACACCAGCTGCCAGAGGCCAGCGAGGCCCCGCACAGCCCCTCCAGAAAGAGGAAAAAGACCCCTAATGGAGATCCCCAGAGACTGGGTATAGATACACATCTCCCACAGTGCCTTGGGGGAGCACCTGCAACAGTACGCAAGAAGAGGAAGAAGAAGAAGAAGTACCTGGAGGATATGGCTGCCACGGCTCCCCGGCAGGAAGGCCAGTCTCAGGACCAGAAGGAAGAGGGTACACAGCCCCAGGTAAATGACCATCAAGTGAGTCACATCCTGGACAGTCACCATGTGAGCAGCAGGAAAAGGAGGAAGAGGAAGAGATCAGAGAGACTTAGCCAGGAAGCCATCCTCTCCCAGAGTCTTCTACAGCATGGGTAAGAACATGGCTGGGATGTACCCATGGCCTTCCCTGGTGGTGTGGGCTAATAATACAGTGCTGGCCTTGACATGGGATGGAAAGTGTCCTGTGTGAGTTTATGCCATAGGCCGAAAGGAGATAGCCACATCCAGGCCGTGGATATCACTGTGCATAAGAAGGACCAAGAATTACAGGGTCATGTGGCCCCAGGCCAGGCTGTGTGTTTATATGAGGTTGCAACAACATCCTGTGGATGCAGTGTACGTGCCCCGGATAAAGCAAGGACTGTGTGTTATCTTTAGCATCATGCTGACTGTCACTGTGGACAGCAAGCCTCACACAGGATGGAGTGAGCTCGGTGTGGAGTAAACCCCTATCCACACGGCACTGCCAGTGGTCTCAGGAATGTTGGGGTGGAGCTTTTGGGTTTTTTTTTTTGTATTTGTTTGTTTGTTTTATGTGCATTGATATGGGGGTTTCAGATCCCCTAGAACTAGAGTTACAGGTGGTTATGATGTGCCATGTGGGTGCTGGGAGTTGAACCTTGGTCCTGTAGAAGAACAGCCAGTGCTCTTAAATTCTAAGCCATCTCTCCAGCCCTGCTTTGGTTTCTTTCTAAGTCCCCCTTCCCCTTGTAATTAAATAGATTTAATTTAATTTTAATTTGTGTGTGTTTGTGTGTGTGTTGTGTGTGCGTGCGCATGCATGTACATCGAGGTCAGAGGACAGCTTGCAGGTGTTAATTCTCACCTTCTACCATGTAAGTTCTGGGGATCAAACTCAAGTTGTCAGCCTTGATGGCAAGCACATTTACCCACTGAGCCATCTCAACAACTTTTTTAAAGCACTATATTTATTTGTTTACACGTGTGTGTGTGCATGTGAGCATGCTTGCACAGACCATGGCACATGTGTAGTGGACAATTTGAGGGAATAGGAATCAAACTCAGGTCAGCCGGCTTGATACCAAATGCCAGTAATAGCTGAATTGTCTCACAGGCTCATGGGGTGGAGCTGTGGTGCCATCAAGGAGCTTCACTCTTGCCTGTGGTGTGCCTGCAGGGCTGACTGTCCCCCTCCTCTGGCTCCCCACAGCTGCAGCCCTGCAGACCACTGTGAGCCTGAGGCCAGGACAGAGTTGCAGAGGAAGAAGAGGAGGAGAAAAAGGAGACATGCCTCACAGCAGGAGGAGGAAGAAAGCCAGCACCCAGAAGGCCAGAGGGGCCCAAGGCCCAGCGTCACCCCAGTCCCTGAGTTGAGCGTGAATGGCCATCTTTGTAGCGACCGCCTGGGTGAGGACTGCTGCCGGTCGCCACAAAGGTGGCCTCTCACTATTCCTCATTGCAGGCAACTGGGAGCTCTCACCACACGCCATCTTTCTGTCACCGGCTAATCCCTCAGTCGTTTCAGAGAAAAGGCATGGCTAGCATATACATGAGCATATAATCCAAGAGCTCGGGAGGGAGGGAGGCTGCAGAGCTCTAATCTAGGTTCCATGCATCTTGTAGTTCTGGGCCTGTGGTGCAGCTCATCACTATGGTGCATGGCAGAGCAGAGCTGCTCACTGACGGTCAGGAAGCCAGAGAGAGCAAAAGGGTGACTGTGGACCTACTCCTCCTGGGGAGGGCAAGCGCCCAGTGCCCTGAAACACTTCCCACAACAGGGCATGGTCTTGTGGGACACTTGAAGGTCCTACCTGCAGCAGGCCCTTTGTGGCTGCCTAGTTAGATTGCACTTGGAGGTGGTTCTGTCAGGTGAGGACAGAGATCTCAGTGCTGGCTTTTTGTTGTTTTCTCACGAATGGACTTGGACAGTGAGGTAGGATTATCACTAGGAAGTTATCTGTTGGTGCCATTACAAGGATGTGTGATTGTTTCTTCAGTGATTTTTGTTTTAGTATGTCCTCTGATTACAGGACTGGGACAAGCGCCTCTTGTTTGCTGGAATAGAGGTCAAGAACCTGATGTGGTGCAGGCATTGCTCCAGGACTCATCTGATAAGGCTTATGGAAAAAAAGGTATGGGTCTGAGGCAGGGCTTCCTAGGGACTGACTGATTTGGGTTGTGGGAGGGGGTGGGGTGGGACTTGGTGTGCTATGAGATGTGGAGACCACACTGCTCAGGTTTATAAACTTCAACGGTTGTTGAATATGCTTTAACATGACCTCTGCTGTGGCAGAAAGGCAGATTCTGTCCCTGGATCCGAAAGATATGAGACCCAAGAGTAGGACAAAGTGGGGAGCATAAACCCTGGGCCACCTGAGCAGAATATCCCAGTCCCCAGTTCAGAGGAGCGAAGGGATAAAGTCCTCCGGCCCTCGTGTTGGCAGTATTGACTTTGGCCCTGTTTTACAAAGCAGACTTGGAGCATGAACCCTTTTTCTAAAGTGAGAGCCCAGGTTAGAGAGAAGTTTGCAGTTGGAATTGGAGCTCACATTGATCACACCCACCTCCCCTTCCGTGTTTCTTCTGTTGAGAGGCAGTCAGAACCCTACAGTGGTTAGAACAGATGGGCCTTGGTGATAAATGAGTCCTGAGGAGAATCTGCAGGGTGACTGAGACCCATGGATGCTGACAGGATGTGTCTTGTACAGTTTTGACCTGGGATGGTGAGCCTTCAGCAGTCAGTCAGGATGCCATCAAAGATAGCAGGTTGGCCCGGACCCAGACCGTGCTTGATGACTGGGATGAGGAGTTTGATCGAGGAAAGGTATGGTGTGCGGCTGTGACCATAGGCTTGGGGCCACAGGTGGGCACGGTTCAACGTGAGCATTGAGAGCAGTTTTTGGTGCAGTTGTGTGTGCGCAGAGCAGCTGGGCGAGGCTGGAGACAGCCTCCTGGGTTCCCTCCCACTGAACTGTTTCTCCAAGCATCCAGCACCCTGGGCAGGGTGGGTCTCTTCCTTCTGTCTCATCCTCAGGAAGACGAGGGTGGCAGGAGCCTCCCTCAGAGGCCATCCATGTGCGGTAACTGCACATGTGTCTAGGACGCATATGCCATGTATGTAGCAAGAAGCCTCTGAGGCTTGGAGGAGCCCTCTCTGGGAACTGTGTGACACTGTGATTCTTAATGTAGGAAAAGAAAATTAAAAAGTTCAAGAGAGAAAAGAAGAGAAACTTCAATGCCTTCCAGAAGCTCCAGAGCAGACGGAACTTTTGGTCTGTGACTCACCCTGCTAAGGTCACCAGTCTCAGCTATCGCCGCTAAACTCACTGTGCTTGTAAGAGGTGAGCTTGGGTGTGTGCCTGTCTGCTGCATTGCTGCATGTGGTGCTCTGTATATCTAGTCATTTGGTGGGCATGTTAGTGCTGTTTTGTACATCTGTCTCTTGTGGCTGATTGTGTGTCTGGTGTGTGTGTAGCATGTGTAGTCTCTGGTGTATGGTCTGTTGTGTATGTTTATCTGTGGGGTGTATGTACTATGTGTCTGCGGCATGGTATGGTATTCAATATGTGTGTCTATGGTATGTATGTCTGGTATGCACGTGGCATGTGTGACCTGTGTTATGTATGGTGTCTGTGACCACTTGGTATATGTGTGTAGTGTGTCTGCCTGGTGCATGAGTTTGTGGTGTGTGTGTCTTGTGTCTATTTGTAGGTGTGGCTGACTGTCTTTTAAAGGACCCAGGGATGTCATAGGATTGTCATTGTCTCTCTTCTCACCAGGAAGACCAGTGCGCCTGTGCCACTTCATCCCAGAGCTGTCACATCACATCCTGGGAACTGTCCACTTGGCTCTGAGGAGGGGCCTTGTGCAGACTCCACTGCACTGTGAGCCTGCCATGGTGGAGGCTCCTGGTGCTACTGTTCACAGATGATCTAACGTAGAAGCCCTGGGGCTTCAGCTCAGGGCCTCTGGCATTCATAACGAACCTCGCAAGAGAAAGACTTGCCTGTGGTGTCATGCCAACAGTAACCTAGGAGACATCTGCAAAGGCTGAGCATCCTTATAGACCCTGGGGTCTAGGTAGGAAGCCCCTCTGTTCCTGGTCTGGGGTTGTCAGAGACAAGACTAGGGCCAGCATCTCCCAGCATGTCCTTCACTCAGGATGGCGGCATGTTAGTGCCTCTTCTGGTGAGCCCTCCTTTACTCTCCTGCTGGAGCTGTATCGTGGCCCTATCCTCAAAAGGGCCTCTGTATGACTGACTGTCAGCTGCAGAACCCCTGGTGACTGCACTGCCCCCCACCCCCAAGTGTATCTCCTCAAAAGGCCTCCATACCTTTTAGAAATCAGCAGCTTCTAGGCATAGGAGAGCCTTGAAATATGTCCCAGCGCCTCTGCTTCTAAGGCTGCTATCCCTGCCGAGGTGACTTTGACGAGCTTCTCCTGCATCTGCACTAACCTACGGGTCTCTGTCAAGGTGGTGGTCTTTAGAGGTGAATTCTCCGTTGTTTTACTACTTATGATAAAGCATTTATTTTTGACCAGGCCTGTGGCTTCCTGTAGCAATATGTTCCCTGATATGCAAATACTGGCTTCATTTGCTCAATTTTGTGAGTGCTTTGAAATTGAGAAGATTGTATGACTCAAAAAGAGTCCTTTTCTGTCTTGCTCAAGCTGTCCCTGCAGACTTTGGTTTAACAAGACTCCCTAGTGAGGGCCATATTTCCAAGGGAAGACAGCACCCAGGAGATGGGAATTTCCAGAAGGTTCTTGCTTATAGGGCACGTCTCTTTCCCGAAGTCCTAGGCTGCTCTGGACTGGCCTCAGTCTGGGCCTCTTGGGAGGGGTGGGGGCTGCCTTGTCAATTCCACGTGTAGCGTTTTATCCAGCTGCCCAATCAGGGCCTTGGTGCTGCAATGTGGAAAAAGCTGTTTCCGTGTGAGGAGGTAAGGTCTTGTTTCCATGTGGGTGTTTCCCTCCTGTTTGTGTCCCTCCCTTTGGAAATAAAGGGAGGGAGCAGCAGTTCCATGGTGGGTCTGCTGGCTGAGTCTTCCAGACTAATGTAATCAGTCTTGTGTGGGCCAGGTTCTGAACACCGTGTCCAGGAAGGGTGAGGACTCCATGCGTTGTCTTGGAGGGAGGCAGGCACCGTCATGGGCAGGGATTGTCATTTCACTTGTGGTATTGTCATTTGTTCCTGTATCAGTTGCTTCTAGGCCACATTTGTTTTTTCCTATGACATTCTCTAGTTGAGTGTCGTAGAAGCTGCCAGTACAGAATTGATCTGTCTCCTGTGTTTTCCTCTACATTGGTTCCTTCCTTTGTCTGCTAGATTATCCGTTGTAAAATCTCTTCCAGGGGAGTGTAACCCACTGCTTCTTGTATAGTCATGATCCCCCAACTGACATCCTGACCTGGCAGCATATGTTACCATCAGTGAAGGCAAGTCTTTTCCTTCCTTAGAAGCCATTAGAAACAGGCTAGGGACACAATGGTCCTGGAAAAATCACCAAGAGTTCTAGGCGACATATCCTGACATAAGGTAGCTGAGGCTTTTCTAAAAGTAGCCATTTTGTTGGATCAAATCATATCAGTTTGAACTTTGTGTTTGGCAGTAGATGTGGTTTGGGCCCATGTGCACAGGGCTGTCTCCCTGGTGTTTCTGTTCTCGCTCACCCGCCTGTTTGGGGGCTGTTCTTATCCTACATCCTTGTGTGGCTGCATCTATGTGTGTACAGGTATCCCCACACTCTCCACTCTCTCTCTCAAGAGCTCCCAGATATTGCCAAGATCTTGGTGCAATAAAGTAATGCATTTTTGTGAGTTCTCTCTGTGTCTGCCTTTTCCTTTCATTTGTTCAAAAAGCTCTCCCCAGCCCTGGCCAGGCTGCCTCTCCAGATGAGGTGGCTGTTTCCATGATGCACTCGCAGGCGGCTCCACAGCTGGGATCGGAGAGGATCGTCCTTTGAGCCTGGGAGTTACAGGCCATCTTGGACAATGTACTGGGATCCCCTTCTCGGGAAAAAAATAATGGTTTTAAAGAAAAGATTTAAAGAAATGTATCTAAGTTTATCCCATAGTTGTATTTGTTTAAATTTAAGAATGAAGGTGGATGGGCAGTGGCAGCATACGCCTTTAACCCCAGCACTTGGGAACTGAGTTTGAGGCCAGCCTGGTCTCCAGAGTGAGTTCCAGAACAGCCGGAGCTGTTATACAGAAAAGCCCTGTCTCAGAAATCCATAAAAGAAAATAAAAAAGACAACTTCTGGTTCTGTGAATGTTGGGGGTGGTTTTTAAAAGAATACTGTAGAAAGGAAACTCAGAGAAGTGTTGTTTCCTCTAGGTGTATTGTCAAGTATAGAATGTTGTCACCATCTGTTGTGTGGGACACTTTCTGGGGAGACATAAACAAATGTCCACCACCTCATAGGGTGCCAGTGACAAACTGTAGACAGACTTCACTGGAGCCCAGCTCTGGAGACCAGAAAGGTTATTGGGTTTGCCTACAAAATCTGACTGAAGAGAAGGGAACCACACCCAGGCATGGATAGTGACTTCCCACCCTTCTGCCAACCCTGCACAGGGCATATACTCTAGCAAGTCCTGAGACTAAAATCGATGTGGGAAGTCCTTCTGTAGATGTGTTGCTCTTATAGGTTAATGAATAAAGCTGCTTTGGCCTATAGCAGACAGAATATAGCCAGGCTGGAAGAGAGAGAAGAGTACGTGGGGATCAGAGAGATGCCATGTAGCTGCTAAAGGAAATAGACGCCTGAGCCTTACCAGTAGGCCACAACCTCGTGGCGATATATAGATTAATAGAAATGGGTTAACTTAAAATGTAAAAGTCAATAAGAAGCCTGAGCTAATAGGCCAAATAGTGTTGTAATTGATATGGTTTTTGTGAGACTATTCGGGCCTGGATGGCCAGGAAACGGACATGCAGTCTCCATTTACATACAGTTAATGGCAAAATTACCTACAGGTGTCTGGGAGGAGCTGAAGGGATGACTTGAGGCACAATTAATAAAAACAGAAGTTGGGGCTCAGCCTGAAGATCTGAAAAGCAAAACAGCCAGCCACTGGCTCTTAACCTTGACCTGAGTCCAAAATGGCGATCCTGCCTCCAGGAATCTCAGAGACTGAGAGCAGTTTCCTCCCATTTTATATCCTCTCTAGTTCTGGGATTAAAGGCATGCACTGCCTGGTTTCTATGTCAAGTAGTGTGGCTACCAGGATTAAAGGTGTGTGTTACTGTGGCCTGGTCTGTAAGGCTGGCCAGTGTGGCTGTTTTACTCTCTGCACTTCAGGCAAGCTTTATTAAAAATACAAATGAATTGCCTTTACCATGGCCGAGATAGATGAGAGTCCAGTGATGCTCCTCGGCCCATCTAGCAGGAATATCAGCTGTCAACTACCCAATTCTGAGGGTCTTTTGAAAGCTGCCCCAGCTCTGACAGTGGCTGTTATGTTCCAAGGATAGTGTTGTACAATACCACAATGCTCATATCAGCATAGTCCCTTCTGATCTAGTGGCACGATGTCCCGGCAGCTTCCCCAGCCACAAGTTGGAGGCCTGATGAGAAGACACTTGTGCTTTGTGTGGCCTGGGTTTCTTCCATTGACACAGGACATTGTTAGGTGTCTATGGAAATTGCTGGTCCCTCAATGGCCATCCCAGCCCCACTGGTTTTGCTCAGCAGAGCATCTGTCCTGAAAGTTGGGATCAGGCAGTTCCCTCCAAAGTTGCCTGTGAGCAGGAGGGTTCCAATTAGGAAAGCCAACCTTCTGAACCCGTGACTCAGACCTGGAAGTTTCTGGTCTAATAGACGCAGGGATTTGGTCTTTGGCATAGTGTTCTCAGCTGTTTATCCAGACAATATGAGAACAGAAAAGCAAGCATGGATGAAATGAGTGAGGTCACTGCTGGCCACAAACCAGAGAAGCGTGCAGTGACTTCTCAGTAGCCAGGCTGACACTTCTGGGGCACAGTGCTGACAAGGGTACTAAGATCACCCTCTTATTGCCACTTTGCCAAAGCCTGGCTGGCTCTGGCATGAATGTGAAGCCAAGCTGATGACTTGTGGTTGATGAACTGGTGGTTCCAATGTAGGATGAGTCCTTTTGGAAAAAGACCACAAGGATGGAGGTAGGTATGGCTGGGTCTACCGGTAGTGCCTGAAGGAGGTACAATGTGAGAGTGTTGACATGGGGTCAGCTGGGTTCCTGGGATAACCTCAGGCAGTGATAAAGGTGACCTAGGCAGGTGATACTGGCTAACCTGGTCTAACTGGCCTCTTAGACTCCTGAGCTGACAACTTCTGCACCTGGAGAGGGGCAGAGTACAGAGGACACAGTAAGGATTGACCAGGCCTGTGGGAGGCCAAGAAGACTGGGAGCCCAGAGCTAAATGCTTACTTTTCTTGTGGCAAAGTACCAACAGAAGTTGATGTGGGATTCCCCTCTGTGTGCTATGAATACCGTTGGTGAATAAAGAAACTGCCTTGGCCTGTTGATAGGGCAGAACT
>LOEQ01000244.1:747417-762518 GCA_001685075.1 Bramus lutescens | reverse complement strand
GGCTGAGTTTAGAGCTATTTAAGTCTCAGCTCTAAGCACAGGCTGCGCCTATGGCAGATGCTCAGCAAATGCTAGCTAGATGAATCTGTAGGTTTCAGTAGGAGAATAAATTGCTGAGGACCAGTCAGGGACCAGAATATGAAGCAGGCTGTTGGTGTTGGATCTGTGCCTCATTGAGGAGCTGTCAGGAGCAGTTCATCTCAGAGAGCAGTTCAGACCTGAGCTAAAAAGACTAAAAAACATCTGAAACTTTGAGGTACCACAAGGGTATTAAATAGTATTATTTATAGGAAAACACACCAAATAGAGTTGCATGTAGCACCTCTTGACTATAACACTAGGTTTTCAGTGACAGATAAACAGTTCACCTTGTTGTTAACTTGGCCTACAGCAGCATCCCTGGTGACCTGTGTCCTGGTTTGGAACAAGTTGTTTGGTAGGTGTTAGAAGGAAGACCCAAGGTGCTGTGGTGAACACCTCAGGTTCTTCTCCAGGTGACACTTGCTTCCATCTTATTTTTAAGCAGGAGCATATCTGACTTTGTACAAAGCACACATCAAGGCAGGAAGACTGTGCCACCATCTGCAGTGACAGTGTTGAGGGCTTCCCTCTGGTTTGAGCTTTACAGGCCTCCCTGTGGGGCACAGCAGCCACTATTGCACCTTTTCTCCTTAATGAGGAGGTGGGCCAGAAGCAGGGGCCTAGATACCTCCGCCTGAGGCCTTCTGCCACCTGCCGTGTTTACTTGTGTGGAGTATGAAAGCTAGGCTAGCTGCAGGCACCCAGGACCAGTTAGAAAGGAGGTCTGGGGAGGCAGAAGGTGGAGCCAGAGTTTAAGAGTCCAGTATTGGTGGGAAGAAAAGCAGGCTTAGGTCTGGGGTATCAGGAGTCTTGTTAGAGTGGTCAGTGAGGACGAAGCTGGGCACTGCAGAGGCAGTGCAGAGGCTTGAGGCAGCATGCTTCTGTTCTCAGCCATCATCCTAGGGCCGCAGAAACTGCTGAAATGGGGTGGAGGTTGTATAGTTTGCTGCATCGAGGATGGAGAGCTAGACCTGGAAATATCTGGGAGTTCCCACCTCTCGTTTTCCCTTTGGACCTTGACACCCTTCTGAAAGCAGCTTCACTGAACATAGTGTGCTAGCGTCTGCTCGTCCATCTCCACTCAGCTGTACTTTCTTCTTAGGAAGAACACCAGGGAATGCTGCTTCTCCTGCACACTCTCCCAGGGTCTTCAGCCTTGCTTAAGCATTTTGTGTGGCTCCAGCACAGCGCCAGGGGTCACTAGCAGCTGTGCAGTCAGACTTCAGAGCAAGAAGTGCCTTTGCAGTTATCCAGCCGATTCCTGCTCAGCACTAAAATAACAGCCATTGCCTTGGCTCCCAGGAGAGCAGGCCTCTGAACACAGCCAGCCAGGAAGAAGTGTACTGCCCCTGCCAATGTGACCCCTCTTGTCCGTGGAGGTTATCAGCTACCATTTTGTTTCTCCTGCCTTGGTACGGCAGAGAGCTATGGGGGCAGGAAGTCAAGTCCTGCTCCCTGCAGATGGACTGCTGTGGATGGACCCACCCAGCACGTCCCTTCCTTTCTTGAGAAAATAAGGAAGTCATATTTTGCCTTAACCCTGTGTTTCACACTTTACAGAGGACGGACTCATAGAACTCAACTTCCGACCTCAGAGACATGAGTCTCTTTTGAGGGTCAGTGTCTGCTCTGACCCCATTCTTAGTGCTCAGTATTCTTTCCCTGCCTTACTTTGAGTTAGGATTCTGAGCAGCAAGCCCATATGAAAGGCCATGGTGCTACCACAGCAGCATCAGGGTGCCAAGCAGGCGTTTCGCTGACAGTGAACCAGAGCACAAGAATGTTCCTAACGTAAAGAAGGGTTCCTGCTCTGCCTGGCAAAGGAGCCCCTGCGTTTTCCCTGAGGAGAAGCCTCAACAGCAAAGATTGCATTTCCTGTGGACCCAGCTCATAGAACCATAGCAAAGGAAGAATTAAAGCATGCTGCTCATCTGTGGACCTCATTTATGTGGTGCCCGCTGATGGTGTGAGGTTCACGTGTCCACCAGGCACACATCATACATAAGGAGGAACCTGACATAGTGCTGCCTGGTGCCCGGTGCCATCATGTGTTACTGCTGGCACCTTTAGAATACCTCTTTCTCGTCACTGTGTACAGTACTGAAACTTTTCAGCTTTTACCATTTTGATGTTGTTGTCATTGAGAAAATTCTTATACACTAAGAATTCAAATTTAGGGACTAGAGAGATGGCTCAGAGGTTAAGAGCACTGACTACTTTTCCAGAGGTCCTGAATTCAATTCCCAGCAACTACAGGGGGGCTCACAACCATCTATAATAAGATCTGGTGCTCTCTTCTGGCCTGCAGGCAAACATGCAGCCAGAACACTACTTTAAAAAAAAAATCCAAATCTAGCTTAAGAAGCAGACTCACATTTTCAGATGGAAAGACCTGTGTGTTTAAGGTGGCACAGAAAGCTGCACCACGCCAGCCGTCTGCACTGCTGGTAGCGTGGGCTCTGGTGGTCCGTCTGTGCTTTTGTTTGCACTTCCTGGGGTAGGCGAGCTTCAGCATCTTTTCATGTCCCAGTTCTTGTGCTTCCTCCTCAGTCTGTCTTTGACATCCTACCTTGGGTCTCAGAAACACAGCTCTTGCTTCTTCCAGGCCCTCCTCTGCACAGGACCCATCTAAGAGCAGCCCCTGAGAATGCTTGTGGGTAGGGCAGAGATGAAATCTGCTCCCACCCCCCAAGTTGCTCTGGTGCCTGCAGCAGAGGTCAGAGGCCTTGGCCTCCTGCTAAGCTACAGTGACTCTAATGGGCCAGCAGTTGGGCTTGCTCTAGGCTCAGGGAGTTGGGGCCCCACCCAATGTCACCATTTATTCCCGAGCTCCTTTCAGACTTCAACGCTGCTACCAAGACTACGAACAACTCCAAAGAGTGGATGTCTGGAACTCTACTGTGATGCTCTAGTTAGGGTTTTGGCACCTCAACACAAGTTAGGTCATCTGGGAAGAGCAAACCTCAACTGAGGAATTGCCTCTATCATATTGACTAGTAGGCAGTCTGTGGACATTTTCTTGATTAATGATGTGGGAGGATCCACTGTGGGTGGTTCCATCCCTACACACACGGTCCTCTGGTATTTAAGAAGGTAAACTCAGTCACCTGTGGGAGCAAGCCAGTGAGCAGTGTTTCCTCTAGGCCTCTGTGTGACTTCTTGCCTTGGGTCTCCCTGGCTTCACTCTGTTATGGACAATAGCTGTAAGCTAAAGGAACCCTTTTCTTCCCAAGCTGCTTTTGGTCATGGTGATTATCTCAGCAATAGAAACCCAACTAATACATGTGAGGTTAGGGTAGAAATACCCCTCTCAGCTTTCAGGCCCTTGTTGAGTGAAAGTCGATGGCAGTGGATGGCCTCGTTGGAGAAGCTTTTCATTGTTTCTGTGACCTTGTTGGAGAAGTTTTTCATTGTTTCTCTTCTTACTAAAGAGTCTCAAAGCATTTTAAGTATAAAGAATTTCAGATCCTCCAGGATAGGGAGGTTGGAGTTATGCCTGGGCAGGGTGTTCATTGTGTTCTTTAGTGTCTTAGGTGTAGAGAGCCTGCAGGCAGCTCTGAGCATCCTCAGTGACCTGAGGGGCCACCGGGATACGTTGGTCTGTGCCTGTCTCATCAGAAGTTGCCGAAGAAACCAGCGATGGTGGACTCTCGTCAGAGGCCATCTTTGCTCCAGCAAACCCTGTGCCTGAGACAGGAGTAGGGGGCTAGTGGGTGTGTTTGGAGTGTTAGAATCAGGTAAGAGAGGCAGTCGAAGCCACCAGCACCAGTAGGCGAGGAAGCACTTTCTCTTGATGACATTTGGAGTTTTAGCCACCCGTCCCTGTTCTCTCTGGAGCTGGAAGACCTCCAGGTCCTTTCTCCCTGGCGCCTCCTTGCTGCTTTTCTTTTCAGCTCAGCTCAGCAACAGTGGAACCCACTGTCTCAGCCGGAGTCAGAGTTACCAGCCCGTTCCAGCTTGCCTTCCAGACTTTACCCACTTGGCCACCCTTCCGCCTCTGTTCCACCCCCCACCTCACCCCTGAGTCTGGGCACTCTTTCCTTCCTGGTGAACTCTGGCTCAACGGCAATCTTGGCTCTTGTATAGAGTCAGTTTAGACTAATGTGTGCCACTCTTGTCCGACACCTAGCCTGTAGCACTTTTATGGCGCACTACTTGCTGTATGATTCTTCTTTTTGTAAGAAACACAGTGGAGCCCTATCTCATCAACTTTGTATCTTCCATAGTCACTAATAAACCTGATTGACTTATTGTTATAAATAATTGTTGAATTATTAGTCTAAGAAAATAATTTCTTAAAAACTTACGTTTTCTCTGTCTGGATTCCTGTGCTGCAAGCAGGTTTTCCCCATTTTTTGTTGTTGTTTTTTTTTCCTGGTCACTATGCTTTCATAAATTTGGTTTACATGGATTCATTTTAGCATCTTTTTTCTTTAGGTATGGGAGGGACTCAGTTTGCAGCCTTTCTCCCTCCTTCTGGTCTGCTGGCTCCCTGTACCTTCTAGTTTGTGCCTACAATTGTGTTCATGCAGGCTTTTGCTATCACATTCATTTAGCATGGGTTCCAGCTGAAGGTGACCAGTCCATGTGCTGTGAGTAAAGCCAGCAGAAGACCCACTTAGTATGCATGTTGGAAGCGGCCACATAAGGGAGAGCCATGGAGAGCCTTTGCACATTATGGGTGAGCACCTAGGGAGGGGATAAGTCAGGATTCACCTGCTGGGGTCTTTTAGTCCCCAGAGTGTGCGCATACCTGTATAAGAACAGCACTACCACCTCAACAAGGCAATTGTAACACTTGGGACTGTGAGAAGAAGTGCAGACAGACATATTCAGTGTAAGGTACCACGTGACAGAGCGTGTGAGGGGGCCATGGCTGGTGTGACACAAACGTGCTAATCCTGTGAGCTGAAGGTTGTCAGGCGATGCCATAAAGAGATACACAGGTGATCAGGGAGTCTCCCTGGAAGAGGTGGGGCTGTGGAGTGTGGGGATGAGCCTGCAAACAGGAGGACGCTAGACTCCTCAGACCTGGCAGAGCAGGGAGAGTGGACTTTCCATACACAAGAGGCCGAGAGACAGGAGCCTATGACTGTGTCAGCAGGATTCCCTATCCACATTTCATTGAAGACTTGTAGGCTTTTGCAGCTTAAGACAGACACATCATAAGTGATTTAGGATTTGTGGCTGATTTTAGAAGACATGGGTTGGAATGAAGAACACAGTGTTTGAGTCCAGTCTGGAGACACTGCCATGATGATGAGGATGTCAGTCCATAGTCTCTGTCCAGCAGGGATGAGCCCTAAAATGAAAGATGGCACAGGGACAGGTGCCTGTGGAAAGAGGGGCAACCTTAGACAGTGGTTCCCTAGTGCAGAAGGCTATAAGGAAGAGAGGCCAGGGGTGGGGATCCCCTTTTGTTATATGTCTAGAGTCATGGTTCTTAATCAGAGTTGTCCAGGGACTCTCAGCAATATCTGGAAACATTTTGGTGGTCACACCTGGCTGAGAGAGGGTTGCTTTGGCAATGGAAACAGGCCTGGTACTCTAGCCCCTTCTGGCTTCTCAGCTTTTGTTTACTTTGATACCCTCAACTGGTCCCAGAAGCACACAGGGATGAGTTCCCAGCACCGAGTGATGTGCTCTATATGGCCTTGGGGCCCAGACTGAAGAACTGGCCTAGGGCAGTGAGGCGTTTTCAGGTTTTTCTCATTGCTTATTTGGCCACTTGTTTAAATGGCCACCTCCTCTCTTCATAGTCTCAAGCAATGCCTCCTGGTGTGTCCGCAGTCATGACATGCCTTGTTGCCCCTTCAACGTTATGCTTGGACCTGTGGAGTTTTTGTCCTGGGCTCTGGGTCCCACTTACCTTGCCTAATAGGTGTTCTTGTGACCCTTGCACTCCTTGAAGACTCAGAGACACTGCTTGTGCCTAGGCTGTATGTAGCTGTGTTTCTTGTCACCAACCATCTTATAGAATCATCCTAGAATCAGTCTGCCTAGTCCTGCTACCCAGGGCACTTAGCACATGTGGTTCCCCTCTGGTGAAGAACACCTGGGTGCCAGCATACACAGACAGCAGAAGAAAGAAGGCTGCAGCATCCCACGTGGAGGTGGAGGGAGGAGATCCTCCAGGGGTGGATCTTGTAGAATACTGCCTCTCAAGACCCTCCCAGACGGGATGTAGTAAGGGCAGACTGGTCTGCCATAGGACTGGCACATGGGCTGAGGTTATGCCACATGGGTGACAGATGTTTGACACCCAGACCCATGTCTTGTGTGAGAAGGCGGAAGGGTTACCCTCCTCCTGGAGAGAGCAGCCATCAAGCTTTGCTTCTAAGAGGAAAGAAGGCAAGCGCAGCCTATGAGCAAATGCGAGCCGTGCCTCCCCTCCCCCAGGAGGCCAGGAAGAGGGTAGCAGGAGGGGCGGTGTGATTACATTCATGGAAATGAGCCTGCTAGAGAGGAGCCGTGCGAGTGTCAGCTGCTGCTGCATCCCCGGGGCTGCGCCAGCCTTCCCCACCAGGCTCCGCTCACTCCCGCCCGCTGTTTGGCCATTCGGCTTTTGTCTCCTCTGGACGCCTCCTCCCCTGCCCTTGTGTGCTGGCACTCAAATGCTGTCCTTGCTCCAGCTCTCCCTGCACCCAGAGCTGGGAGAGCTCCGGGGAGCCTGGGCCTGTGGGGTTGCTGTACAGATCCACCATGGCCTCTGACATGAAGAACTGCAGACCAGCTGAGGTTTCGATGTTGCTGCCCAGGGCTTGACAGGACACTGGGGCCAGAGAAGAGGGGACACGCCGCCGCTGGTAAGATTCTAGTGGATGTGCATGGAACCGGTCTGCAGCTCCCCCGTTTTGCCTAGATGCAGCCTCTCCCACCCTGCACCCCATACCCTGCAGCAGGCAGCAGGAGCTGACGTGTGCAGCTGACTCTGCATGTCTGTCCTTGGATTCCCATCCCCTGCTCTCTCCTCTCAGGGATTTTCCAAGGTGCTTCTGGATAGGTATCCAATGATTTGTTGTTGTTTCTTCTTGGCCTGAGACTTAAGAGCAACCCAATAACCAGTTCTCAGTTATGGCTTTGATAAGGTTAAAATTAGGATAGCAGAAAACCAAGGGGCAGATTCACAGCCAGGCTGTCTAGATCTGCCCACCACTTGGGGTTTCTGTTGACTCGGGGGCCTTTGGACCTTCCTGGTTGGGGCAGCTGAGGTTCTAGCAGAACACACCGAGAAGAGCAAGATTTGACCTTAGGCCCTTTCCAGCTGTTCAACAGGGAGAAGGCTGGAGTATGCAGGAAAATCCAAGGTTGTGTAAATGACTGGTGTGCAAACAGTCTTTAGAGAGGAGGAAAAGTGACAGAGAAGTAACTTCTGAAAGCCCCCAGTCTGCTTCTGTTTGGGATGCACAGGGGGTGTGGTGGCCCAGCTGTGCAGTGTGATAGTGGCTGCAGCTGGCAGGCACCAGAATGACAAGTGCTTAACCCAAAAGACATAGTGTCCTCTGACCCCCAGAGGAGGGAGAGCTGACTGATTTGGGTTCCTGGGGGAGTAGGGAACTCTCCGGCTGTCCAAGAGCTAAGAACCCAGTGCTGTCCGGGAAGGGTCCAGAAGACTCTTCCTCACCTAGGGGGTCCCAGCTTTGTCCTTTGTAGAGAAAGCTGGGAGCCTGGTGCTTTAGAGAAGCCGCTGCGAACCCTGGCTGTGTCATTGCTCCTGCCTGGGGTCTCTCAGCTATGAGAGGATAGCTACTTGTTTTAATAAAATCACATTTTTATAATAAAATTTGATGGCTTAATGCTTTTGTTACTGCTTTGAAATTTGACCTCATTTCCCTTTAGTGAGTTGCCTAAATTATAGCACTCAAAATCAGTTTTGAGTTCTAGGATTTATTGGATAAATTGTATTGATTCTCTAAATAATAGTAAAATATCTTTCTTTTATAATAATGTTCTTGGAGCCTTTAAAATATGCATTCCTATTCCTTGTCACACATGAGGAAACTGGGGAAGAGAGGTCATGTTTTGCCCAAGGTCACAAAGAAGTCAGTGAAGTCCTGGCTGGTGCTGGGCCTCCCTCCTGTCCCTGCAGTGTCCCCTCTGAACTCAACAGGCAAGGTTGAGGCAGAGGCTGTTGTTAAGGTATTCATCCCTGAGCATTTAACACAGAACAAAAGTCTTCCCTCAAAATGCAAAATGTGGCAATAAAATCTTTAATACTCTTACTTCTGAGCAGAGGCCTGGGTGTATTTCCCTGGAAAGAATGTAAACTAGAGAGTATAAATGTCCACATTGGCAGTTTGCCCACCACATCTGTCTCGGAGGCCATTCGTGCTTGCTGCATGTGGATTGAACAGGCCTGTGAGTGCATGAATTTCTTTAAAACTCATATAGTGCAGGAGGGTAGTAGATAAAGGATGTTCTTTCAAGAACCAAATCATAGTAAAAAGGCTCTAAACTGGAATCAAGAAGTTAGAATATGATCATTAAAATTTTTGTTTATTTTTAATTGTGACAAAAATCATATAATATAAAACTTACCATCTTAACCGTTTGAAGCGTACAGTTAATGGTGCTGAACAATAGTGGTGTATCCACCCCCAGAAATGTCCCCAAAAAAGGTTACCACTCTGTCCCTATTAATCTTCTCAGCCCACCCTCGCCTCCCCAAACCATCACTACTCTCTCTGGGGGTGCAAACCAAGAACCCTTAAGTAAGGGAAATCTCACAATGCCCATCTTGTGATTGGGCATTTTACTGAGTGTCTTCAGGTTCATCTGGGTTATAGTGATGTCAGAACTTCCTTCCTTTTAAACCCCTAATGGTGTATTCAATTTTAGGAGGATTGTGAAGGTTTGACTCAGTAGGAAGGAATGGGATTGGTTCTTTAAAGCTGGCAGACTCCACAAAGGTGTGATGGGAATTTAGCACAGTTCTGGCAGCATGTGTATCACTAGGTCTCTGACTACTATCACACGCCTTTCCTGTGTCCACCTTCATCCTTCGATCCTGATCACTATCCCAAGGACTGGAAACAATTGTGGCTTTGCTATGTGGCCTGGAGCATCAAAGCTGTGGGTTTCCATCTTTTGCTGTTACCTAAAAGATTCTTGGAAAGTAGTTGCATTCTCAGTCCTTCTGAGTGACTCAGCCCCATCACTTGTGAGTGAAGTGAGGGAAAACAGACTCTCAAGACAGTGTAGCAGTGATCAGTAAGTAACTTGGTCCTGTCTTTGAATCTGCAGTTGCTGGCTTCTATGCCAGCCCCTCCTGCCTTGCCCCTCATTCCCTGTGGTTTCTGACTCACCGCTAGATAGGCTTAGGGATGTCACTTTTCTCTGTGCTCCACTTCAGAGGGTTCCTTCAAGAAGCAGCCTGCCAATTTACTGTTTGCTGAGGGGCACACACTGATGAGATAGCTTGTTTTGGCCACATAGCCGGTGAGTATGGACTGTGGGTGATAGGATCAAGTGACTTTATTCAGTTCCACAGGTGGGTGCAGCACCCAACAGATTTGGCTCACATTAACATGCATTTCTAAATTGTCTAGATCTTCTCTGGACTGATGTTCCTCCAAGAAGGGAGAGTCTGCCGTCCAGCTGTGAGCCCCCAGTAGTTGTAGGTTGGATGAGCATCAATGGTATGTAGGCAAAAGAGGAGGAGAGTGAGCTGGATCTGTAGGTGAAGGGACCTGGCTCAGGTTAGGGTACCCACTGAACCAGCTGTTCCATCTCTTTTCCTGAGCCGACCGTTATAGCAGTGGATGGGTAGTTCCATTTACAGAGAGGCGAGCAGCTGCTTAGCATTGGTGTGGCCCCAGACCCTGAGTTCTTTCTAGTGCTTGCAAATTTTTGAAAGTGTAAGTCCCTGGGGTTTCCCGGGTGAAAAAGTGATATAGGCCCCTGGAAGGGACAGACCCTGGCCTCATTGCTGCTGTTACACTGGCCAGGTTCACTCTGGGGCAGACAGTTGATGGGTTGATGCCTTGCCATGGCTGGTGCTGCTGGCCTTCGGGGCTCCTCATACTGTGGGCCCTGTGGGCCTCACAGGACATTTCAACAGCAGCTTCCTGTGTTTGTGCTCTTGGAACTCAGAGAGCCACTGTCCTCTGAGAGTGGGTGCCTGCTCTGTGGGGCATGGGAAAACTTGGGCTTGGTTTTACCACCTCTGTAGTTCTGAGCTGTGCTTAGGTTTGCCGGAGGTGAGAGATAGGGAAGGGGTGGGGAGAAGGAGAGAAAGGAAGAACCCATATACATGTTCATTCCAGGTCTGGATAGGAAAGGTAGCTTAGCAGGAAAGTTGCATGGAAATATGGGGGAGCCCTGCGGCCTGGGTTTGGGGCTATTGCCATGGCAGCCATGCTTTGTCCATTTATCTTTTTCACAGTGAGGAAAAGGTGAGCCCTCCGAGAAGACCCATTTCTTGGTCACTCTTTAATATCTCCCTGTAGTACTGCATTAAATGTAGACCTTTTGGGGGGGCTCTGTGGATGCTGGTTAATAACTATGGTAATAATAATAAAAATAAGGCAGGAAGAGGGGTCTGAGGAGAGCAAGATGACCTCAAAAAGCAGGAAGAAGGAAATCTGAGTTCCAAAGCACACCTGCACCCGTGTGGCTGCTGACTAGAAACTGACGTGTCTGTCACAGGAGCTACATCCTCAGTGGGACCTCATGTCACACCACTGGGCAGCTGCCATGGAACAGAACAGGGACTGCAGGGCTTTAGACCCGTGCCTGCCGTCCTGTGCACATCTTCTCTTCCTTGGCTTGGAAAGAAGGCACCGTCTCTTTAAGACGGTTCTCCTTTGTATGAACTGGCTGGACCATATTTTAGCTCCGGGTTTGTGCCTACAGTTAAAATCTGCAAAGCAACATTTAAATAAATAAATGAAAGCTTCCCTTGTATGGCTTTTGCCTTTACAACTGGACACAATGGCTCCTTGTTGTTCGGCCACTTTAATCCCCTTCATTAAATTGGAACCTGGGAAAGGATTGGTGTGGAGACCAGTGCCAGACTGTTCCCTCTGCCTGCTGGCTGGACACCTTACAAATTAACCTCAGAGCGTGGGTTCCTGGCTCTCAGGCTCAGGCAAGGGTGAGTCCTGGTGTGGCAAGAGGTCTCCTCTGATCTTTCTCCATTGTGCTCTGACTGCGGCAAGGACAACCTGCTGCCCTGCCCAGTGGCCATTCTTTTAGAGAAAAGGGTTTAGCCGCCTCTTGGCACAGAAGCGTGGCTATAGCACGTGGCAGTTGGGGGAGGGGAAGTTGTTTGTTGTTCTGCCATCTGGCCTGTCGGAGAGCTCTTGTGCAGTTTAACCCTGGCGGACCATGGGGTTAGATAGCCTTTCCTGCTGGTTCCCCCTGGTTCTGTAGACTGGGTGATCCAGTGTCCCTTCTCCTTCCCACCATGGTTCCACTGTTCATAGTGTCTGTGTTATCAGCCCAAGTCCCCGGAACCTTCACACCCCAGCAATCATTTAGATCCTTTGTATAAAATGAAGCAGTCATTGGGATTTGTTTTATTCCTCTGGCACAGAGGCTTGAACTAAAGATTTGCATTGGTAAGATTGGTGTTGTGTTGGTAAGGTTTGGTGTTGGGTGTTGTATTGCTGTTTGGTGCTGTCTTGGTATGGTTTAGTGCTGCATTGGTAAGGTTTGGTGTTGTGTTGATAAGGTTTGGTGTTGTGTTGGTATGGTTTGGTGTTACATTGGTACAGTTTGGTGCTGCGTTGGTAAGGTTTAGTGCTGCATTGGTAAGGTTTGGTGCTGTATTGTTCAAGTTTGGTGTTGTGTTGGTAAGGTTTAGTGTTGGTAAGGTTTGGTGCAATGTTGGTAAGGTTTGGAGTTGTGTTAGTAAGTTTTGGCGTTGTTTTAGTAAGGTTTGGTGTTGTGTTGGTAAGATTTGGTGTTATGTTGGTGAGTTTCTGCAGAGGGAAGTACTTGTTAAAGTGTTATATTTGTCTCGTCTTAGAACAAAATTCTAGGAGGATAAGATGAGATCTAGATTGTTTTTTTTTTAATTTCTTCTCCTAATTTCTTAGTTCTTTGAACCAAAATGGGAGGAAGCATTGGTTTCAGGTTATTACATATTACAGAAGAAGTAACTTAGAGATCACATGGTTAGTGTCAGGAGACTGGATCAAAATGGCAACAAATGCCATGCCTTTTTTGTTTTATTTTTAATGTCTTTATTATAACTGCAAACTGACTAGAAGCCATTTGTGTGGCTGCAAGGACACAGAGTCCTTTTCCCTGGAAACTCTGGATTAGTATGTTAGACATGTGACATGTGAATATTCATGGTAGGCCCATCAGTCCGTTCCGAGGCCTTGGTGTTAGTCTGTCTGGGTCTTCAGTGGCTTGTTACTGTGTCAGAGCCAGGAATGAACTCTCACTTCCTCCGTGGTGAACAGAGGATCCAACACGTTTTTTCTTCTTTTGAGTAGTTGCTGTGCCTTTTTTCCCTTCTATTTTACTTTCTCAAGTCCCGTAAGTGCGTCTGCACTGTGATCTTCTCACCCTGGTCTTTACTCAGGCTCTCGCTTCCTTTGTCCCTGTTCCCTGCAGTGGGGACCCTGACTCTCCCATCACACCTGTCTCGTCCATTGTTGCCATAATAAGAACTATTCTTCCCTGGTGAGCATTTTATGCTTTGCAAACAGACTGATTCTGAAAACCAACAAGCAGCAAATAGTACAAGAGTGGAGATACTGAGTGAGCTGCTCTAGCATCCTTGGCTGCCCAGACTTCTCACTGACTTCCTCCCAGTACTCTCTTTCCTATTATGTTAGAAGGGGAAATATGCCCATTTCACAAGCATTTCCCAGTATCCCCAAGACAGTATTGCTGTACAGCCCTTGCTGGCTTCAAACTCGGGCTGCCCCTACCTCAGCGTCAGGAGTGTCGGGGTCACAGACATGTGTTGCAGAAGAAGTAACTTAGAAACCTCATGGTCAGTGTCAGGAGACTGGATCAAAACAAATGACAACAAATGTCGTGACTTTTTTTGTTTTATTTTTAATGTCTTTTTAATACACCCTGTTCTTTATTTGCAGTCAATTTTGTTCATTGCAATACCCTTCCTGCAGTCCACGGCTTACATGCCAACCTGTTCTGCTCCCAGTCGTTTGCCATCCTCAGGCTCCTGAGTTGGCCCTGTCCTTGTCCTACATTGTGCTCCTCTTGAAGTCAGTTTAGAACATGCGGCCAGGAGCCTGGCTCTCTGCTACTCAGGCATCTGATGGCTCTGACTTGTCCCCATCTTGGCTGAAGATTGGGGTTCAGGAATTTTCACTTAGAATTTTGAAGACCTTCACACTCCTCACTGGACTGTGTGGATCTCTTCAACTGCAGTCTGAAGAACCCCACTCCCTGCCATGTAGAGGTCTTGGGGCCTATTTGCATCTATTTATTTCTATATAGGACTTTAGTTTTTACTGTGCAGTGGACTGATTGGCTGCTCATGTTCAGGTCTTTTCTTGTTGCTCTTCTTGTAGGCTCAGGTTTGTCCTTTACACCTTTCTTGACATCTTTTTTAGATAGGAGGATTGAAAAAGGGAAAAAGGTTTAATTTAATTTACAAGAGTATGTTCTTTTTTCCTCTTTAATTGTCCCTTTTTCAAGAGTCTGGGTTTTGTTTTGTTTTAAAGAGCAGAGTTTTCTATTTGCTACAGGGTTTGTTTGTGGTCTTCTTCTTTCCCACTATAGGTGTAACTGTAAAAGGGAAGGCTGTGGGGAGGGAGGTTGGGTCTTAGGACTTAGGGGCTTTGCTAGGTGGAGCAGGCAGGAGCCTTTGTCTCAGGGTACTGTGGGTCTCCAGGCATCAGAACCAAAGGCTCCCATCCCACCTGGGGCAACTACCCACTAGATAAATAGCTTGCTCACCAGCAGCTAGTCCATTCTTGTTTGCTTGTGATGAATGTGTATTCCAGACTTTGGCACACAGATCCCTGTGACTAGGTACCAGAGAGATGATGGCATCATCACGTGATTGCCTTCTGAGTCCCAGGTTCTCTGTCAGGAAGACTTGCTGAAATCCTGTCTTCTGATACCCTACAAGAGTGTAGGTTTGTTGACTTGTTAGACTGTCTTCCTTATTTCTAAAGTAGCGTCTTGGAAGGAAGGCAGTGAAAAGCACAACTTGAATATGAAATGCAGATAATGGGACCTGACTGCCACAGTGATGAGGGAAGGGTGGGTTCTTTGATTCTCAAGGCAACCCCAGAGTTTCTGACTCAAGTGATAATGGTCAGCCGTCTGGGGATAAGTTTTTTTTAATTTATTTTTTAATCAGCTTTATAGTAAGGACTTGGGATTTATTAGTCTTGCTTCTGCTCAAATGGATGCTTGTAGGAGGAGGGCCCTCTTGCTCATCTCGGCTAGCTTAGCCCTGAAATAATCACACAGGAACTGTATTAATTAAATCACTGCTTGGCGCATTAGCTCTGACTTCTTATTGGCTAACTCTTACATCTTAATTTAACTCATTTCTTATCACCATGAGGTCTTGGCCTACCAGCAAAGTTCCAGCACATCTATCTCTGGCGGTAGATCCATGGTGTCTCTCTGACTCTGCCTGCTTCCTCCCAGAATCCAGTTCCATCTTCCCTGCCTACCTAAGTTCTGCCCTATCAACAGGCTAAGGCAGCTTCTTTATTAACCAATGAAAGCAACACACAGACAGAAGGACCTCCTACACAAGAGGCTCATTGATGATCTAATTAACCAGCTCTGTAAGCATCAAATCAGATCCTAGATATTAATGTCTTCATGGAATAGGGTTTTTTAAAATAATTTATTTAATTTTATTTTATATACATTGGTGTGAGGATGTCAGATTCCCTGGAACTGAGTTACAGACAGGTGTGAGCTGCCATGTTGGTGTTGGGAATTGAACTCAGGCTCTCTAGGAAGGCAGCCAGTGTTCTTAACCACTGAGCCACCTCTGCAGCCCCAGAATAGATTTTTTGTTGTTGTTGTTTTGTTTTGTTTTGAGACAGGGTTTCTCTGTAGCTTTGGAG
>LOEQ01000244.1:721659-740373 GCA_001685075.1 Bramus lutescens | reverse complement strand
ACCATCTATAATGGGGTCTTGTGCCCTCTTCTGGCCTGCAGGCATACACACAGAATGTCGTATACCTAATAAATAAATAAATAAATAAATAATTTTAAAAATAAAATATGTATCAAAGTAGTGGAGTATTGGATTTAGGGAAAATGTAATTAGATAACCTAAGACTCATACCTGTTCATTCCAAACCTCAAGTCAGGCTGGCCAAACATGGTGGGCTCACACGTGTAATCCCAGCATTTAGGAGACAGAGGCAGGAGAATTGTTGTGAATGTCAGCCCAGCCTGAGCTATAGTCATCCCTGTCTCAACCAGGAAAGAAGGGAGAAAAAAAAAAAAGGACTTTCTACCTTTGGGGATTTGGCCAGTGCAAACGGTAAAATTACTGTTGGTTCCCAAGTATAGCCAGGCTTATAGGAGGTTTTAGAAATGTCACCTCGCTTCTACCCCTAAAATTCTGAGTCACTCAGTGGCCCAGAACCTGTAACTCAGTTTGTCTGTGGGATTGGATGAAATGGGCAGACGCACTAGGTGAGAGTTTTCTCTGCAGGGCTCAGGGGCAGGTGTGTGAGTGAGAGCCGGCATCCTGCATGTCTGACTCATTCCCTCATCTGTTTGTGGACCACACCCTGGGAAGCATGGTCTGTGAACCTGCATTTGTTTGGTCTAATGCACAGTTAAGAAAACTGCAGCTTGTTTGTACAGCATCTTAAAAGCTGACTGTGAAAGCCCTACGTGACCCATCTCCATACAACCTTGACCCTTCTGCCCGAAGGGAAGGAAAACACGGCCACCACAAGCATCGACGTGCTGATAGCACCCCTGGACGTATTGACCCCAGACTTGACTCTACATCTGCCCTCTGAAAAGCAGAGGGAGGTAGACATCTACGTAGAGGAATGTCACTCAGCAATAGGCAGGAGTGTTGTGCTGGCAGACCTTGAAGACAACAGGCTAAGCGAAAGAAGTCCAGATACTCCATGATTCTGCTCACATGAAAGGTCCAGAGTCGGGCAGATCAGTGCATAAACGGTAGACTGAGAGTTCCTGGGGTTGAAGAAGGAATGTGGGTGAACTGGAAATGGGTGTGGGGAACTTCGCTGGACTGATGAAAGTATTCTAAAACTGGTTATGATAATGGTTGCACAGCTTAACTTATTAAAAGCATTCAGGTATACACTTAAACCTTTTTTTTTAAATTTTACATACCAATTCCAGTTCCCCATTCTTTTCTTACCCCGCTCCCCCCACCTTACCCCTACCCTACTCCCCATCTACTCCTCAGAGAGGGTGAGACATCCTATGGGGAGTCAACAATGTCTCTCACATCACTTGAGACAGGACCAAGGCCCTCCCCCTGTGTCTAGATTGAGCAAGGTATCCCTCCAAAGGGAATGGGCTCCAAAATGTCAGTTCATGCACTAGGGATAAATACTGGTTCCACTGCTAGTGACCTCACAAACTGTCCAAGCCACACAACTGTCACCCACATTCAGAGGGCCTAATTTGGTCCTATGCAGGTTCCCCAACTGTCAGTCCAGAGTCAGTGAGTTCCCACTAGCTCAGGTCAGCTGTTTCTGTGGGTTTCCCCATCATGGTCTTGACTGCTTTTCTCATAATATTGCTCCTCCCTATGACTGGACTCCAGGAGCTCAGCCCAGTGCTTAGCTATGGATCTCTGCATCTGCTTCCATCAGTTACTGGATGAAGGTTCTATGATGACAANCCAGTGCTTAGCTATGGATCTCTGCATCTGCTTCCATCAGTTACTGGATGAAGGTTCTATGATGACAATTAAGGTAGTCATCAATTTGATTTCAGGGGAAGGGCAGGTAAGGCACCCTCTCCACTATTGCTTAGATTCTTAGCTGGGATCATCCTTGTAGATTTCCTGGTAATTTCCCTACTGCCAGGTTTCTCACTAACCCCCAGGTCTATACACTTAAAATAGGCAGATTCTGTAACATGTAGACAACAAAGTTTAAGAAAATAAAAAATCTAAGAGAAGCCATGAATCTAGAGGGAAAGAGGTCAGTGAGCCTGAGCATGGACCAGGGCTTTAGCTGACCAAACCTAGCTGGTCCAGTCTTCCAGAACTGTCAGCAGTGCTCATGAAGACTGCTGCAGGCCAGAGCTCCCGCTGCCGAGCACTAATGGCTGCACTTCTCTTCCAGGAAGAACATGCAGAGGAACAAACAGGTAGCCATGGGCAGGAAGAAATTCAACATGGATCCTAAAAAGGTACTCAAAAAGAAGTGACAAAACCCCGAGTCTTAAGGTGCAGCCTCCTTAGTGATCAAGCAGCGTTGTTCTAAGCTGCTGTTTGCTGGTGTACGTGCTGGGTGGTTACCTCACTGTCCTGAGTCTGGCGCCCTGCAAGGCCCCATCCCTGTGTCCACTGGTGGGTGCTCACTGTACACGTGCCAGGGCCCTCACTCATTGTCACAGACTCTTTCTGGTCTTTCTGCAGGGGATCCAGTTCTTAATAGAAAATGACCTGCTGAAGAACACTTGTGAAGATATTGCCCAATTCTTATACAAAGGGGAAGGGCTTAACAAAACAGCCATTGGTGACTACCTTGGGGAGAGGTGAGGCATTTAGAGAGGATGGTCAGACTCATGGGAAGAGACAAATTCTTTAGTTCATGGGGTGACTGGTCCTAGGTCAGCAGGAGCCATGGTATTGAGTGGAAGTGTCCTGAGGAACAGTAACTTACCTGTCCGGGGTATGCAGGTTCCTTGCTTGTCTAGTTAGTAAACAGAGCCAGTCCAGCGTCATTCTGTGGATGGCCAGGCTTGATAGGCCTCATAGCCTGGGACTCTGGGGTACCATCTGTTTGGGGTCAGGGGTCTGACTTGTGCTCCATCCCATCTCTTATTTGTTTCCTGACAGAGATGAGTTCAGCATCCAGGTCCTGCATGCGTTTGTCGAGCTGCACGAGTTCACCGACTTAAACCTCGTCCAGGCCTTGCGGTGGGTGTTGTCAGTGGGGCCTGTGTGCTGTTTGACTAATGTCCCCTCGCGGGGGTCATGGTGACTGTGCTGAAGTATTTAAGGGGCCAGTGTACATGCCTGTGAGTGGGAAAGCATGCTAAGACTGCTTATTGGTTTGGGGGCTGGAAGGACTGTCCAGTATTCAAATATTGAAATTGTTTCTACTATTCAGAATATAGAGCCCTTTAATATCTTGCCCTAAACTAGATATCTCATTTCATTTTAAAAAGAAAAAAATAAACAATTTTTTGGGTTTTTTGAGACAGGGTTTCTCTATATAACCCTGGCTATTATGGAATTCACTCTGTAGACCAGGCTGGCCTCGAACTCACAGAGATCCTCCTGCCTCTGCCTCTAGAGTTCTGGAATTAAAGGCCTGCACCCCCACTGCCCAGCAACTTTAATTTTTAACCAAACTTATTTTGTGTCTTTTAAAGACATTGTATTTTTAACTTTCTCTGCTACAGGTATAAATTCTGAGGTTATTTTTTGAGCTATGATCTTAATACATGCGATAATTGCAAACGCCATTTAAACCCATGACATGGGCCTATGTGACTTCCATGGTTTCATCATGAATGCTCTGAATGAATCCTTACCTTAGAGTTCATTTTAAATGATTAACTTCTGTGCTTTAATTTTGTGTGTTATTCTGAGGAGGGGGGCCGTTCTTTGGAATAGGAAAATCTCAATGTCTTGGTTTACCTAAGCACTCACTTTACCTCCAGTTAAAGCCACAGTGATGGGCAGTGGCTAAATTCGCTTCTGTTCAGTTTCTATAAAAGTGGATGGAAGCCCCCTCTGATATTAAAGCCACCAGCAGCAGCAAGGCAGGTCAAAACAGTGCTCCTGTCTCCACCTTTAGGCAGTTCCTGTGGAGCTTCCGGCTCCCTGGAGAGGCCCAGAAGATCGACCGGATGATGGAGGCCTTTGCCCAGCGGTACTGTCAGTGTAATAACGGGGTGTTCCAATCCACAGGTGCGTGAGGAGGCTTCTGTGTGAGTGGGGAAGAGAGCTTTCTCCACAGGTTCTCTTCTTGGCAGTGGAGGGTTTCTAAGACATGAGGAACAGTTTGCTAATGGTGTGTATAACTGTGAAAGATTGGAAGCATCCAGAAGAGCATGACAGAGATGCAGTAAAGACCTGGGTGTGACGTAGTGGTAGAGTGCTTGCCTCTGTGCATGAGGCCCTGGGTTCAGAATTACCAAGCATGTAACTGTTAAAGATGTCTCCAGAAGCTGACTGCGGTGCTTTTGTCTGTCTTCCTAGCTACTCAGGAGGCAGAAGCAGAATTATGACTATAATTGGCTAGTTAAGCACAGCCTTGTCTTAGAAAAAAAAAAGAAAAAAGAAAATCATGTTCTTAAAAAGATATTGGCATGGGAAAATGATAAGATCAACAAAAAGCATGTGTATGTGTATATATGTGTGTGTATGTATATGTGTATCTATCACCTGTGTATGTGTGTATATGTGTGTGTATCTATCACCTGTGTATATGTGTATGTATGTGTGTGTATATGTGTGTACCTATCACCTGTGTATATGTGTGTATGTATACGTGTATATATGTGTGTGTCTATCACCTATGTATGTGTGTATATGTGTATGTTATCTGTCACCTGTGTATTGTGTATGTTTATGTACCTATCCCCTATGTAAGTATCCATATATATGTGTTGGGGGGACAGTGTGTTACAGTGTCTGTAAAGTGATTTTTCTACATACTCACATTTATATAGAAGAAATAAAGCAGACCGAATATTACTAAATAGAATTGTGGGTAGTTTTTATCTTTTCTATGCATTGTATTGGTTTGGGGTTTTGTTGTGTAGCCCTAGATGGCCTGGAACTCTCTTTAGATATCAGGCTGTACTGGAACTCACAAGAAATCTGTCTCCTGAGTGCTGGAACCAAAGATAAGCTCCACCATGCCCAGCTGGCCGTTTTATTGTGTTCTGTCTAAATCTTTAGTATACTCATGTGCCTTGCTCCTTTCATGATCATGAGCATAAGCCTGGGAACATGTGTGCACATGGCTCACCCACTCTCACTGCCCATGGTTTTGTATTCCTGATCTTACTTGGGTTGGTGTCTCCTGTCCTGAGTGGATGTTTCCCTTGCTCTCACATTCTGTTCTTCTCTTCCCTAGACACTTGCTACGTCCTCTCCTTTGCCATCATAATGTTGAACACAAGCCTACACAACCCCAATGTCAAGGACAAGCCTACAGTGGAGAGGTTCATTGCCATGAATCGAGGCATCAATGATGGAGGAGACCTGCCCGAGGAGTTGCTCCGGGTGAGCAGGGCCAGAGTGGCTTCATTTCAGGTGGCCAAGGATCATCCTTATAGGAGAGGAGACAAGGATAACTTGCCAAGTGCCTGCTCTCTTAATTCATTTAAATATGTGAATTGCACAAAGGCCAGCGAGAAACAGGAAGGGGAAGAGGCTTCTAAATCTGAAACTAAAGGCTTGAGTAGACTCCAAGCTGCTATTTTTTTTCCTTCCTTAATTATCCACCAAGCATCTTATTTTTGTCCATGTGAGCTGATGTAGAGCAGAAAAATGGTTGTGTTCTTCTCTAGTCCTTACTACAGGCTCACAGTGAGTGCCTGTGGGATGAGTAGACAGAGGGGAGGAAGAAAAGCTACTTCTAGAATGAAACATGCAATTTCGTCTTCTGTCCCAGAATCTCTATGAGAGCATAAAAAACGAACCCTTTAAAATCCCAGAAGATGACGGGAATGACCTCACCCACACTTTCTTCAACCCAGACCGAGAAGGCTGGCTGCTGAAACTTGGTGAGTCCCCTCTCCCAGCATCCCAGCGTGGGGTCCTTGCAGTAGAGCTCCGGAAGAAGGGCTATGTTCACACAGGCCTGGGGTGTGGGGCAGGGGCAGGTCACAGGCATCCCACCCACAGAGAATGCCCTGAGTTATGCTCTTATTAAAAGTCCCACCTCCAGAAAGAAAGCTGCTGACGGCCATTCACCATAGAATGGAGACTCCTGGGCTCCCGTGTAAGCATTGCCCATGTGTATCTGGGCCCTGTGTGTTCATTCCTGAATAGATGGCCATGTTCTTTGAGGCACTTTCTAGGGACCTGATCCATCCCCCCTTTCTGCCCTCTTACCCTTGGGAGGGTAACCAGCCATATCCATCTCTCTACTTCCCATCCCAGATTTATCCCTGGCACTCCTGCCCCACCCAACGCATCATCACTTCCCTCTGCATCTGGCTCCCACAGGCAGTGTGCATGGCAAACCTAGAGCCCTTGGCTGCAGCGCAAACCACAGCACTCTTCCTCATGCTCTGGCATTGACCCCCTTTCCAGTCCCAATCAGCCACATTAATGATTGTGTCATCAAAAAACTGCAGGTGCATTTCTCTTCCCTCTGCCAGAAGTAAGCCTGTATTGTTAAGATTTATGGTCATGCCTTGCCAGGAAGGTGACAAAGTAACCAAACAGAAGAAATTCAGTGGGTTCTCATGCACATCCATGTCCACCTGTGATTGCTTTATTAATTATCAGACATAAGAGAGGTCTCTGAACTCTCTGGACATGATAATATTCAAGTTTTTTTGACCACTAGAGAGCACATTCATTTCTTTCTGCCTCGGCCTTTGATGAGCTGATCCCATATCAGGAGGATGTATCCTATTAGAGACATGCTCCTCTTCCATCTCAGTTACTTGTCCTGATAAGCAGCATCCCACTCTTGGCCTTTACTGACACATGCAGAAAAGTAAGATACATACCCTCTGCTACTAATTCATCCAGCTAGGCTAGGGTTGACATTCCTTTATAAGGCCCAAAGCCTGTGTTCCCACATGACAATTTATAAATTCCCTTCAAGTACCGCTTCACTGATTAGAGCCTTGCAGTGTCTGAACGTGGCCAATAGTCAGTGATCTCTAAGCAGAGGGTCTGAAGTAGAGGTTCTGAAATGTTTAACCCATGGGTGACCTGCTCCACATTCATCTTGTCCAACCCATGGAGTGAAGAGGGAATGTGCTGGGAATTTCAAAAATGTCTCCAAGTTTAGATTTATTTTCCCCTCCAGGGAAATTTGTTTCCTTAAGAATGCCAAGTGTTAGTTTTGACAGCTGAGACACTAAAATTAGAACAGAGATGATCTTGGCTCTTGTACCAGGATGACATGCAAATTCATGAGGCATCCTATATTTTTAAAAATCAAAAATTTAAACAGAGTGCAATGGTGCACACCTGTGATCCCAGACAAGCAAGAGACGGCAGGAGAATCCCTGGAGCCCATGACTTTGAGCCGGCCTGGTGGTAGAGCAAGGCTTCGTCCTAAAGAATAAAACTCTAACGATATGGGACTTGTTCATCGTGAGGCCATTGCTTCACCTTTTCCAACTGCCTAGACTCCTGATAGGGTGTTTCCACTGTGGCACACTGAGACTCAGTCCTGTGTGTCTGTACACTGCACAGGGTAGGACTTTGTGCCATCTGTAATTGTCTGTATATGTCCCTGTATGCAGAGAGCCATAAGCATGTGTGTCCTTGTGTACACACATATGTACATGTATATCTGTGGGTTATGTGTGTGCGTCCTTGCACACATTGAAAAAGTGATGGGTGTCTTAAGGAAAGATACTGACTTTCTCAGAAGTGCACATCCCCTTCTTTGCTCTGGATTGTGAGGAGTCTGGCAAATGCTGGCCTTACAACAATGGATTTGTGGCACTGTTAGGCCAGGTGTTGGTAAGGCCTCCAACCTTGCTGTCCAGCATGGTGGTCAGCTGCCCACCAGTGTTTGCAGGTCTACCTCCCTCTCCAGGCATACATAAATGTGACCAGTGTGCTGCACTTTAAGATTAAGGAATCGGGTTTGATTTCTTTGTTTTAATTTTCTTTTCTCCCTCATTTATATGTTTCCATGATTTTGGCTCTCCTTTTCCTTGCCCCAAACTCCAGGAGGTATGTAACCCTGCAACCTGCTCGCTCACTCTGCCCAGGCCACTGTCATTGCTGCAGCGTTTTGGTTTTNNNTTTTTTTTTTTGTTATTTTTGGTTATTTTGTTTTTTAATTGCTGGTAGTAGTGTTAATGCTGCTTCTAACTTACTGTACAGTCCCTAGGGAACCAGCCAGGATCAGGGGTTTGGGGCGGTGCTCACACTTCCTCTTGGAGCAGAGAGTGGTACAGCAGCCGCCAGGTCCGAGGCCCCAAACTGCAAGTAGTCTCGCAGTCCTAGCCTGGAGCGAGCTGAGGAAGGCTGAGGAGCACAGGCTTTGTGTTCCTGGGAATTGCTGGATTCAAATTGACCCCCGATGTCAATCTGATCAAAAGTAATTTCTGACGTGAGGAATCAGAGAACAGGGTGCTGCCATGTACCTTCCAAAGCCATGTGCTTCTGACCCATGGTGGACAAAGACGTTGAGGAAAGGTTAAATTAGAACATACTTGAGGCATTTGCCTTTCCATGAAAAAGAGAAATGGTGTCTTCCAAACCCACAAGTGGAAATTTTAAAACCTCAAAACCAGAAACCCCTACCTGTAGTCCTTGAGTATCAGGGAGGCCTCATAGCCTGGATCCTCTGTCTGTGTTTCTTCTGGTACAGATCCCCATCTGTTTCAAAGTCATCCTCAAAACCCAGATTGGCCTTGTAGTTCTCTGGTTGCTGATATGGGGAAACATTCAGAAGAACCAGAATACTCCTCGGATCTGTGCCTAAGCTTGACTAGAACAGAGCCACCCTTAGGAGAGCAAACACAGGCATTCCTTCCAGTGCTCGGAACAGGCTGCACCATTAGGGCAGTGCAGCCCTTCTGTCTAAGGGAGGCCCGCAAAGCCTTGGGGGGGGGTCCTGTGAGTTCCACAGGGACTGTCCTAGGCTCACATCGATCTGTCTGCTTGTCCCATGTCTGTTTTTCTTTCCACGTGGAAGTGTTCCCCGTGGTCCTGCAACGATGCTTTGTGGTAGGGGGCTCTGTGGTGCAGCAAACTGTCCGGGGGACGTAACGAAGCTTTATAACCAGACAGAACTTCCAAGCTTTGCTTCTTCTCCTTTATTTCCTGCCATCTTGTTTCTTTTGGTATCAAACTCACTTTTTCCACCCTTTCCTGAGCCCCGTTGTCACCTGGGGTAATGTCCTGCGACAGAGTGCATGGGAGGTCAGCATGGGTTGGCCATCCTTCTGTACCAAGCCCTATATGGGAAACGATCTCCCAAAGAGGCTGGAAGACAGAAGCATTCAAACTCAGAAATGGGAAGGGATCCAATTTAAGACCAACTGCCTTCAATTTTGAACACATTCTTTGTCTTCCTTCTCATTTGTTCTAATTCTGCCCAGCCTCCCTGTTGCCAACATGCATGTCATATTACTCATGTCTTTTCTCATTCATGCCACTTACCCTTGGGTGCTTCCATGAAACTTAAAGACGATCACCATGAGGGAGAGTGCCTCACTGTGCACCACACAGAAGGATTGGTGGCTGGCACACTCCATCTGGAAACCTAGGTCTCGGTCATTTAGAATCTTGTAGTTAATGATGCCTACGTGTCCTTCTCTACCCCTCCAGCTCAGGCCCCCAGGCAGAGCTGTAAAATAGCCTGGAACGGTCTAGGTCCTACCTGTTCCGCAGGACCTCTTCTCTCAGATTTTAGGGATGAGCCTGCAAGCAGAAGCTGGCATTTGGAAACAGTTTTTGTAAAATTGCCCTGCTCTGCATGGCTGTTAGCAAGAGGTCAGGGGAGCAGGGGAGTAGGCATGGCAGGTGTCCCACTCCCCTGCCCTCCATGGAGACTGTAGAGAAGTAATTTTCTCCATAGTACTAAGGGTCAGGGACTGAGTGTGTTTATGCAATTTCGTGTATGTATCAGCATGGGAATCCCCTGGGTAATTCCAAATGGTTTGTGTCAAGACGGTCTCCCCTTGACCAGAGGTAAGTTGGGGAAAGTGGGCGTCCTGAGCATGATTCAAGTGAGGATGTAGCTTCTTTCAGAGTGGGCACAATTCCCCTGTACCAGCGCGGAGTAACTTCACAAGGCTCACACTTTGCTGCTTAAACCTTGCTAGCATTGAAGAGGATTGAGGAAGGCCTTGATCAGCTGCTAGTCACCGCCTCCTAGCTGTTAGGGCCGCCTCCTGTACTTAGTCACATGAGGCCACAGTGGAAAGGCTCCTGAACCGACCTCTTGGATAAGCTAGTCCTTTCCTGGGAAAGGAGCCCTGCTTCAGTTCACACTCATAACTCGAGGACATGACTCTCAGGACACTAACCAAGGGGGCTGAAGCCAGTGAGAACTTCCACAGGCAGGTGGGAGAGGAAAGCCATGGTTTGGCTGTAAGGGCTCGTATTGCCTCACTTTCTGTATCTTTTCTCCTGCTACTTCATGGAACTCCCTGCCCATGCCACCTGCATCAGGGTGCTGACACCTCCCTTCTTCCTTTCTTTGCCTGTATCTACCACACAGGGTGCGGCTGGCTTCTCCAGCCTCGAGTACACCTGCATTGCACCGTCATCGCCCTGGGTCTTCCTCCCTAGCCCATGCTCTCATCTTGCTGTCCGGGACATCTCAGGGTGTCACCCAGACATGCTTGCTCTGCTCATACCATAGACTTTCACTATGTGAAAGATGCTTCTGTCTTGGCTGTGTCTTGTCACTGATGTAAATTTTGCCATGATGTAAATGTTCTCCCGATGCCCTGCTCAACCCATGCCCTCCCTGGGAAGAGAGGGGTGTGTGTGTGTGTGTGTGTGTGTGTGTGTGTNTGTGTGTGTGTGTGTGTGTGTGTGTGTGTGTGTGTGTGTGTGTGTGTGTAGCATGCACCTGCTTTGGTGTCTGTTGTCAAGAACATCCTCTTTTTTGCTGTCAGGTGGCAGGGTGAAGACCTGGAAGAGGCGCTGGTTCATTCTGACAGACAACTGCCTTTACTACTTTGAGTACACCACGGTGAGTATCTGCTGGTCCAATCCTCCACTTTCAAACCACTCTAACCAAACACAGCCAGAGTGTGGCCTAGAAAGACAGTCAGATCTGTCCCTCTACTTCCCGGGGGGGGTCAAGGAAGAGCTAAGGTAAATCTCAGAATGGGTGTGGAGGGGCTGGCCAGGAGACTGTGGTTCAGAGCCAGCACCTGACTTTAGATATAACAGAGGCACAAGTCCCAGAACTGAGAAGGAGCAGTGAACACAGTGTTGGGGGCTTGTTTGTAGCTGGGCTGGAAACAAGGAACTGGGGCGAGCTGCCAGGAAAGACTTGTGAACCTAGTGAAAGGGATAATAATTGTGAGTTGGAGAATTTAGATTTTATGTGGTCTCAGAAATGCTAAAGGATCTGACTCAGAAAGGAGCAGTCTCAGTGAGAAGAGGGACAATAGAGAGAAAGGGCGGGATGGAATGGGAGGAAGTTTCCTTACACCATGGAAACTTGTGGGTGTCTGCTCAGTGGGATAAGACGTCACTTCAGGACAGTCGTCCTGCAGGTGCCTTTTGGAGCTGCAGGAATAAGAAATATCCAGTAAAATTCCTCCAGACCTCCTGTGGGTAGAACACGCAGGAAGCCATAGGGTGTTGGTGCTCAGATCGTGACTCCCACACTGGTGACATAGCACTCTGGCGTTCCTGCCACAGTGGTGACATGGCACTCTGGTGTTCTGCCATCTTCCCGGGCACCTGCAAGAGGTGGTTCTTCTTGTATATATATTGGACTAAAGTCTTGAACTAGGTCAGTGTAGCTAACTTGGCTGAATTTTCACTGTTTAAAAGTCATTGACCCCACTGAGAAAGCAGGGCTGAAGCCTTATTTGTGGTCAAGGTGGTACAAAATGGTTTTAAGTAAGTTTTTTTAAAAAAGCAACAGGAGCATTACACAAGTTTGAGGCTAGCCTGGGATACATAGTGTGTTTGTTCCAGGCTAACTGCATAGAGTTAACAGGTTTAGTTCATTAATTCATGCTAAGGATGGCTGTGGGCCTGACAGGAAATTGTTTTCAAAGCATATCTCACTAGGGCCCCGTGCCTGCCGCCCAAGTGCTGTAACTGGCTTTGCTTTGCTGTGTTTAACTTCTTTTCAAACATTAGAACAATACGTTAAGTATATAAAAATGCTAAGAAAGAGTCTCCCTGTTCCTGCCCCAGGGTACTTTGCATAAAAGGCTAAGTAGGTTTCCTTCCGGGGCCCCCACCCTCCCAAACCCTTCCTTCCTATGACTTTATAGGGTCTGGGCAGCAAGGAGAGGTTTCCCAGCAAGGGCTACGAGACGCTGACACAGAATAACTGAGTGCGTGGGATGAGACAACCAGAGCAGAAAGGGCACAGCTGCTCTCTTGCAGAGGGAAAGAAGTAATAGCTGGGGTTGCAGGCTAGCTTTGCTGCAGCTCAGGCATGAGATCAGCCCACTCTACCCTTTGGCCTGGAGGAAGACTCAGGCTGGTCAGAGTGGAGCAGAGTAGTGAGGGAGGAATTCTACCGTGGGTAGAGGGGTGGGGAAGTGAGTGGGCAGGACTTGTCTCTGTAATGGGATGCTGTCTTCATCCAGGAAGCTGCCTTTGGGGCTTCTGGGAGCCAACAGGTGGAGCCAGCTCACACAAGCCTCCTCCAGTTCTCTCGGCATACTGTAGAAAGTAGAATGGCAAACACTTGGTCCCCAGAGATTCCAGGGAAATCGTCTGGGAGTCTCTTAACTAGTGACCAGAATGATCTAGAAGGCAGAACTGGACTTCAGCTCGTTTTTGACATATTGCGCATGTATAACTCTTGACTAATATGTTTGAGGAGCAACACGTCTTCACCTAGATTAGCTGGCTGGTCCGAGTAGAAGTCCATGGTGGGGGCCTTGGCTGACACAATAGGCAGTACCTCAGAGGGCCAGCCGAGGTGAAGGAGGGGGTGAGAGTCTGACTGGACCTGAGCTCAGGCACCTCTCTGGATCTTGGAGAAGCTGTCCCAAAGACAGTGTTACCCTAGGAGTTACAAATTCAGGTGATGTGCAGTGAGCAAGAGGCAATTTGAAACTCACTGGAGTCCCTATGTCAGGCATGAGCAGGAGGGCCTAGACCTAGGCCTGAAAAGGCTTCTAGGAGTTAACGGCTCAGAACCTTGGCTAGGAAAGGAAAGCCAGATAACCACATGAAGGAGGGGGAAGACACTTTCTTAGGGAAAGTAGCTAACATGTCTCCTGCTTGATGCCCCATGGGTCATTTCCAGGGACACTTTGATGGCACCTGCTGAGCTCTCTGACCTTGTGTTCTGCAGAGGGCTTTGGATTTTTCCCAGTTTTGCCACACACTGCTGACCCTGATCCTGTTGTAGAACCCAAGGGTGGCTAAAGCCAACCTGGGAGGAGTCAGGATGGGCTAAGGGGGAAGCAGGTGTTTCCTCAGCCGCGAGTGACATTCTTCTGCACTCTTGCAGGATAAAGAGCCCCGTGGGATCATCCCCTTAGAGAATCTGAGCATCCGAGAGGTAGAAGACTCCAAAAAGCCAGTAAGTGTTCCTGTGACGATGCCGGCCAGAAGGGCTGGTCATAACCTCGCTCTGAAGAAGAATGACATTCAAAGGCATTTGGAGACAGACATGAGAACCTGGAAAACAAAGCCATGCCTTTGCCTCCCCCTGTTCTGATTATCCTTAATGTTCAAGGGAAAGGTGAAACAAATAGCCTTATTGTCTTTAGTCGGCCTGCCTCCATCACCTACTGACTGAGCCGTCCCCCTACAGGTCAGCTGTGAGCACCTGTAGCTCAGTGCTGACTTTATAACTGATGCACTATGTGGCATGGGAGCAGCTTCCCGTGCAGCTCTGTGCATGCTCCTATCTGTCAGGAGTGGAGCCAGCAGATGTCGGGCCAGCATCTCAGTCAACAGATAGGCCCGAAACACAGTTGACATCCGGTAGTGTTCTAGTCTGAGTGTCTTTTTACATAGGAGAAATTTTTGTGTATGTGTGCAGGTGCACATGTATGTGGAATGTGTTTACACATATGCACGTGAGGTCAACCTCAAGTATCGTTCCTCAGGAACTGTCCACCTTGTTTTCTGAGACAGGGTCTCAGGCTGGGGGAGGGCTGGTGGGGAAAGTGTGAGTGAGACAAGCTTTGGCCAATGCCAGAACCTGAGCTGGGGTCCTCAGAGAAGCTGGCTGTGGTGACATGTGTCACTAGTCCTCCTGCAGTGAAGCAGGGGGCTTGCTAACCTCGCATATGCAGTGGGAAACAGCAGTGAGACCCTGTCCAATCAAGGTAGGAGACAAGGACTGGCGCTCAAGGTTGTCCTCTGCCTTCCATGCCTGTTCAGCGCACCTGCATGTGTGCACCCACACACAAATTTATATTTTTATTACTTATTTTTGTTTTTTCAAGACTGCATAGTCCTAGCTGTCCTAGAGCTTGCTTTGTAGACCAGGCTGGCCTTGAACTCATAAATCCACCTGCCTCTNTCCCAAGAGCGGGGGGTGGGAGTGGCGGCGTAAAGGTGTATACCACCACACTGGCCCACACTTGGCTTTTTAAATTTTTTTTGTTGTTTTTTGTCTTTTGTTTTTCGAGACAGGGTTTCTCTGTAGCTTTGGGGCCTGTCCTAGAACTAGCTCNTCCCAAGAGCGGGGGGTGGGAGTGGCGGCGTAAAGGTGTATACCACCACACTGGCCCACACTTGGCTTTTTAAATTTTTTTTGTTGTTTTTTGTCTTTTGTTTTTCGAGACAGGGTTTCTCTGTAGCTTTGGGGCCTGTCCTAGAACTAGCTCTGTAGAGCAGGCTGGCCTTGCACTCACAGAGATCCACCTTCCTCTGCCTCCTGAGTGCTGGGATTAAATGTGTGTGCCACCACCACCTGGCTTAACACACACTTGGCTTTTTAAATGCAGAAGCAAACTCAGGTCCTCATGCTTCTGTGGCCAGCACTGTATCGACTGACTTCGTCCTCTGCCCTCATTTCCCTAATGTATAGTTCTTGAGAGTGAGAATAAAGAGTGCAGGGAAATAACGTTTTCCTTGGTCAGCAGCTTCCTAAAATCTGACTGCACTTTCTCATCTTCTTCTCAGAACTGCTTCGAACTTTATATCCCTGACAATAAAGACCAGGTGATTAAGGCCTGTAAGACCGAGGCCGACGGGCGAGTGGTGGAAGGGAACCACACTGTGTACCGCATCTCAGCCCCCACTCCCGAAGAGAAGGAGGAGTGGATCAAGTGCATCAAGTAGGTGGCTCCCACACGTGGGAGGACTGGCCTCTCCTCTGCAGCTCCTGTCCTTCCAGCTCTGGGTTCCCAGCTTGCTTCCCAGCAGGCCTTTGGTTTTCTTCCTGTTAGAGCCTCACTAAGTCATGTCTGCAGCCTAGGCACTAAGAGAATTCAAAGGCCCAGAGTGGGGACAAAGGCCACCTACCTCCATTGTGTACATGGTAGGGGGACACCTCTCTCCCTGGTGCCTCCTCAGTGAATAGCACTCAACTTTATTGTACTTTTTTATCCAGTGAGACTGTTCTCCCAGTCACAGATATGGGAACTAAGGCCCATAGGTCATAAGAGTGGTAAGAAGGGGCAGAACAGAGATGCACAGTCATGAAGCAGAGCCCAGCCCCTCACCATGTGCTGTGAGAACACAGCAACCTTTGTGGAGGAGCTTCTCCAAGTCCCACAGCGTGAGGTTTACTGCAGAGACAGGAACTTCCCAGTGTGGCACGTGACTGGAAACAGGCTTTGCAAAGCTCATTGACAATCTTCCACCAACATTGCCCCTGGGACTCACATGAAACATGGGCAATGGGCATCTTTCTCTTTGCCCCAGGAAGATGGCCATTGTATGGTCTGACTTCCCCACCCTCTCTGCAATTATTCCTTCCAGTAATACATTCTTACAGTTCTGAGGGCTTCAATCTTCAGTTATGCAGGTGTTTTCTTAGCTTTCCTTGTTATCTGGGCCCTGGTGACCTGAGGAGTGACAGAGATATGCCATCGGGTCACAGGCTGCCTCTGTGTCGTCAGACATAGCACGCCTTCTACTAAGCTGCAGCCTTTCCTCGGGATGTAACTGTAACCTAGTCTAAATTAAGTTTGGGGACTTCACTCACCCAGTGTGCAGTGTTTGCCCAAGATCAGACAGTGTAGGAGTGCCAGTACAGAGGGGCTGGTGCTTTGCTCTGGAAAGAGAAAGGGAGCAGATGGCTGGGGCTTGGACTCAGGTCACCAGTGCAGTCCTTGATGTTTTGGGGGGCATGTTACCCATTTTTTCTCTGGAATTCCCAACTTAGGGGACTGCTTGAGGACTAAAGTAGAGTGCTGAGGTTGAGAGCATGCTGCCCTGATTTAGGCATTGTCCTCAAGTGACACTTATGGTCTACAGATGGGGCCAGGTAGGCAACTCATCCTCTGAGCATTGGCTCTGTGTCGTGGAAAGACCTGAGACCAGGAACAGATAGCACCCAACGTCTCCTGTGCCCTTCTGTTGGAAGTTCATTTCTTGCCTGTGGTTTAGTGTGAGGGTTGGAACTATTCTCTCAGTCCAGTAAGTCTGTTTAACACGTGGTTATACTACGGTCTGCATAGCCTCTGACTGGCCTGTGTGAACCACGGTCTTCCCATGTGAACACACATTGCCTCTGACAGTAGAATATGCTTTGGTAAAGGCTCCTTCCCCTCAGTTCTTTCAAAAGAATTTTGGCTATTTTTATCCATTTTGGCTATCATATAAGTTTTTGCTGCTCTAATCAGAAAAATGGAGTGTTCTTTAAAATGCTCTTGGATTCTTGTGAATACTGGGCCTCTGGTGGATGCTAGACTTCCTCGTGGTCCTGCCAAGCTCCTCTCCCAACTCTCCCAACTAGTCTTAATGTTTCCCTGGGTGATCTGGCTCTGCCCGGGAGGATGCTGGGACTCTGTGTCCGGTCTCTACATCCCCATCCCCATGAGGAAGGCCCAGAAAATGGTAAACACCACTCTACAGATGAGGAGCTGCGACACTGCACGGCTCAGAACCTGTGTGGAGGGGAGAGACGAGAGAGCACTGGGGTGCTGGGCTTCATGGAGTTGTAGAAGAGCCAAGATACTTTCCCTCGGCAGCTGCCCTTCCTAGGGGTTCCCATCAGCCTGAGCAGACTCCTGTTGCACATGTCAATCTCAATACTGAGTTCAACAGAGTCCAGGCTACAAGCAGACACTCAGTAAACCAGAGATGTCCACTGTCAGCCATGGGGAACCTGTACCTGATGGAGCAGAGTGGTATGGTTTCCAATGCCAAGAACTAACAGGGCAAGATCTCAGAACCAGGGATAAAGAGGGAGCAAACACAGCCCATAACTGAGGAGTGTCTGGTGCCAACCCAGTTCTTGGCACCGTTTCCAAGCATAGTTTCATCTGGACATCATGAGCAGTGCTCTACAAGGACAAGCAGCCTACCAGAAGGGTTAGCCACCCCCAGAAGCCAAAGTAGAATCACCTGCACCCTGAAAATGAAAGACTTCTGACGGGCCATGTTCCTTTGGGTGCTGAGTCCTTGTGGTGAGACCCAGCTAGCTGCCAGCATTGTGGCAGGGAGAGCAAGCACTGGGATGTGTGTGCTGTGGACTCCGGGTCATTGGTGACCACTAGAACTAAGCATCACACAGACTCTGCTTCCCTGGGAGGCCAAGCCCCAGCTCTGTGGCCATAGCCGCCTCCACTGCCTAGTGCAGGTAACGCACGTGCCCTCCCTCAACAGGGCTGGGCAGGCAACACGGCTATTCCCTTTCACACTGGGCCCCCAGCAGCAGCACTCGTCTACATGGAGCCGGTGCTCACAGGCCCCCAGAAGTTCCTCTGCCGTCCACACCACGAGTGGAGTAACTTATTACAGCATGGCGCTCAGGGCTACAGAGAGTCACTTGGCTGAGAAAACCACATTGCCATACTTGGAGCTCAGCTACGGAATGTATGAGTCTACTCACAGATGTTAAGTGATGTTAGTTTAAAATAGACAGAGACCTCCACAGTTACTTTGTTACGTGTCCCTGTGTGTCACCTTAAGCTTGGACAGTGAAGGTGGGCCTTCCTGGTGACAGCTGGTAGCCTAAATCAATCTGCCCCTCATGCCTCTTCTCTCCTTTTTCTGCCCTCCAGAGCTGCCATCAGCAGAGACCCTTTCTACGAGATGCTTGCAGCACGGAAAAAGAAGGTCTCCTCCACAAAGAGACACTGAGAGCGCACCAGGGCACAGCCAGCCCAGGAAGCTGTAGCCCTTTCTCCTGCCTCCCCTTGAGGGGCGCTGCAGAGCTCAGCAGAGGAGAGCAGAGGGCTCTCCTGCCAGTCCCTGCCAGCTCCCAGAGACTAAGCTTCAGCTTTCGCAGTTTTCTAAGTGGGAGAAGGGTGGCAGTGAGGGCTGGGGCTGGAGACTGCTGCTGCCACTCCTGGGCGCTGGAGCCGCTCCCAGCACCAACTGCTGCTAGCCGCAGAGCAGCACTGCAATCCACACGCCTCGGCTCAGCGGGCTGATGGCAGTGCCCAGAGCTCGCTCTTTACCTCGCAGTGTTCCTGGCCAAGGGCCTTCACCTCTGCTCCACAGATGCCTGTGAGGACGTACTCTTATGTACTAAGGAGAAAGGAGGAAAGGAAAAGAAGCCACGCACTATAAAGATTTATTTTTGTTTTTTTAAGCAAAAGTGAACGTAGCACTGTATCCTGCTCTCCTGTGCCCTGCTTGGGAAGCCTCCCCTAGAAAGGGGCTCTGGGGATGCTGGCACCCCAGGAGGGGCAAAAGCAGGGCTGCTGGCAGCAC
>LOEQ01000244.1:698081-709493 GCA_001685075.1 Bramus lutescens | reverse complement strand
GCCATGCCCCAGCATTGGCATGGAGGGGGTGCTGCTTCCTGAGCCCAGGGTCCTTGAACACAGAGACTATCTGGTGGCTGTTAGGGGGCGGGGGACTTCCTGAAGGACAACAGAATGATAGCAAAACTGCAGATCTTACTTGGTTTTTATTTACAAACCTGTTCTAGTAGACACTCTCAGAGAGGAAGGTATTTGGGGACAGAAATGGAGTGGAGGGACAGGAAGGAACCACGTAGGGATGGTCATGCTGGCTACAGCTTGCATTTGCCTTATGGTTTGAACAGCTGCCGGTCTTTGGACAGTTGTAGACTGGCTGACACTTGGCTGCTTGTCCCAGGAGCACAGTCCTAGCTAGACTTTCTATAGATGTGTGTGCCACCTTAGGGCACAGCTCCTCATGCAAGGACCCCTGGGCAGCTTGGTTTAGCACACTTGTTCCCTGCATTCTACATACGGTTTACTCTGTAATGTCCAGTGACCTGGTGGCTGAGTCCCCCTGTGCCACCAGTCCCTCTATTCAGCTGCTCTCCTCCACCGCCGTCCTCCACCCCTGTCCTCCATCGCCGTCCTCCACCACCATCCTCCACCGCTGTCCTCCATCTCTGTCCTCCACCGCCGTCTCCACCGCCATCCTCCACTGCCGTCTCCACCGCCGTCCTCCACCGCTGTCATCCATCGCTGTCCTCCACCGCTGTCTTCCACCGCCATCCTCTACCACCGTCTCCAGTCTCTACCTCGGTCTCCACCGCCATCCTCCACCGCCGTCCTCCACTGCCGTCCTCACCGCTGTCCTCACCGCCGTCCTCACCGCTGTCCCCCACCGCCGTCCTCCACCGCCGTCCTCCACCACCGTCTCCACTGCCATCTCTACTGCTGTCCTCCATTGCTCACCAGCAGAACTCTACTTCTCTTCTTTGATATCTGCTTTCTCTTGTTTTCATTCCCTCTTTTGTTCCTGGAGAGAATTTGTGATGATCTGGTTGCCTAGTGGTAGCTATCAGTGTAAAGAATGGAAGCTAAAAGGGAGTGATGATACCATGTTCATTAAAACAAAAAACCATCCCTGCCCTTCCAGGGAGTGTGAGATCCTCTTCACACCTGCTGTGTTCTTGCTTGTCCTCTGTCTCCATGGAGGCAGATGGAGGACCAGGCTGGATGGGTCTTTCTTCCCACTCCATGAGTTTGGCTGAGGACCACTTGGAAGGTTGCCTTCTCCAGGTAGGCACCAAGGTGTCTGTGGCAGAGGTCGTCTCCAGCAGGCCTGGCTAGACCTTAGACTCCTTAGAATCGCTCCTTGGTTTTGTTTGTTTGTTTTTGAGACAGATTTTTCACGTAACCAAGGCTGGCTTGAACTCACTGTGTAGCTGAGGGTGATCTCAAATTTAACATCCTCCTGTCTCCACCTCCTGAGTGCTGGTCACCACTCCCAGTGTTACTTAGAGCTGTCCAAGACTAGGAAGCACTCTGCCTATAGAGTTTTGCCCTCCTCCCAGTACCAGGGGAGCTTCTGGAATCCCCAATTTGTAGCCCTTGTTACAAACCTGTTATGTCATCGTGTTTGCAGTAGGACCCCAGATTCAGGAGGTGCAGCTCAAAGGAAGGGATACATTTCTGGTGACCAGCTGGCCAGGTGTCCCCATTAGCGAATGTCACGCAAGCAGCAAGGCCCTTCCAGTCAGCAAATGAGAGACTGACAGGTGGAGGGCACACAATAGCAGGAACCTGGTGATTGGGCTCTGTCAGTGCTGGGACCCCCAGGCTGATGGTATGCCAATGATAGCCTGTGGATTCAGGTCAGGGAAAGGGCTTCAAACATCAGCCCAGCAGGCACCGTAAAGACCACAGGTCAATGCAAGTTACCTTCTGGCATCTCAGGGCAAAGAGAACCAAGTGGCTAGCAGGGTCTCAGCAGCCTTAGTCCCAGAATGGCCATGACGATAGTGGGCTTTGCCCAAGAATTTATCACAGTACCAGTCCTTAGTAGAGGCTTTGTTTAGCCAGAGCTGGCAGTAGTCGTGTCTCACTAGGAGTCACCTGACCGGGCCAGAACTCTGGCCATTGATGTTACTATTCCTGGAACATTCTACTATACAACCCATAGCTGGTTTGGGTGCCTGTAAGTTCTTGGACTGAAGGACAGGAGTTGGCTGTTCTCCGGGTGTCCCCAGGCATGTTTTATGCTAGCAGATGAAGTATAAACAGCCAGAGTAGATTCCTGGGCTGACTGCCATGTGGCAGAGATGGGTTGGCTGTCTTTTTGGTTCTCTGCCAGGTGCAGACACTGTCTCCATTCCTGCTGAATCCACACGTTTCTTGTGGGTGTCCTGATCTTCATTGTGTCCTCGGAGGGTGCTGTGACCTGCCTATGCTGCCTGCACAGGGTTTCCCACTCTTGCCCCTTGCTGTGGCATCAGGAGTCCTGCGCAGAGGAGGTAAGGCATTCCTACTACAAGCTTGTGAAGCTCACAGTTGCCACAAGGACCCACACGACTAGGAGGAGGAATGTGNCTGGCTGGGATGGTCCATCCCTTATTCAACCGAGACCCATTCCTTCCTCACACTAGTCTGCCAAAGCCCTGAAGGTGGTGGCGAGAATTGACAGCATTCTGGGTCTCTCTGTACCACTGAGAACTCAGATACCCTGTCCCAAAGACTTCAAAAGCCGAGTGGGTACTGGTTTGAGTTTCTGTGTCCTCCAACATCCACGTGATGAAATTTAGACCTCAAGGTAGTGACATGGGAAGGTAGGCTCTGGAGAGATAAATAAGTCACAGAGTGTCCACACAGGGAGGGCAGAGAGGTGAGGAGAGCACCTTGGTGCTTCAGCTCTTCCCTGTACCCTCGTCCCTGTACCCTCCAAAGTGCCACCAAAGTGAGGAATGGGGCGAAGATTGGCTGGGGAGGATTTCTGGCTTTCGTCCATGGGGATTTGCTGCAGCTGGATATGATTAGAGTGTCTCCCAGGGGGTGTACTAGGTCACCGATGTGCTGATGTTGTGTTGGTGTACCCTTGAAGAGATGAGGCCTTAGGCCTCTGAGGTGGCTCAGCAGGTAAAGATGTGTGCCCTAGGCGTGATGGCCTGAGTTTGATCCCTAGGACCCACATGGCAGAAGGAGGAAAACTCTCATACCCAGAACTCTGTCTTATAGAGTCCAGACATAAGAGCCTCATGATAGCCACAAAGAGACTCGACAAGGTCCTTTGTCTTACAGCTGTGCTGAAAGTCTAGAAGGAAGATCCTCATTTCACCAGCTGTGGTACAGAAACAACTCTTTCAGATAGTCTAGACCACCCATTATGCAAATCCTAAGTTTGCATGTTGCCTTGACATGCAGGAAAAGGCCACAGAGGCCTAAGAACATTAGGCAAGATAGACTGTGAATTGTGACATGTGGTTGCTACATGTTACGAAATCAAAGCCACCTCTGCCTTTTTCATGCAAGCATGGGTACACAGCCTCCATAGGGAAGTCCCTTCTGTGCAGCTGTCTTACCAGGGCTGTTTCCTAACCACACAGTGATATTGCAATCCCCCACCACCACCCACTGAGGCTCTCACTGTGTAGCCCTGGCTGTCCTGGAACTCACTCCATAGACCAGGCTAGCCTTGAGCTTCCTGAGCGCTGGGATTAAAGGTGTGCACACACCACCGCTTGGCTAAGTGTGTGTGTGTGTGTGTGTCTTTTAAGATTGAGTCTCATGTAGCCAAGGGTGACCCTGAACTCACTTTGTAGCTTAGGCTGGCCTTCAGGAGATACCAATCCTCCTGCCTCCACTTTCTAAGTGCTGGGATTACAGGTGATGCCAAGTCTGGCTAGAGCCCATGACCTCTGTGCTGTGTTCTGGAGAATCTGAGGGTGTCCCAGGCATGCACCATGCCGTCATACCTGGCATGCCTGCTGTCTCCAACTCTTCAGCCCAAGATGGAGAATGTGGCTATTTGGATGAAGGTGGGAAGGGGTGGGATGGGACCGAATTTTGGAGCGGGGAGTGTAACACGAATTTCTAACCGGTCTTAATAATAAAAACCCGGAGGCGGGGGTGAAGGCTGAAAGATCAGGGCAGCAGAGCAGCCAGCCACTGGTTTTTACCTCTACGAACTCCCCGGAGCCAAGGGGACAAGATCCTGTTTCTGTGAATCCTCAGACTGAATGCTATGCGCTCCTGTCTCCTCCTGCCTTTTCTATTCCTCTCTCTACCCAGCCATATTGCTTCCTGTCTCCACCTCCCTAGTGCTGGGATTAAAGGCTTGTAACTCCCAAGTACTGGGATTAAAGGTGTGAGCACCACGCCTGGCTGTTTCTTTTTTAGTCTAGATCAATCTAGTGTAGCCCAGGGTGGCCTTGAACTCACAAAGATCTGTCTGCCTCTGTCTACTGGGATTAAAGGTGTGTGCCACCACTGCCAGTCTCTGTGGCTAACTAGTGACTTGCTCTGCACTGTGCTCCTCAGGCAAGCTTTGTTACAGCATCACCACAGGGGAGTCTGAGGCCAGACCAGTCCCAGCGCTGCTCCTACATTACTTCCTCTGCATCCTCTTGTTCACAGTAAATCACAGGGCCAGGCCACTGGCAGGATGCCCACCTCCTGTTGGGAGGCACAGTAGTGCCCTGTTGCTGGGATGCCTGCATCTTAAGTCTGCTGTGGACTTCCTGTTTCTTGCTTCCTGTTGGGACGCTAGCTCCTCAGACGTGAGGAGGCTCCAAGTCCTAGATGTGCAAACACTTCATGGTGCCCCTCTCCCTGCTTTGTCCTTCCTCACCCCGTTTATTCAGCACCCACAAGCTCTGTGTGAGTCTATCTCAGTAACGCCCAAAGCACCATGCCCTGGTATATCGTTGTCCTCCCGCCCAGCCTGCCTGTCTTCTTCCTCTGTGTGAAACCCGCCCGGGTTCTGAAGGCTGCCTCCAACCGTCTTCCCCACTCCTCCTCTGGCACTCAGCCTTCTACTGTTTCCGCTGGCTTTCAGTTTCATGTGTTTGCTTCCTGTGTGAGTCTTTGCAACTTGCCTGGGAGCCTCAGTCTGGTGAGCTCACGTGGCAAGTTCTCACAGCCACTGCTGGGCTGAAGAGCACAGGGCAGTTTGTTGGGCAAAGCTGGAGCAATGGTAACAGGGACTAGAGCTGATAGTGTGTGACGTGTTGATGTGGGTGGCACTCAGGATATTCTGGGTCATGATCCCATGGAAAAGCAGAGAAGGGAATCTCAGCTTCCCAGAGGCTACAGTTTCATCCTGGTGTGTGCTAACGGAAGAGGAAGGGAGTGGTGGTGATTCAGGGGCTGCCACATGTCCAGTCATGTGTTGCTGGTTCAGAAAATCGTCCCAGCACACACTTTGAAAGAGTGCAGCGGTGGTGCAGACCAGAAGGAAAACCGGAGTCTCCGTGACTTCATGACATTTTGTTTATTTTTGTGTATACACATGTATACATATGTGTGTCTGTGCCCACAGAGAGATCAGAGGACAGTTTATGGTAACCCATTCTTTCCTCCCATCATGGGGGTCACAGACATCAAATGCAAGTCGGCAGGCTTAGCAGCACGTGCCTAAGCCCACCGAGCCACCCCATTGGTCTGTTGTACTTCTGAGACCAAGTCTCAGGTAGTAGTTCAGGCTGGCTTCAAACTCTCTGTGTAGCGAGGAGGACTTCAGACTTCAGATCCCCTTCCCTCTACCTCCCAAGTGCTGGGATGCCAGTCTTGTTCCTCAGTGGATGGGGTGCTGAGGTGTAGGCCAGCGAGCGGAGCGTTGTGAGTACCAGGTAAGCACTTTGCCAGTGGCGCTGTCTCCAGCTCTAAGAGCTGCAGTCTCAGGAAGACTCTGGGGATTGTCACACCGGGCAGTTGCTCTGACAAGCCCAACTTCCAGCGTGTCTTCATACACTGGTGCTTGAAGTGGCCACTTTACCAGCTCCCAGCCTCGCATGTAGGGCGCATGTTCACCGACATACTGGGTTAGTTAAGGAAGGAAGGGTTTATCTGGGGTCTCACTTGTGGGAGGATACAGAGGCAGGAGTGTGAGACAGCCAGTCACATTGCATCTGCAGGCGGGAAGGAGAGGCGGATACAGTGCTCAGCTCACTTTATTATTCAGTGCAAGACCCCAGCCTAGGGTCTGGTGCCGTCCGTACCCCAGTCTAGGGGATGGGACCACCCTCTCTCAAGGTGGGTCTTCCCTTTTCAGTGAGACTTCTCCACATCTGATCTCATCCCAAAGCCTCTCCAGGTCACGCTAGCTGACATAGCTGCGTTTCCATAGGCCTGAGTCCAGTGACGCTGACCATGAAGACCGGGCACCACTGCGCCTTGGCAAGGCCCTCAGAGAACTGGACTGGAGTCAGAGACTGAGCTGACCCACACTGGATGTTGAGCCTCTCTGAGAACTCCCTTCCGGGGGTGGGGAGTGTCCACACACCTCCCTGGAAGGTCATTGGAAGATTATCAGTTCTGGTTCGTTGTAAGTCCACGTGACAAACTGGAGTCATTTGTATCAGGGCCCTGGCCTTAGCACAGTGGATGGAAGTACCATTCGGGCAGTAAGACTCAGCGTGTAGACAGCACCACCAGCAAAGGCCTAATCCACCAAAGCCCATGGTTCTAGGAAAGTCTCTGAATGTTCTAACCTTGCCTTTTGACTCCTGTAGTTCCACTTCTGGCTAACTGCTCTTGTTAACGGAAGAAGTATGTCAACCCAGGATGTGGTTTTGTGCTTAAAAGCTCACCCTGAGAGAGGCTCAGGGTGACACTGGGATCCCGAACCCCCATTGTAGTCGTCAGCCAGCTAATGAAGACTTTCTATTGTAGTGGTTCTCAGCCTTCCTGACACTGTGACCCTTTAACACAGTTCCTCATGTTGTGGTGACCCCAACCATAGAATTATCTTCACTGCTACTTCAGAACTGTGATTTTGCTACTGTTATGAATCGTAATGTAAATATCTGATATGCAGAATATCTGATATGCGAGCCCTGTGAAAGAGTTATTCCAATCCTAAAGGGGCCGCGCCCCACAGGTTGTGAGCCACTGTTCAAACCCGTATCTGAGACGTCTTTTCTGGTGGTTACCCCACAATGTATTGGGAAGAGGTTTTCTCAGTTGAGAAAATGTGTCCACAAGATTAGCCTACAGGCAAATTTGTTGAGCGTTTTCTTGATAAATGATGTGGGAGGAGCCCAGGCCATTGTGGGCGGTGCCACTCTCTGGACTGGTAATCATGGATGAAATGAAAAAGCAGGTTGGGCAAAGTCACAAGAAGCAAACCAGTAAGCAGCATTCCTCCATGACCACATCCTCAGTTCCTGCCTCCAGGCTCCTGCCTTGACCACATCCTCAGCTCCTGCCTCCAGGCTCCTCCATGACCACATCCTCAGTTCCTGCTCCAGGCTCCTGCCTCCAGGCTCCTGCCTTGAGTCTTCTTGCCCTGTTTTCCCTGCAGATAATGTGACCTAATGTGTCCCAAGCTGAAGCCAACCCTGACCTCTATCTTCGTTAGGGTTTCTACGGCCGCAATAAAACACCATAACCAAAAGCAATTTGCTCAGCCTACCTTCTGAAGACCAGAGAAGGAAGCCCACTGTGAAAGGCAGGCACAGGCTGCCTGCCTTATCAACCAGCAGCTTTTGATTTTAACAGGACGTTCTCATCAGTTAACAAAAAAACACCCAGGACAATGAGCCTTTAGGAGCAGAGGAACACAAGGCTCCTGCCCAGAAGGGATCGTGGAAGGCAGAGGGCTGGGAGAACTGGAGGCAGAGACAAAAGATTTCATAAAAGCCAGCTCTCTGCCGCCAGGGAAGCTCAGATAGGAGGAGGAGGTTCTGCATTAACTGGGTGGAGGCGGAGAAGGAGGCCCCTGAGTCCCGTAAACCTAACCGTGTGGACAAGCGGGNTTCATCTTACAGCAATTAGCGGGTCTCCAGCAACAGTGCTGCACTCGGCTTTATCTGGTGGATGGTGCTGAGCTGCAGAGCCGAGAATGCAGGAAAAGCAGGACCACCGAGAGTGGCTCCCATGAGGCCCTTTGAGGTCACCGAACAATCCATGAGGTGGAGGCGGTCTCATCACAGACAGCCTGGATACTCTGTATAGATGCTCAGTCTCTCCTATGAGGTGAAAACCTTCTCCATACCCTGGGTCTTTGCAGCTGTCAATCATTCTTCAGTCCTATATGCTGGTGTGATGGCTATTCTTGGTTGTCAACTTGATGACGACGTCTGGAATTAACTAAAACCCAAGTGCCTAGGTAGATCTGTGAGGAACTTTTTTTTTTTTGGTGAGGAACTTTTTAAATTAAATCATTTGAAGCATGAAGACCCATTTCTTATTTTCAACTTTTTTTTCATGTATTCTTTGTGTCTTTCACATCATCCTCATGATCCCACCCTCCCATAATAAAACAAATAAAATTTAAGAGAAAAAGGGGGGAAGAGGAAGGGAAAAATCTCGTCATGGAAGCTGTAGTGCGGTGCAATGAGTCACACAGTGAACCCCTTTATCCACACATCTTTACATGCAGGCATTCATCGCAAAGTATCATTGGTCTGGTTTGAGACCTCTCTGGTCTCTACTACGCCATCAATGCTGGGCCCTCACTGGGACTCTTCCTAGACACCCTGTTGCTGCCCTGTGTCATGGAGATCCTGCAGTCCTGGGTCCACAGGACAGACACTCCCCCCCACACACACACTTCAGCAGATCACGGATAGGGTGGATGTTGGGGTGGACCAACACATAATCCTGGTTCTGGGCCTGGGTAGTTGCAGGGTTGGTCAGCCCATCAGCTCTTCCCTGGCCTCACCACCAGGGGGAGCTCTCCAGCATTGCCCTGTCTAGTTACCCTTTGCAGCGATGAGCAAGGGGCAGGGCCAGTTCTCCAACTTTCAAATCCTCAGGTTCTGCTCTTCTACATCTACAGCTTCAGGGTCAGCTCTACTGTGTCGCCCAGGTGAGGTGTGAGGGCCACTCTCCTGAGTGCAGCAGCTGATGAGGGACAGGGACAGCTCTCCTGCTCTTATGACCTCAGGGGCAGCTCTCCCACCTGCCTCAGGCATTGATGGGCACGGCCTGGGGTGGGCTTCTCTCCCCCACCCATATTGCCACATGGCAGATGAATGACGAACAAACAGCTTTGTTCATCAGCCAATAAAAGCAACACATGTATAGGACATCCCACATCATCCCAGATAAAGGGGCCTTGCCCTTTAAGAAAGACACACTCTTCCACAGCTCTTGTAGTTGAGGAACAGGTGCAGTGGAGGCCTGGAAGAAACTGGTCTCATAAGGAGGCTGTCAATGAGGCAAGCTGTGCTGGAGTGAGTCGTGAGATTGGCATGTGGCACGGCCCCCTTTCAGCAACCCCAGAATTAGTCACGTGGCCTGGGCTGGAGTCCGCAGGGCCCAGCAGGACCTTCTCTGGGAGGCCTTCAGGCCTTACCCAAGCTCTGTCCCCTTAGAGACACAGTGTCTGCAGGGCTAGGTGACAGGCACTCTGAGCTCCGAGGTCCCTCAGAGTCACTGAGGATGAGTTCAGCTGCATGATGGATAGCTTTTGTCTCAGACTCAGTTAAACCCAATTACTAATTTACTTTATTATCAGCTTTCCACTCAAGGGGCCAGAACTCAACTCTGTGGGGCCCTGACAGGTCCAGAATGTCCCCACTTGCCTGTTCTTAGACTCTGGGAAATAAGATAACAGCAAATGCAAGAGGCTAGTGTCTAACAACAGGAGTCTGAATTTGGGGGCCAGGAAGGGTTGTTCCCGGGGAATTGGTCAGAGGGTGTCCCTCCTAGGGCATAGTCTCCTCCCAGTAGGGTTAGCATAGAACCTTCAGGTCCGTGGGAAACCCTTCACACTGGGCACATGGGGACAAAAGGGCTGCCAGCAAAAGGGCAAAAATGGTTGGAGTGTTGACCTGGTGCAAGACAGTGATTTCTATAGTTACAGGATCCTGAGCAATTCCTGTCATATTTTCCATAGGCCAGGGCTTGCTCCCCAAACTCCCCATCCTATTGGAAAATGATGCAAAGCCATATCTAGTGGCTGTTCTGGGGCTTGACATTGCCCCTTGACTTAGGGCTTCAGTTGCTGTGAAGAGACACCTTGACCATGGCAACTCTTATAAAGGAAAACCTTTAGTGGGGTGGCTGACAGTTTCAGAGGTTCAGTCCATTATCACCATGATGGGACATGGCAGCCTGCAGATAGGTATGATGCTGGAGAAGGAGCTGAGAGTTCTAGATCTTGATCCACAGGCAACAGGAAGCGAAACTGAACAACTAGGCATAGCCTGAGCCTGAGCGTAGACCGCAAAGCCTGCCCCCACGGTGACACACTTCCTCCAACAAGACCACATTTTCTTTCAAACCACCACCCTCCTGTTCTGATCTTGGGCCATCAGGTAGTCAGCCGAGTGCGCTTCATGTTGAAATGGCCCATGGGATGGTTGCTTCTTACCATCATGAAGTTTTGAGGACAGTGGGCCCCTTCTTGGCCCAGGTGTTCCCAACTGAGAGACTACGGTTCCAGAAACTCTACTGCCACCAAAAGTCAACCTGAGACAGTGGTTCGGAGTGCCTTGTCTGTCAAGATGTGGACACTCATGAGCATTAGCAAAGCAGAAGTAAGCTTCATTAAGAGACGGTGCCCAAAGTGGGAGGGCTTCCCAAAAGATGAATTAACAGTGTCAGGGGATTTATTGGACTATGACAGAAACTGGACAGAGATGGAGGAACTTTGTTGAGATTGGATGTCTCCCTGTCCCAACCAGGCAGGAGACCATGTTTTGTCCACGATGCCCACCCAGCTATGGTGGTCCATCTCTGAGTCCTGCTTTGAAAGCGCCAACCTTCACTTGGCTTCGTAGGTGTCTTGCTAGCTGACTGCACTCTCTCATCCTTCTGTCTATGGGATTGTGTATACCTGCACTGGGACCTAACTCGCCACCACCACCAAAAAGGAGCTGCAGGTTTTCTTGGTTGCCTCACACTAAAAACCAAAAACCAAACCTTTTTAGATTCCTTTATTTTATGTATATGAGTGCTTACCTTGCATCCATGCCTGCATGTACACCATGCGCATGGCTGGTGCCCACACCAGTCAGAAGAGAGTTTCAAACCCCCTGGAACCGGAATGACGGATCATTTTGAGCCATAATGTAGGTGCTGGGAACCGAACCTTGGGTCCTCTACAGATTTCTTGAAATAGGCAGAAGTTTGTTAGTAGCCATTGTTTAACCTGCTATAATTAGTTGTATTACAGGTGGAGGTTTGTTATTAGCTACAATTTAATCTGTTATAATTAGTTACATTAGAAGCAAAAAGATATGAAAAGGTAATAGAGCCCTGCTTATACTCCAGGAGTGGGCGTGTCTCATGGAAGCCAGCCAATCAGTGTCCTGCTTATTCTCCTGGGGT
>LOEQ01000244.1:682491-693305 GCA_001685075.1 Bramus lutescens | reverse complement strand
GTGTGTGTGTGTGTGTGTGTGTGTGTGCATGCACATATCCATACATGGAGGTTAGAGGTCACTCTTGGGTACCCTTCCTCAGTTTCTTTTCTAACTTTCCCTCATCCCTGTTCCCTTTTGCCTTGCCCACCCCACCCTCACACTGATGTGGCCACTTCTCCCCCCCATGTCCCCCTCTGTCTTTTCCAGTTTATTTAATCTTATGGTCACAATTACACAAGTGTACACCATTTACCTGCTGACCCCACCCTTGTCAACAGCCGAGCCAACAGATAAAAACAAAGGCCAATGAGTCCCCTTCCACTGGNGTGTGTGTGTGTGTGTGTGTGTGTGTGCATGCACATATCCATACATGGAGGTTAGAGGTCACTCTTGGGTACCCTTCCTCAGTTTCTTTTCTAACTTTCCCTCATCCCTGTTCCCTTTTGCCTTGCCCACCCCACCCTCACACTGATGTGGCCACTTCTCCCCCCCATGTCCCCCTCTGTCTTTTCCAGTTTATTTAATCTTATGGTCACAATTACACAAGTGTACACCATTTACCTGCTGACCCCACCCTTGTCAACAGCCGAGCCAACAGATAAAAACAAAGGCCAATGAGTCCCCTTCCACTGGCTTGGCTTACAGGGATTCTGTGGTGTTCTGAGAGCTCAGAAACCAGCTGACACCTGCCCATTTTCAGCAGACTGTGCCATAAGGAAAGGGGACAATGACCACCATGCCAGATGTCAGAGTTGAGTATCTGGAGGCAGTGTCTTCCATCATCCTCAAGTTCAAGGCAGACAAGTGGGACAAACTGATCGGAGCCGAGGAGAACATGGCCCTGCTCACGGAATTCTTTGATAAAACTGATATCTCTGTGCTGGTGTTGACACTCAATACTGCGGGCATGATCATCCCCTGCTTGGGCTTCCCAGAGTCCCTCAAGTCCAAGGGCGTTTACTTTATCAAGACAAAGCCAGAGAACATCACCAAGGACAACTATAAGACCCGCCTCCTCTACGGGGACATCAGCCCCGCACCCGTGGACCAGCTGATCGTGGTTGTGGAAGAGGTATGCGTGCCTAGACTGACAGGGCAGGGCCAGAGCACCCAGGCTTTGGGAGGACTCGGAGTGAGGGGCCCAAGTCCCCATTGCTCTAGCAGTGTGCAAGCCCAGTGGCCTCACCTAGGAGCTGGCTGAAAGTGCAGACAGACCTGCTCCAAGCGATGCGACAGGAGCCCTAGCTAGCTCCAAGCCCATTTCTATTTCTCTATTCCTCTATGCCACTGTCATGCCCCTGTACCTGCCCTCAGCAAATGCAATGGGGTAATGGGGGTGGGGATAGCTTCTGGTGGGCCGCACCAGTAGGCTGGGTTACTTAGCCCTCCCAGTCATAATAGAACAAAAAGACCTGGGACCCGGCCAGTGCTTCATCAAAGAGAAACGTGAAGCCAGGAGGCTGGTGAGCAGGGCCTGGACGCCGAGAGTGGGAAGCATCAGTGGGAAGGCCGCGATCAACTCAGTGGCCATCTGTAGTTCCAGATGCTCTTGAAGCTGGGAGCCCAAGGTCGGGACCAGCTGGCCCTCTCCTACCACACCTCTGACCTTGACTTGTAGATGGCCATCTCTTCCTGTTCCCTCTGGGATGAATTTTTTTGTCCTTATCTCTTTATATGAGAACTCAAGTCCTTAGGGCTCAGCCTACTGGTCTAATTTACCTTATTGCCTCTTTAAAGGCCATGTTAGGCTGGGCAGAGATGGCTCAGTGGGCACAGGGCTTGCTGCACAAACATGAGAGCACACGTTCCCATCTCCAGCACCACATAAAAGTTAGTGGTCCTGCAATCAAAACCCCGGGAGGTAGAGACAGGAGGATCTATTGGCATGTTGGCCAGCCAGTCCAGATGGCAAATGTTCCAGGTTCAGTGAGAGACTTTGCTTCAAAGAAGAAGATGGACAGGCTGGAGAGATGGCTCGGAAGTTAAGAGCACCGAGTACTCTTCCAGAGGTCCTGAGTTCAACTCCCAGAAACCACATGGTGACTCACAACCATCTGTAATGAAACCTGGCTCCCTCTTTGGTGTGTAGGCAAACATGCAGGTAGAACACTTTATATATAATAAATCTTAAAAAAAAAGATGGAAAACACACTGGCCTGTGTGACCATGCATGGTCACATACCTCTGCATGGATTCATGTATGGGTTCGTGTGTGTGTGTGTCACACACACACACACACACACACACACACATTTCCAGCTGCATCCACATAGCAAGATACAGGAGGTAGGGCTATATATATACATGCCTAGAGACATAACTCAGCCTTTCTCAGTCCTCACCCTAAACTTCCTGCAAGGTATGTGGCATAAATGTGTAGGGTGGGACCCCACCTCTTGATGATGGTTCAGATGCTCAAAGGCAGGTAGCTGGACCATCACTGCTCCAAGAACTCCAGCTGCCCCATCTCCAGGAGAAAGCTTTCTCATGGCTCTGGGCACATAGGTCTTCCAAATCCTCTAGAAGAGCAGAGTCAGGTAGAGTCACTGTCTTGTCCCCTTTCAGGTGCTCTATCCTCTGCTAAACCAGAGTGAGAACATGGATGACTGGCCCCGGGTGGTCTCAGAAGATATTGTCAAGCAAGTACACAGGCTGAAGAATGAAATGTTTGTGATGGGAGGCAAGATCAAGGGGAAAACTCTGCTGCCCATCCCAGAGCACCTGGGCAGCCTGGACGGCACGCTGGAATCCACGGAGAGGTAGGCGGCAGTCGGAGGGGGACCGTGAATTTCAGACGTAACTGCAGGTGGATTCCATACCTTGGCTTTCGTGGGATGCTCGTATGGGATGGCACCATGTCTACAGGAGAGGGCACGAAACACTGGAGTTCCTGAGAATCCCTACCCAACCATCCTGCAGTGTCTACACCCAGGAAGGAGACCCACCTGCATCTAGTCTCTTCTCCATTTACACACAAGGGTGGTCCTGACTAGGCTCAAAGGGTAGCCACGTACGCTGGCTTTGAGATGCCATGCTGAAGGGCAGCGGAGGGAGTAGGAGGGATGTTGGACAGGAAGGCATAAGTCAAGGTGTAGAGATAGTGGCAGCCAGAGGTCAAGGGACTCTTGAAGCACCCTGGTATTTGAAACAATTGAAAAGCAAAAGTCACCTGCGTGAACTTGTCCACAAACAGGTATTGGACGATGACTCCTAAGTTCCATCCTGACTGGTCCTTCAGGGACTGCGCATTATGCCCCCAATATAGGCCATGTTGTATGGTGTTTATCTTGGTGTCTCTGTCTCCTTGGGCATCTCTGAAAGCTCCCATTCCTCTTTGCTCTGGGCATTGTTCCATGGGGAGGGGGAAATCTTCAGCCTCCTTTAGGTAGTTGGATTATGCCAAGGATATGAGACCAGACACTAGCTAGNTGCTGGTGGCGGTGGGTTGTGGCAGTGCCTGCAGCTTGGGGCTTTTTTGTATACAGGCTGCTGATGGGGGACAGGTGGGTTTCCTTCGCAATAGCACAAGGTTTGAGGCAATCCATGTGTGTGTGGACACAAGAGCCTCATCCTGACCTTGCACTTGACAGGATCCCCTCCTCCCTGGACAACTCGCTCCTGCATTCCATCGAAACCATCATCATTGATTGGTCCCATCAAATCCGGGACGTGCTAAGCAAGGACTCGGCTCAGGCCCTGCTGGATGGCCTGCACCCGCTGCCCCGTGTGGAATTTGAATTCTGGGACGCCCAGCTCATGAACCTGCAGTGCATCCATGAGCAGGTAGGGCCTCCTTCCACCCAGAACTTGACTTCTTACTGAGCCACTCGGGCTGCGGGTAGCTCGGTATTGCCCTTCCAGGGACCCCAAGATACATTCCTGGTACATTTCTCAGCTTTGGCAGCCCCAAGTCAGTCTGCTCTCGCTGGAGGGTTGGACTGAGAGGCTGTGGCTTCTTTTGTCCTCAGCTAAACAGACCCAAGGTGAACAAGATAGTTGAGATTCTAGAAAAAGCCAAAAGCTGCTATTGGCCAGCCTTACAAAATGTCTACATGAATGTCACCCAAGGTGAGCCAGACACTGTCCATGAAGCCCCTGGACCTATGGGGGGGGTGGGGGCTGTGCAGACTATCTGTCCTTGACCCCGGGAGTCTGTCACCCCCATGAGAGGTCCTTCAACCCACTCCTGGGGAGGATGCTGAAACCTCTAGTGCTGCCCATATTCACTGAGTCCCTCAGCACTGACTGCTGTGTCCCTTCATACTCAGGGCTGAAGGAAGCCAATGACATCGTCCTCTATCTGAAGCCCCTGCGCATCCTGTTAGAGGAGATGGAACAGGCTGACTTCACAGTGGTGTGTTGACAAGGAAGAGCCAACTGGGTGGGTGGGAGAGGCAGGCCCATGGCATTGTAGAGCCCTTGGTGGCTTTGTAGAGCCCTCAGCAGCCGACTGGTACGGAGTCCCCTTGGGAGTCCTCTTCAGCAATCTGGGCTGTCTCTCCCAGCTCCCCAGCTTCATCGTCAAAGTGCTGAGCACAATCTGCTTCATCTGGGCCACGTCGGAGCACTACAACACACCTTCTAGGGTCATCGTCATCCTTCGGGAGTTCTGCAACCAAATCATCGAAATGGTGATGACAACTTTCCCCAGCCTGGTCTTCCCCCACCCTCTATTCTTCTTTGGCCAAGCTTGGGTGGCTCTCAAGCATTTTCCCAGGGTGCCTTGCTAGCCAGTCACCAGCACCAGCTGAAGGGCTGTAACCCAGGCCACCAAAGCATATTAAAATCACGCTTGCAACCTAAAATAGGACCAGGAGAACACTGTGTGTCTTCCACGCCTGGTGATCCCTGATCTGCTATGGGCAAAAATCCGTTTTTGCTGTCACCTTGACACAAAACGAGCCCTGGGGGTGGGGACTGATCCTCTTTCAGTACCCACTGTGCCAGGACCCCACAAGGATGCCTTAGGACGCCTGTCTCTTCTTCTGTCTAGACTAGAACCTACCTGAGCCCGGACGAGGTGCTGAAGGGCTTGCAGGGTGAGATTGAGGAGGTTCTGAATGGCATCTCGCTGTCCGTGGGCATCCTCAAGGAGCTCTTCCACGCCTACGACTTCTGCTGTGCAAACATGAAGCTTTTCTTTAAGGTACCTGCAGCCAGGTCTCAGCACACTGGGCCACGTCAGTGTCATCCCTGATGAGTGGGCAGGTGGGGATCTCGGCGCCCTGGGCCACACCAGTGCCACCCCTGACAGGTGGGCAGGTGGGGATCTTGGCATCCTGGGCCACGTTAGTGCCACCCCTGATAAGTGGGAAGGTGGGGATCTCAGCACCCTGGGTCACGTCAGTGCCACCCCTGATGGGTGGACAGGTGGGGATCTCGGCATCCTGGGCTATGCCAGTACCATCCCTGGTGGGTGGGCAGGTGGAGATCTTGGCACACTGGGCCACGTCAGTGCCACCCCTGACAGGTGGGCAGGTAGGACTAGCCGAAGCAACTATGGCCTTCTCTCTCACCTCCCTCATCCTCTGCCTTCTAAAGGACAAGCCACCGGTGCTGTGGGAATTTCCCTCATCCCTTGCCTTCTCCCGCATGAATTCCTTCTTCCACCGTGTGCAGACCATTGAGGTAAAATTGGAATTCTATTCCCTTTTGCCTCTATGTCCCTCAGAAGAGGCTACCGGGGCTGGGCTCAGTGGAAGAGCATCTGCCAGCATGTATGGGGGCTTCCTAACTCTGGGAAGAAATAGAAAAACAAAACAAAACAAAAAACCTCCAGGATCATCTCCTAGTTAGAAATTTCTAAGTGAGCGGCAAGCTCCTGTATCTTGGAGAGACTGTTCTTGAGTCTCCCTCCATGCCCAAACCCAGCAGCCACTTGGCCCTTAGCTCCAGTCTTGCCCCCAGACAATACAGTGGCTATTGTCGGCAAGCCAGCAGCCCGATGTTGTGGTATTGAAAGCCAGGAGCCAACACCAAGCTATTGTAAGGCAAAAATGTATTCACGGCGAGGCCATATTTTCAGTCTCCTCTAGGAAGGGAATGCAAACGGCCCAGGTTAAAGGCAGAGCAGTCTCTTTATACCAAGCAAGCAAGTGGTTAAAAGTGGAATTTTGCAGTAATTTTTTTTTGATCAGGGGAAAGGTACTTGTTATGAGTTTACGGTCGGATGGTTAATAAACCACAAAATATTCTTAGGGTTGGTCAATTCTCAGAACAATGGGAACAGTTGACAACATATAATTCAGAAGATTGTTGGGGAAGAACTGGTCAAAACAGTTGGCCTCTAGCTAAGGACATGATCAAAATCTAACATTGCTTACGTGAAAAGAAAATGGATTCAGCTATCCCTGGCACCAAAGGCAGAGTTAATCCACAAAATTAGCACAAAGGGAGACTTCAGACCCCTGTGTGTGTGGACCCAGAGTGAAACAGGTCAAGTAAAAATTCAAGAAGGGGTCAAGATGGTCTCCCCTGGGGAGGAGTGGTGAGAGGGCTCCAGCTGGGTGGGACAAGGAGCCCTTGTGTCATTTAACAGACTACATTTGCAGTGAACACACGTGTTCCTGTGCCTGGGTAGAGACCAGAAGACACGTATCATGCTCCGCCTTCCTCACTTGAGGCAAGCTGACGGCCAGTGAGCCCTGGCAATTCTCCCGTCTCTCCCCTCACAGCACTGGGGTTTCCACCACGTGACGCAAATGTTTTCATGTGTATGAATGTTGGCCTGCGTATGTATGTACCACGACCATGCCTGGTGCCCACAAAACCAAAAGAGGGCATTGGCTCCCCTGGAACCGACACTAAGGACAGCCGTGAGCCGCTGTGTGGGTACTGGGAACCAAACATAGGTCCTTTGTGAGGAGCAGGAAGTGTTCTCAACCCCTGAGCCGTCTCTCCAGCCCCCACCCCCAATGCATGCCCTGATTTTGTATGTAGGTGCTAGGGATTTGAACTCAAGTCCTTATGTTTGCACAGTGAGCACTTCTAGCAGCTGAGATGTCCCCAGCCCCGCACCCTCCCACCACGCACACACCTTGCTTTTTGTCTTCAAATCTTTTGCCTGAGGTGATTGGCTTTTAACGTCATATGCATGGCCCTAAATCCATTAAAAAAAAAAAAACAAGCTGAAAATGTGGCTCAGTTGACAGAGTGTTTGCCCAGCATGCACAGGGCCCCGACTTTCATCGCCAGCACCACTGAGAGCAGTGGTTCACACTGCAGCCCCAGCATTTGGGAAGTAGAAGCAGGAGGATCAGGAGTTCAGGGTCATCGACTGTATAGTGAGTTTGCCGCCAGCTTGAGCAATGTAAGACCCTGACTCCAGAAGAGGGGACGGAAGAGAGAAGTAGCATACGCTACTCACTGTCCTCAGGAAACACTGGGGACGTTGTTGTGGAGACAAGACTACCACACAGAGAAGCATCTGCTGAGCGATTGGATGCGAAGGACGTGACCCTGAAGCATCTTCTGGGAAGGGACTGTCATGGGCCACCATAGTTGGGGAAGACTGGGCAGTGGGGGATCCTCATGGAGGACTGCCTGGACCAGGCACCAGTGTCCACCAGGCATCTGATCCTTCTCAGTGTGGGGTGCTCTCTAGGGGACAGAGAAACCTGAAGCTGAGCCAAAGCATGAGAGACCCTGGTACCTTTCTAGCACCTTCCAGAGCTGAGGAAGTGGAGGTCGGAGCATCTAGGGAAGCTCTTTGGCCAGCGTGGGGCCTGGACCAGATCCCAGGCTTCATCCTCCTGGCTCCCCATGCTCTTAACGCAGAGGTGATTCTGGAGGAGTCCCCCCTCTTTTGCTCCGTGTTCTAGAAACAGCTGAAGAGCGCACCCCATGCATGCACCTTGCATGCCTCACGTGCACCCTGCAGTGCCGGCCCTGAGTGGGATATCTGAGGGCTCTCCTCGCTGGTTCAGAGAAGGTCCCGGGACCCTTATTGTATTTTATTGACCCTGGAGACGAACGCACAGAGCAGATAGGTTCTTGCTTCTTTCTGTGCTAGGATCTTTACAAAACGGCCATTGAATTTCTGAAGCTGGAGAAGATTGAACTGGGGGGTGTGCGGGGGAACATCCTGGGGAACCTGGTGACCCAGATCTACGATGAGGTCTTTGAGCTGGTGAAGGTCTTTGCTGAGTGCAAATATGACCCTCTGGACCCTGGAGACCCGGTAAGTCGTGGGCGGGGACTGACCCTGGCCCGCGGGATGGAGTGACACTGGGCGGAGTGAGTGGGTTGTTTCAGGACATAAGGACTCTAATAAGTTGTCACCGAAAGTACAGAAGCTACAGTCCCCTTGCCAATGGACAGATGCATGGACAGGACCTGGGGTCAGGGAGGGGAGACGGCAGTGCTAGTGATCTGACCCAGGCCTGCTCTCCACCACTGAGCTGTGCGGTCAGCCCCATCTTGGCTGAACTAAGCCATGAGGTCTGCCAGCCTGTCAATGGTTTGCAACAGCTCCCCGCTGCCTGCCTATCGCTGCCCTTCACTTCCTTTTAGAGTTTTGACGAAGATTACAAGGACTTTGAGACTAAAATCCAGGACCTGGACAGGAGGCTGGCTACCATCTTCTGCCAAGCCTTTGACGACTGCAGCTCCATCGAGTCCTCAGCAAAGGTAGGTGAACACCGTGCGTCGCTGCAGGGCCGACCCCGGGGAAGGACCACAGAGGCCCACAAGCAGGCCAGGGAGCTTGTGTTCCAGTGCAGGTCAGTAGGGAACCCNCACGCTGAAGGTAGTCAGAGTGGCCTGGGCACCCCAGGGCAATGGCGACCTCTCTTATTGAGAGGTTTCTGGGTTTCTGGGCCTCAGCTGGAGACTGAGGAAGGTTCTTGAACAGAAGCTCCAAGACCTCTCCCCTGTAGAATCGGGTGCATCCTGTGCTGTTTAACCTGTGTCTTTTATAAAGGCAAACGCAGAGAGAGTGGGGCCCTGGTGACAGGAGTGGTCTAGACTTGCTTGGGACTTCAGGCAATGAATGCGAATTAATGCAGTGTCTCCACAGCTGTGGGTAAAGAACACCAGTTAAGTCAGAAAGGAGACCTGATCCCGTGTTGCAGGGAGGGAGGGGTAACAACCACCCACCCCACCCCACCTCCTGCCCGGCCTCATTTCCAATTCAGCCCAAGCAAGTGGGAGCCTCAGTCAAGAAACAGGTGTGGCTTGTGTCTACAAAGGACAAAGCACAGCAGGAGTCTCTGGAAAGGTCTGGGTGAAGTCCCAGATGTTTGTGGTCCTAACTCCCCAGGTGTCTCTGTCCACACATTTACCCCTCCACACACACACCCAAGCAGGAGCCCATAGTCAAGTTGATAGCCAAGGTTAACAACGGCCTGCCCTTCAGGGAAAACAGACTCAGCAAAACCAGACAGGTTGAGTATCTGATCCCTTGACCAAGACATGAGGTGACACCATACACACCCCAGTCTCTCAGGTCTCAAAGAAGGGAACACACTGGATGGAGTCTCCCAGTCCTGGGCATGAACTGAGCCACCCACCCTCATGAGTGTTGCCCACGGGTCATTGGGGTATTTTTTCTTTCAGAGGCAGGTGGGCCATGGATGGGCCTCACTCATCCCAGAGTGATAAGATTGGCCTGTCCCAGGACTTTCTTCCTCATGAGAACGCGGGCTTGCTTCTATACTCAGCCATTTTCTAAATTCTCACGTTACAATGATGGCGGGTTAAAAAAACGGTCCTGCATGGGGAGACCCTCGGGAGTTGTCCCTGTGCGTCCCTGTGCGTCCTCAACCTGATGCTACAGATGCTAGGTCTCCCTGTCATCAGTGTGGCACATGTGGCCTGGAAAGTTCTAGAGCATTGTTCACATGACCTCCTCCAAGCAGAAAGTGAAAGGATTTCACGTCCCGAAAACCAGAGACCAAAAAGCCAGCGAAGAGCAATGATGAGGCCCATAGACCTGGTTCCCCAGCTGTTACAGGTCAGGTGCTGTGACAGGGAAGTATGTCTCTGGGTTACCACAGAGGAGGGTCCGTGGCAGTGCCCACCTCCCGCTTCCCCTAAAACCCACGCTGCTCTGTTCTACTCCCAGGGGACTGAAAATTTCCCTTCCCTTCCTCAGGTCATGTTGGTCCTCAGGTCTTAAAAGGTCATTTTTAGTGATGGTCATATTTTCCAAACCAAAACCTGAGGTCAATGTAAGACCCCCATAGGCCTCGGAGCCCCTGCTAAGGGAAAGGTTATGGGAGTTCACGGGGACACTAGGTGTTTGCTATGAACTCCAGATGTTAGGGGACCCCATGCTATCCCCTCTCTGTGAGCAGCCCCTCATTTCTTTTGTGTGTGTGTGTGCGTGTGTGTGTGTGTGTGTGTGTGTGTGTGTGTCCAGGTCTGGAGTAAATTCTCCTGATCTCTGGGCTTAGCTGCCTCTGCTAGTTTCCAAGTAGGTGCCTCTGCCTAAGGCAGTGCAGGCTCATACAGGCTCCGTTTAACAGCTGCCACACAGAGAAAGACTCGGTGGGGTTTCTGTTCCAACAAGGCCCATGTCTCTCTCCTCAGTCCTGAAGTTAGGCCATTCCTGTTTCATTAACAGCCCCAGTAACCCTGGGTTAGGGCCACCACCGGGGACAGAGCTGGAAGCCCGAACTCTGGCAACAGCAACACCTCCTCCCATGTCTCCGCAGCTCCTGTACATGTGTGGGGACCTCCTGGAGCGGCCTCTGATTCTTGTTGAGGTGGTGCCCAGGTACTCGGTCATGCTGGAGATGTTCAACACTGAGCTGGATAACGCCAAGCTCATGTACGATGCTCAGATGGCAGCCTCCACCGAAGGCCAGATACCACCCATCCACAAAAACATG
>LOEQ01000244.1:586127-598678 GCA_001685075.1 Bramus lutescens | reverse complement strand
GGGAGATGTGGGTGGGTCACCCGGCGGCGAGGGTGCTTCACCCGGCTTCTGCTCCTCACCCGCCAGGTTCATTAAGATCGGTGACAAGGAGGTGGAGTACCACCCCAGTTTCCGCCTGATCCTTCACACCAAGTACTTCAACCCCCACTACAAACCCGAGATGCAGGCTCAGTGCACGCTCATCAACTTCCTGGTCACCAGGGATGGGCTCGAGGACCAGCTCCTGGCCACCGTGGTGGCCAAAGAGCGCCCGGATCTCGAACAGCTCAAGGTGACTGCCTCTGACAGACAACAGCATGCGGGTCACTCGTGTGGTCACTGTGGGCCCATGGGTCACTAAGCGCCAGTGATTCCTCCTTCCCCAGCACGTTCGTCATTCAGCCCCTAACTCAGTTCCAAACCAGCAGCCAGTGTGCTTACACCAGGGCTCTGTGCCCAAAGATCAAAGAGGGTCCCCAGAACCCAGGTTGCGCTTGGCTGTGCAGAGCATTTGTCTAGCATGTGTGAAACTCTTGGCTCAACCCTCAGCATCAAAGAGAAAGGAAACATAGGGTTCCAGGGCTGGAAATAGGGCTCACTCAGTAAAATGTTTTCAGCAAAGGCATGAGGACCTGAGTTTCACGCACACGCACACACACACACCAACACAGAAAAGGTTGCCATGTACTTGAAATCCCAGGGCTGGAGAAGTGGAGATCGAAGGGTCTCAGGGACTCGTTGGTCAGACAGCCTAGCCTAAAGGGTGAGCCCCAGAGAATCCATCTTAAATGACAAGATAAACTGAGCCAGGCGGTGGTGGCACACGCCTTTAATCCTAGGGAGGCAGAAGCAGGTAGATCTCTGTGAGTTGGAGGCCAGCTTGGTCTACAGAGCATGTTCCAAGACAGGTTTCAAAGCTACAAAGAAACCCCGTCTCAAAAAACGAACAAACAAAAAGGATAAAAAATAAACTCAAGGTAAACTGAGTCTGAGGCTCTGGCTTTCCCACACACATGCACACACATGCACACACAAAGAAGGTTAAGCAGAGCCAACTGTGTACCAGCTGCCTGCCCAACTCTGCCTCAGCCACACTCAGTTCTCCATCTCCACGGCAAGAGGCCTGACAGTTGTCTGAAGTGGAGAGGGCACTTCCACGGGTGGCCTGCCTGCTGGGTGGCATCTGTCCTCTGCCTCCCCTCCAGAGGGCCCTGGTAGCAGAGGTGAGACCAGGCCCCAGCTAATGTCGCTCTGCCCCTCGGGCCCTGCCACCCCTGTAGGCAAGCCTCACTAAATCTCAGAACGAGTTCAAGATTGTGCTGAAAGAGCTAGAAGATTCTCTCCTGGCCCGGCTGTCGGCTGCCTCGGGGAACTTTCTGGGAGACACTGCCTTGGTGGAAAACCTGGAGACCACCAAGCACACGGCCACCGAGATTGAGGAGAAGGTAGGCCCCCACCTCTCAGGCCACCCAGCACACAGAAGGCTTGCAGCCTGGGTGTCTGTGATAGTCTGTCGTGACCTAGAACTACCTGAGAAGAAAGTCACAGTGAGGAATTATCTAGACCAGGTGGGCCTGTTGGACATGTCAGTGGGGACAGTCTTGACTTTTAGTGGATGTGAGAAGACCCAGCCTACTGTGGGCGGCACCATTCCCTAGCCAGGGAGTCCCAAAAAGTCTAAGAGAAGAAAGCTCGCTGAGTATCGGCACTCAATCGCAGGCCTGCACCTCTCCCTGCTCTTGATTTTGAATGCGATGCTCTTAAGTGCCTGCCTTGGCTTCCCCCACAATAACAGGCTATAGCCTCGTGAGCCAAATAAACCCCTTCCTCCCACCACATTTGCCAAGATATTTTATCACGGTAACAGACTGGGAGAGCCAGCACCTTGCTGTCTGTGGGCAGCTTGTCTTCCGGGTCGTTCCCTCCAAGCCCTTTTCTTCTGTTCTGAGGTCCAAGAGGCAAAAATCACAGAAGCAAAGATTAATGAGGCGCGAGAGAACTACCGACCAGCGGCAGCACGGGCCTCCCTGCTGTACTTTATCCTGAATGACCTCAACAAGATCCACCCCATCTACCAGTTCTCACTCAAGGTCAGCCACGCTGGGCGCAGGTCCAGAGCCCACCTGTGGGTCCTCCTCCCCACCTTCCCCCAGTGCAGCCTCAGAACCCCCATGTTCACGCTGGCTACTCCCCAGGCCTTCAACGTGGTGTTCGAGAAAGCTATCCAGGACACCACGCCTGCCGACGAGGTGAAGCAACGCGTGATCAATCTGACAGACGAGATCACCTACTCTGTGTACATGTACACGGCGCGTGGGCTCTTTGAGCGGGACAAGCTCATCTTCCTGGCTCAAGTCACCTTCCAGGTATCACGTTGCTTTTGTACACAAACTGCAGCCAGTGCTCCTGCAGCTGGGAACCCCCAGGCTTATGCTGGGAGTGCAGATTCTCAGGACCCCTATCCAGGTCCCATGCATGCGCACACCAGCTCACACAGATAGCTACGTAGCTGAGGAGGACCTTGCATTTCCGATCCTCCTGCCTCTACTTCCCTAGGGCTGGTATTACCCTTGTGCACTGCCACATCTGGACTCAAACCCAGGGCTTCCTGCATGCCGGGCAAACGCTCTATGGACTGAGTCACATCCCCAGCCTCAAAACCAGCTTCCAACCAGCTTTCCAGGCAGTAGTAAAGCCTGAGGTGTCTGGTGAGGGCCGTTCTGGGAGCTAGATTCGGGGGACACCAGGAAAGCATAGCAGATGTTCCAATGGGATACAAGTGAGGGGAACTTAGACTTGTACAAAGAACTATCACAACAGTATACCAGTGCTGAGTAAATGGTCCCTAACCCAGCGAGGATGCTGAATATATCCTCAGCAATGAATGGAAGAGCTTGTCAGGGTGGCTCCATGAGTGAGGGCACTTGCTGCAAAGCCCCAGGACGCACATGGTAGAAGTGGGGAGCCAGCTCCCAGCCGTTGTCCTCTGGCCTCCACACATGCATCTCTATACACACATGCATCACTACACACACATGCATGGCTATACACAGGCATCGCTGCACACAATGCATCTCTATAAACACATGCATCACCACACACATGCATCTCTATACACACATGCGTTTCTATACACACATGCATTGCTATACACACATGCATCACTACACACACACATCGCTACACACACATGCATCTCTATAAACACATGCATCACCACACACATGCATCTCTATACACACATGCATTGCCACACACATCTCTGTACACACATGCATCGCTATACACACATGCATCGCTATACACACATGCATTGCCACACACATGCATCTCTATACACACATGCATCGCCACACACATGCATCACTATATACACATGCATTGCCACACACATGCATCTCTACACACATGCATCACTACACACACATACNCATTGCCACACACATCTCTGTACACACATGCATCGCTATACACACATGCATCGCTATACACACATGCATTGCCACACACATGCATCTCTATACACACATGCATCGCCACACACATGCATCACTATATACACATGCATTGCCACACACATGCATCTCTACACACATGCATCACTACACACACATACATCTCTATACATACATGCATCGCTATACACACATGCATTGCTATACACATATGCATCTCTATAAATGCATCGCCACACACATGCATCCCTATACACAATGCATCGCTATACACAATGCATTGCCATGAACACATGCATCGCCATACACACATGCATTGCTACACACACATGCATCGCTACACACATATAAAGAAAAATACAGGAGCTGGGGAAATGACTCAGTCCAGCCTCATTTTCAAGCCCTAGCTCCCAGTGAGAAATTCCTGCCTCAAAAAATTAGGTGGGCATCACCTGAGAAATGAGCTCAGGGTTGACATCTGGCCTCCACTTGCATACAGTACACACACACACAGGAGCATGTGTGCCCACACACATGCAAGCAACCACATGTGCACACGAAGACTCGTTCCGAGGAAGGATGCATAGGTGCGTCGGAAGTCCTGCTGAGGTACTGGAAGGTTTGTGTTCTGTTCAGTGAGCTAAACAGCCCGTCTCAGTAGGGCCTGTGGCGTGAGCTCAGACATTGAGCACTCAGGAGGCTGAGGCAGGAGGAGCACATGAGCCAGGGAGTCAACATCAGCTGTAAAACATAGCTAGGTCCCCGGAAGGAAGGAAGGACTGATAGATGGACAATGGCCTTGGTCCCTTTTGAAAGCACTACGTGATAGAACTTTGTCTCTTGGTTCTGGGGACCCGGAGGACCATGGTCCAGGTGCGGCATTTGGTGCCCGCCTTCCTGCTGGCCTGAGAGAACAGGACAGGGTGGACTGAGTCCCCTCATAACAAACCATCTCCCCAAGAGATGGCACAGTCTTTGCATTGCCTCCACATCTTGGTTGCCTGTCACCTGACCCCGCGTCCCAGAAACTGCTGACCTGGGTTGGGGGTCAGGATCCCACTGTAGGCCAGGTGTGATGGTGCACCCCTTTAATTCCATCGTTTAGGAGGCAAAAGCAGGGAGAGCTCTGTGGGTTCATACAGCCTGCTCTATATAGGCTTCAGGTCAGCAAGGGCTGCACAGTGGGACCACACACACACACACACACAGGTCCCGATAATGCAGGCTGCTTATGGAGATGCCTGAACTGCAGCACACCACACACACACACACACACCACACACACACAGGTTCTGATAATGCAGGCTGCTTATGGAGACACCTGAACTGTGCGCGCGCACACGTCCCAATAATGCAGGCTGCTTATGGAGCACACATCACACACACACACACACCACACACACACACACGTCCCAATAATGCAGGCTGCTTATGGAGCACACACCACACACACACACCACACACATACACACACACACACACACAGGTTCTGATAATGCAGGCTACTTATGGAGACGCCTGAACTGCCGCACAGCCACCGACAGTACACGTGTCTGTAGCCTGGGACCTCCTCAGTAGATAGGGACTTTTAGGTTGGCGGGAATGTTGTAGAACTAGGTTGTGGCTGCATGCCCTTGTGGGTGGACCTGTGCCCCTTGCCTAATGGGATTTAGTGTGAATAAGACATGTTTTACATGTTTTACCCAATTAAAGAAAAAGCAACACTCACAACATGGGGTTGGGGATTTGGCTCAGTGGTAGAGTTGCTTGCCTAATGAGCCCTGGGTTTGGTCCTCAGCTNATGCCCTTGTGGGTGGACCTGTGCCCCTTGCCTAATGGGATTTAGTGTGAATAAAACATGTTTTACATAATTAAAGAAAAAGCAACACTCACAACATGGGGTTGGGGATTGGCTCAGTGGTAGAGTTGCTTGCCTAATGAGCCCTGGGTTTGGTCCTCAGCTCAAAAAAAAAAAAAAGACCCCCACAAAACCAAAGAAGTGCTTGAGTCCCAGAGCCCCTTCGGCCCACAGGTCCTATCCATGAAGAAGGAGCTGAATGCGCTAGAGCTGGACTTCCTCCTGCGGTTCCCCTTCAAGGCGGGTGTCACGTCCCCTGTGGATTTCCTGCAGCACCAGAGCTGGGGCGGGATCAAGGTGGGTCTTCACACTCAGTACTGAACTCCTCCCAACCAGTCTGGAGGATGCCTGCGCCCCATCACGGTGACAGGGCCAGAAGGTGGGAGCCGGGATGGCTGCAGTTTAGAGACAGCCACACTTGTATTGAATGTGACATCATTGGTCTCCGCTGACCTGCTTAGGTCCAGAGGAGAGCTATGTCTGTCCGTAAGGACCTGCAGCAAGTCCCAGGCCATCCTGTGCCCAGCATCCCTACACCCTGCCCTGTTCTAGGCCTGGTCACTCCTCAGGTTCCCAGATTCATTGCCAAGAGCCCTCAGGTCCCAGGTGTCAAGTTTCAGTCCATATAGTGACCAGCAGAAGGCAGTGGCCTGAGGTGGGACAGCCCTGACATTACCCTCATTGGAGGGGAGGGTGAGCCCCCAGGCCACTCGCCCCCATGGAAGCTTGACCTGCAGTTGACAGAAAGAAAAGCTGAGACCCTAATGACAGGCCACTCTGTCACTCTGCCCAGAGCACCGCATCTGCCTGAGACTTCTCCCCAGGGCCCGCTAAGGGCCATCTGGGAAAGGTGCCCCCCCCCGGCTCAGGCCATGGGTGGTCCCTGAAGTGACATTTCTGACTCAGGCCCTGTCAGAGATGGACGAGTTCAAGAACCTGGACAGTGACATTGAGGGCTCTGCCAAGCGGTGGAAGAAGCTGGTGGAGTCGGAAGCCCCGGAGAAGGAGATCTTCCCCAAGGAGTGGAAGAACAAGACGGCGCTGCAGAAGCTGTGCATGATGCGCTGCATGAGGCCGGACCGCATGACCTACGCCATCAAGTGAGTGCTGCTCAGCCCCCAGTCTACAGGGAACCGAGCTGAGGGAAGGAGGCCCCTTTGCTGGCACAGCTGGGAGAGGTGCTCTGACCCTGAGACCTAAGTTCCTTTCTTTATGTTTTGGATATGGTCTCAAGCATCTTGGGCTGACCCTCAACTCAAACTTATGTATCCAAGGACTTTGAACTTCTGATCCTCCTGCCTCTGCTTCCAGAGTGCTGGGATTACAGCTGTATGTGATGCTGAGGATGGAACCCCACTTTAGGGCCTGAACCATCTTCTCAGCCCTGATCCTAGGTTCATGTTGATTCTTGGTGTCTCAGGGTGTGAATGGCAGGACTGCTGGCCCTACTGGCCTGTGTAGAGGGATAGACCCTGTGACAGGGACGGGAAAGCAGAGAGTTTCCCACACTGGGCTCTCAGGTTGAAAGAGGGAAAAGAAAGGCCATCAGCACTGGGGAACTTTCTGTGTCTAAATTGTCAACTGGTGCCTATCATAAATGAAGAGTCCTAATTTGAGACCTGAGCCCTCNTAAAGGAAGAGAGGGACTGAGCAGAGAGGACCCAGGGCCCAGGCTTAGAGTGGGACAGGTGGCTTCTGCCCCTTCCACCAGGTCTCCTCAAGCCCACTCACACCCCCCACAGAGCTCCCCTCTGACAAAGCAGGGCCCTTATGCAGGTTCACCCCATATTTGAGGACCTCTCCTGTTCTGTTTTTCTCCATTGGAAGAGGACAGGGCCAGGATTGGTAGGTAAGGAAGGACAGAGTGAAAAACTAAATGTCAACGCAGCCGAGCTGGTGGGAACGGGAGGAGGATGTTGGACAAGCAATGGCACCTGACCGTCTCAGAGGCGCAGTAAGAATCTTAAAGCCTCCCGGACCCCTAGGGCCTTCCCATCATCTCCTGCCTGTGTCTGGGAGCCAGTCCACAGCACAGGAATATAGCCATGGTCCTGCTTTCAAAGCCAGTGCTGGGCAGTCAGCATCTCACCTGAACTCAGGAGACTTGGACTATGACGGAGGGAAACAGGCAGACACTGGGATCCAAAGGTCACTCAAGCACCCGATGGCATGAGAGGACCACTCAAGGGACCCAGGAGTCCTAGTGCTGGGTTAGGAAGAGGGAATCTGGAGGCTCTAAAGCTGCCTTCTGCACAGAGCTTGCTCCTCCCCATAACATCCCACATGGACCTTGGAGGCCCCTGGCATCCCAGGCGGCATCCTTCATGCCATTCTCTGGGCCTCTGGGATTGAAGGAGGAACACACTGTTGAGGAAGATGGAAATCCAGCTCAGTTGGTAGAGGCTTGCCTAGCATGCACAAAGTCCTGGGGTCACCTCCCAGCACTGTACGACCAGTGCATGGTAACACCCAGAAACCTGCAGCCCCAGGACTGGGAATGTGGAGGCAGGAGGAGGATCATAGTCACACAGCAAATACCGAGTCAGCCCAGGCTGCTGGACTACTCCAGACCCTGTCCAAAAAAAGAAAACCTCAAGCTGCTACTTCCTTCCCCTTGATGTCTTGAGAGGAAGTCCACCAAATGGCCCACCCACCTGGACCAAAGCCACCCACACCCACACACCCCTAGCCCTGGTCCCGAGCAGGCCCCAGCTGCCTGTGTTCCCTCAGGAACTTCGTGGAAGAAAAGATGGGCAGTATGTTTGTGGAAGGCCGGAGCGTGGAGTTCTCCAAGTCCTACAAGGAGAGCAGCCCCTCCACTCCAATCTTCTTCATTCTGTCCCCCGGGGTCAACCCCCTGAAAGACGTGGAGGCCCTGGGTAAGTACAGCCGCAGAAGTGAGCCCCTGTGGAAATGCAATACAAAACCACAGGAAGAGAGACCCCAAACCTCCATGGGCACCACTAAATCAAAGCCCGAAACTCGCAGGGGTGCTGCTGGAGTGGAGAAACAGCACGCCTACCAGTGGAATGAGGAGTGGGCAGTGGGGGAGGCATCTCTGCACCCAAAGTCACCACGACATCTTCCAGTCTTAGACCTGGTCTGTCCCTAGAGGCTCAGAAAGGAGGTCCTCCAGCAAGCCTCCGCCCACAACTCTGGCTAGTTCTCTGTCAGCCTGGCACAAGCTAAAGTCATCTAGGATGAGGGAACCTCAATTGAGAAAATGCTCCCACCAGATTGGCCTGTGGGGCATTTTCTTGGTTGGTGATTGACGTGGGAGAATCCAACCCACCGTGGACGGAGGCCGCCCTAAGCTAGTGGTCCTGGGCACTAAAGTGAGCTGGGCCAGCCAGTGAGCAGCACTGTGTTGAGCTCGTGCCCTGACTGCCCTTCATGACAGACTGTGACTGGGAAGTGTAAGCCAAATAAATCCTCTTCTCCCCAAGATGCCTCTGTTCACGCTATGGCAAACAGAAACCCAAACTAAGACACCTTCCTGCTTGTACTCTCTCCCAACAACCAAAACTATCAACAGCCCGGCCTGGGTTACTTTTATCACAGCTGGGACCAAAAACAAAACAAAAAACAAAAGCCTGATAACGGTAACCTAAGAAGGATTCATTTGGTACAGTTTGAGGGTTCCATCTCTTGACGTGGGGAAAGCACCGTGGCAGGAGCCTGGTCACATTATAACATCTGAAGTTCTCCTTGGACCCCAGCCCATAGGACGGTCCACTCACGTTCAGGGTGTGCCGTCCTCCATTTTTGAAACCCCCTCATAGAAATATCAAGGAGGGAGTTTCTATAGCAAATCTATACCCAGTCATGCTGGCAACCAAAATTACCCATCATACACACACACACACACACACACACACACACACACACACGTGCTATGGGCTGTTACTCTGCCATGAACCAAATCCATACTACTTCATGGATAAAACTTGAAAGCATGGGGCTCACACAAGCCAGTGGTGAAGCCACTGGGGAAGGTCTCAGAGTGTGTGATCTCATCTACATGAAATGCCCAGGACAGGCTGATCCACAGGGTTGTAGGGCAACCAAGCAGTTGTCGGGCAAGGGGAGTGGAGAGGGAGTCACACTGTTCAAGGTCATGAGACCTTCTGGAGTGGTGATGGTGGTACCAGAGGGACAGCTGCACAGCATGACCTGTTTCCCGAATGTCCCTGGGCCACACCTTTCCAGATGGCTGAAGCAGGGTCATGTTCCGGGATGTGTGTTTCCCCGAGCGATAAACAAGACGGGAGGCATATGGTGTTCCTGGCTGTGGACCGCAGAGCCTGAACCACTGTTCTGAATCACTCCTGTGCTTTTCCTGTTTTTCCCCTCTTTAGGGAAAAAACTGGGATTTACCATAGACAATGGGAAACTCCATAGCGTGTCCCTGGGTCAAGGACAAGAGGTGGTGGCCGAGAATGCATTGGACGTGGCTGCCGAGAAAGGACATTGGGTCATTCTGCAGGTGAGGACTCCTCTGCCACCAGGGCCATGTCACTGGGCACAGAACAGACCCTCCCCGTGCTTGGGGTCCCACCCCCACCCTTCCTCAGCATGGAAGCCCCTCCACATCCCTCCCTAGCTCCAGGAGGAATACTGGGGACCATGTTGTCTAGGCTATGAACCGGGGGACAAAGTTCATGCCATGGCTAGTTATAGGGAGCATCCCTCATCAGAGCAAACGAGGTCAGGATAGGGCAGCCACCTTACTGGGTGTTTCTCGGGGTGCTGTTGGGGGCTCAGTGGGGGTCCATCCGGGCCTGAGTCAGGGCTCCTTGCTGCAGAACATCCACCTGGTGGCAAGATGGCTGAGCACCCTGGACAAGAAGGTGGAACGCTACAGCTCTGGCAGCCACGAGGACTACCGCGTGTTCATCAGCGCAGAGCCCGCCCCCACCCCTGAGTCGCACATCATCCCCCAGGGCATCCTGGAAAACGCCATCAAAATCACCAACGAGCCCCCCACGGGCATGTATGCCAACCTGCACAAGGCACTGGACCTTTTCACTCAGGTAGGAAGAGTTGAGACTGGGTGACTCTCCATGGCCAGGCCAAGGAATCAGAGGCCCAGCAGGCCAAGACTTACCTCTAAGTTCCAGAGGTTTCTCTGTACTGGCCTCCTAACCACATCACACCAGCACGCAAGCACGTGCGCGCGCGCGCACACACACACACACACACACACATTAAAGTACATCCCCCAAAGGCTGGGCAAACTCACCAACCCCCAAAACCACGGACTCAGCATGGCCTCTGATCAGCCTCAGGACCCTGTCAGTTGGCAGGAGTGTCTGTCATTACTGTGGATCCTGAGGCCCCATCCCATCCTAGGTCCCAGTACTCCCGACCCCACCCTCAGGAGGTGTGAAGCTTATTTGGGGCCACCAAGCCTCGCTGCTGGGGGCAGTGGCTGACTGACAGGTGGTGGTGACACTGTTCCCAATGGAAGTCTGATACTGCCCTAACAAGGGAGCAGGTGATCAGGCCCTTCTCCACTGACAGGTACCATGGCTTCTTGTACCCCCAGAGAGGAAGGCAGATGAAGGGGCTTGCCTGGCACCCTAGGGCTTCTGGGAGGGTTTCTACTGCCCCCCCACACACACCCTCTGCACACAGGGCTCCTCCTCTGGCCCAGCCTCTCAGTCCTCAGTGACTCTGTAACCCTCCCACGCGTCAGCCCAGGGCCGCTGCTCCTGCAAGCTCCTAGTACCTCGCTGCCCCCAGCCATTTCTGCTATAACTGCTTCTCCAGGCTGCAGCCTAAACCTCTGAGGCTTTGGGACTCTACATCCTCCTCACACACACCTACCCAGAGAGGACATTAGGAACACGGAGTGTCCGTGTCTCCCTGTAATACACGAACTATGAGTCCTCCATAACCCATGCCTACACCGCCATCCAAATGTGACTGTCACAGAGAGCTGAAGGTCAGGGGCACACGGCAGGCAGCAGTCACGGGGACAACTGAAGGGCAGCCCAAGACTTGGCTGGTAGACAACAATCTGGTGATGGGTGTGGGTGTAGACCTTGGACACAGGAAGCGCATGGAGCAATGGTGGAGGCTACCTCAGTGCACAGGGTCCTGTGCACTGCAGGCCACACACGGCCCAGACCTGAGGCCAGCCCTACCTTTTGTGTTTCCTTCTTACGCTTGCAGACATCTGTGGGTGACAGATGCGTGGGACACCACGGGCAGGGCCAGGGGTCCTTCACCTCCAGCCTGCCTGCAGCCTCTCAGGTGTTGGCACAAGAAGTAGGGGTACCCCAAAGTCATGATGGAAAACTGATGGGCGTGGTCGACCGGTAAATTAGAATTAACCAGNAACAGATTTAGCTTAATAATTGGAAAACGGTGAACTCACATGATCAGGGTCCAGCGCGCCCAAGGGAGAAGAAGAGAGCAGGCACACCTGGATCTCCAAGTTTATCTTCCCTGGCTCCAGGAGGCCACGCCCTAGCCCAATGTGATTGGCTGAACTTCCCCATCAGAAAACTCAGTGAGGTTACTCAGCAAGTAAGAGAGTTTGTCACCAAACACACCAACTTGACTTCCATCCCCAGAATCCACACAGAAGCATGCAGGATACAGAGAACCGACTCTGACCTACACACTCACATGCATGTGCACACACACACCACAGCACACACATCCACAGTAAATTAATGTTGAAGTTTAAATGTATATTAAGGGTGGGTGTGCACGCCTGTAACCTTAGCACTAACAAGATTGAGATAGGATTGTGAGTTTCAGCTGAGCCTGATATGTAGCAAGACCCAGAGGCAAAAAAAAAAAAAATCCATCATATAGAAAACACAAACCAGGAACACAGTAGTGTGGATTTCCTGGGGAATAACCCTGTATTACCTTCCCTGGGTCTTCAGATGGACGTCCCCACGGCTGCTGAGGGAATGGCCTGATCGGGCCAGCCAAGGGCTTTAGCCACCCCACACCCGCTGTCAGAGACAGAGCCAAGCATCTCTGTGCAGAGTCATCTCTATTGGCTCTCTCTTGTTGCCCCCTCCCACATACAGGACACCCTAGAGATGTGCACCAAGGAGATGGAGTTCAAGTGCATCCTCTTTGCCTTGTGCTACTTCCACGCCGTTGTGGCCGAGAGGCGCAAGTTTGGTGCCCAGGGCTGGAACCGGTCATACCCCTTCAACAATGGGGACCTCACCATCTCCATCAATGTACTCTACAACTATCTGGAGGCCAACCCCAAGGTGAGCACAGTGCGC
>LOEQ01000244.1:547722-560438 GCA_001685075.1 Bramus lutescens | reverse complement strand
TGGGTGCACAGCACAGCTCAGTGATGGACGCCAGCCTCCCATGGACAAGGCTCTGGGCCTCACCCTCGGAACCACAAAGAAAAGAACCAAAGTTCACGGGACTTTCACTAAGTAAGGACTACACACTGAGCATGCTGCTTCCATCTTCTCAGTTATGGGGAGAAGAAGCAGAAAACAGGAAAAGGATCTATCAAAGTGAGGGGAAGACAGGAAAACGGGTTATTCACGACAAATCAGCAATATGCAGGAAGTCCCCTGCACAGCAGCTAGGTGTGAGCCCCAAAGACAAAAGCAAGCCTTCCGTGCTTCCTTGTGCTCCTTCAGAAGACATCACATGTCCCTCAGTAACTACACCAAAGGACTGACGATTCAATTTAAGTCAGGGGTAGAAGTGAAAGCTTTGGGGCTGGTCCCCAGAATCAGGAGAAAAAAAAAAAAAAAGGAATATTCACCAAAGTGGTTTCCATTTTTAAAGCTGTGTTCACATACAGGGGAAGTATTCTGCACAACTCCATCCCCTGGGAGGGATAGCATCATCCCTCCCAGACCTGGGACAGGCAGGCAGGACCTGTAAGGGCTGCTGGGAAGATAACCCAGTGCAGGGCTCTCCCACACATGCTCACAGACACCCCAGCTCTGTGTGACCAGGAGCACGGAACACCCCCAATGGGGGTTCTGGCCAGCCCCCACGTACCTTTGGCATGAAAGGTCCATCCCCTGCGCCAGTACTCCTGCAGCTGGACGCGGTCCTGCTGCCCCAAGCTGCACACTTCGCTGTAGAACTGTCGCTCGATGTGCACATAGGCAGCTGGGATGGCACCCCGGTGCGGGAATCGAGGTTAGAAGCCATTCACCTCTGGTGAGGCTAGGAGGATCTGATACTCGGCCTGAGTGCCCAGCACCAGGTCCATGTAGGCCTGGGTCAGGTTGAAGTAGCCAGTGGTGAGGAAGATCTTGGCTCCCTGCTCGGCTTCCGTCAGCAGGGTCTCAGTGACTATCTCATCTATTTGAATCTCAAAGGGCTTCATCTGGATCAGTGGGTAAATCCAGGTGTCTGGTGCTGGTCTCCGGTCACCAGCAGCCACAGCCTCTTCCTGACTCAGCAGAGAGTCACTGTGGAAAGTCTGTGCATGCAGCATCTGTTGTCGGGTCCTGGCTGAGTGGATCATGTCCATGAGCCGTTTGTTAGCTGCTCTGCAGTACGCAGCCCGGTCACCTACAGAGGACATAAGAAAGAGGAAAGAGAACATGGAGAGCCAGAAGTAGTGGTACACAGGAGGTGGAGGCAGGAAGATCAGCAGTTGCGGTCATCCTCAGCTACACAGTGTCCAAGGCCAGCCTGAGCTACATGAGACCATTTAAAAACCCAACCACACTCACACCATGTGACTGCTAAGGGCAAATGCACAAGTTTTTCCTGGCAGAACACAGACTAAGCTCACGGAGCAAAGAAGGCAGCAGTCTACACGGGCCCTGCCCACAGGACCAATGCAAGGAGACATGGTAGCGCATGACACAGGTAATTCCAGCTACAAAAACTCAAAAATACAAGGAGAGGAATAGCAAACACCAGGACTTTGGTACCTTGGGGTCAAAACTGGGGGTCAGGTAGCTCTGTGAAGCCGCTGCGACGGGGTCTGAGCTGCACCTCTTTGGTGTCTGTCTGGGAGGGATGCTATGTACTTCAGTAAGAAAGATCATTTAGATAAAAGACATGCCAGGAACAGGCAGGGTGGCACCTGATTACAATGCTGGCACATGGGAGGAAAAGGTCAAGGCAACCTGAGCTACATGAGACCCTGTCCAAAGGAAATAAAAGTGAAGATGCGTTCAGAAAAAGATCGTATGTTCACATGAAGAACAAAGAACACACACGTGGCCCAGAACACACGCGGCAGGAAAGCACAGTAACCACAAACGGAAGCCCTGAGGGCAGGCTCGAGCTCCGCAGGGACACTGTCCCCACAGGGAATGGACACAAATGGCATACAACGCTGCAGCCACACTGGAAGGCTGAAAACTGCCTGTCCTGAGGTCTGCGGAGAGCAAAGCAATGCTGCAGTATCAGGAAGATGACCGGTCCACGGACAGAGTCCAGAGAGGAGGTCAGCATGGAAGACCCAGAGGCAGCAAAGCTAGTCAGAGAGAAGAGCAGCACGAAGCGGGGCTATGCTGGGCCACCCCACTCACATGGTCTGCACTGAGCTAGACTAGGAACAGAGAAGAAACCCACCCTGCCACCGAGCAAGATGTCCCTGTCCCTGCCCTAAACATGACACATCTCAGCTGTCCCTAAACACAGTCATTCCCAACTAGTTGTGCCTAGCCTGGCGCAGTACACCAAGGCATAAGCATTTCTTCAAGGCCCAGATAGTATACACTTTAGGCTTGGGGACTAAAAGACAAATCTAAGGATACACAGAAGGAAAGAAATTTTCCACAAAACATTTAACTGATGCACTTCAATGCACAGTGGTAACAACTAAATGCTCCCTGGGGCAGACAGGGCCATCAAGAGACCACAGCTTCAGTGGGCAGTCACAGCTCCCTGGCACCGGACAGGGCTGTCATCAGGAAGACCACAGAACATGAGAGCTTTTCTCTCACAAGAGCCAGGTTTCTCCCCTTCCCCGAGCTGTCCCTAAGCTGTGCAGTCTGTTGCACACTCAGCAGCAACCCTTCAAGGCCAGGAGAAGCCACAGCCACAGGAATCACAGGAATGCGAGTGCCCAGAAACACTTCACAAGGGCTTGCTGCAGCAGAGCCGAGCTCTCCCAGTTCACTTTTCCAGGCAGGCGGCCACAGACCTCCATGGGGCTGCTAGGACAGGAGATTTGGGGAAGAGGCTGAGGTGGGAGGGTAGTCACCAGGCAGGCTACTTCCTGTAAAACTCAAGGCAGTCTCCTGGCTCACCTGATTAAGGTACAACGACCCTGAGCCCAAACTCCCACCTTCCCAGGCTGGCTCTTGCTTACAGGGCAGGTAAGTGTGTAAGAGCAGGTAAATCGCATTTCTCTGGCTTTAGAAACAAATGCTGAAAGCCCTGACACCGTTTCCTGCACCTGGAGCAAGCACCACAGAGGTGCTCCTCTGGCCTGTGGTCTGCACGAGTCAGCAGAGCGTCGTGAAGGCTGGCCTACCTTTGTAAGGGTGCACCATGCCATCCACAACGTCCACAGTGTCATCCCCCTGCAGCTGCAGGGACACATCCCCCACCGCATCCACCAGCTCTGTGAAGAAGTCTGCGATCTCAGCACAGTCTTGTAAGAACACATAGCGGTCCTGGCGGTTGGTGAAGTAGGAGTCACTCAAGTTTGCACTACAGAGACGAAGAATCAGATGAGGGCGCAGCCAAGAGGATGTGTGGCCTAGTGACCCAGGCCTCAGGGTAAGTAGGTGAGGAATGACAATCCTATGGTGTGATGAAACTGATGAAACCAGAGCAGCCTCTGTGCTGGACACCAGCCAGGCTGACACTGAGTAACAGAACAGAGATGGCACCCCACAACAGGAGCAAACCCAGGTGGAGAACAGGTACTGTAGCCCACACAGCTGTCTGTCAGAGACGTCACAGCCCACAGAGCTGGGCTTCCACTGTGCTCAGTGTGTGCTTCCTGGGCTCTGCCTGTCCTCTGATCCGTCTTCCTCACATGAAGTGAGGTGCACAGTGACAGAGTCACCATGACAAACAGTGAACCGGCGCAGAGGCTCAGCACACCGTCTACCTTCCACACAGGAGGGCCCCTAAAGAGGTGAACGCCATCTACAACCAGAACAGCACCTCTCTCAGGAGTTGGGGGCAGACTGACCTTGTGCCATGAACTGAAATCCCAGCTAGAGAACACAACGGAGCGCTTGCTCACCCACTCAAGATGACGTTGTCGTCAAAGAGGTACACCTTGATGTGCTGGAGTCCGATGGTCTCGTTGAAGCGCTCAGGGATAAGGAGTCGGAGGAGTCCTCGGAGGTTTGGCGTGTGGAAGAGGGAGACACGCACACGCTCTGGAAACCTCTGCAGCAGTGGGAGCAGCATGCTGCGCGAGTTCTTCCTCCCTGTGTGTGAGCAGCAGAGGAGACAGCTGTAGCTTCTCCACCAGGAAAGACAGATGTCCTGACTGCCAGACAGACCAATTCCCTAGGAGCCTCACTTTACCTGGGGCACGGTGAAGGAGAAACATCAAACAGTGCTGCTTCTGCCCATGACACACCTGCTCTAGGGCAGGACTGCTGCTCAGTGAGTGCCTCCTGGGGAGCCACTCCCACTCGGTGTCCTGACCTCTCACCCTAGCTCCAGAAGAAAAATACCAACCTGAGCCAGATGCAGTCATCAACTAGACTTAGTCCATACCTGACAGCAGTCGCTTGGCCTGAATCTCAGAGAAAGAAGCAGACTTCCAAGAAGCAGGTGCCCTGGGAACTTGGCCTCAACCACCAGGGACCCCCAGAAAAAGCCTTAAAATAAATCAAGGCCAAAGGAAGCAGGGCAGAGACAGACTCTGAGTAGCCGCAGACTAGGGAAAACTCTGTCCTGTCCTAACTGTTTAAACCTGTGCTGCACACAGCCATCCGCTATAGAAGGAACCGTGACGGACCAGCAGGCAGCCCTGTGTGGGGCTGTTAGAGGGTGGCTCCTCAGACCAATGAGAGAGGAAGTGCAGAACACCTACCTCTGGAGCCACGGGTGAAGTCCAGGAGGATGGAGACCTTGAGGTCGGAAGGAAACTTCGATTGTAGTGACTTCTCCAGAGAACTCTCCAGACAATCCACCTAGAAGAATCGAAGGAACACATGTGAGACCAAAGAGCTGTTTCTGCCCCTGAGAAATGAGCCATGGAAATGACTATATGTGCTATCAGCCACTGCCAGGCTCCCTCTCCAGCCTGGGCCTCAAGAGGAAGGTTGAGTACAGGGCAGAGGTCCACAGTGCTTGACAACCTGGGTCTCAGGTCTCTCACATCTCTGCCTCCCTCCAGACACAACACCAGTGCTGCACGCTATGCAGAGTAGTACTAGGTGGGAATCCACTGGATGATGAATAAATCCAAGATGGAACCTACCCACTACCCCTCCTGTCCCTTTCCCATGAGAGCAAATGAGCTTCCCAAGCTTGCAGTTCAACAGGATGACTGGGAAGTGGAGGGAGGCCTCTGTGCTCCAGTCAAAGATGCAAGTATTCAGGCGTGCCTACCTTCCCCAGGCTCCACACACCAACGCCGAACCATGTCCCAGCTCCAACCCACCCATCTCTAAGTACAATAAATTAAGGAAGAACATACACCACCAGCCACACGACTTCCATCCCTCTGAGAGAAGACAGATAAGCCACATTCACAAGCTCCAGCCCAACCCAGACGCTGCCTGCCATGGGCAATTCTACAGCCAGCATTTCTGAACTCATTAGGTGGCTTAGGCTCTTCCTAGCCCTATCTTCCTTACTGAAAATGACAGCTATGGTAGACCAGAAAGTCCAGGGGATAAGGGTGGCCTCGTCTGGCACCCCTTGTACACTCAACAGCCAGCCAGTTGGCCCTAACTGTATTTAGCTCATCAGCCTAGAACACAGTCGGAAAATGTCTTCTGAAAAGTGCTGCTGAGTAAATATTTTAGCTCTTGTGAGCCAGGATGGTCTCTGCCAAGACCACTCAGCCATGTGGTTGCCACAGGAGAGGGCGAGTATGCCCGTGTCCCTACAACCACACTGACACGGGAGAGAACGAGTGTCCCTACAACCGCACTGACACAGGAGAGGATGAGTGTGCCCGTGTCCCTACAACCACACTGACACGGGAGAGGATGAGTTGTGCCCGTGCCCCTACAACCACACTGACACGACGAGTGTCCCCATGTCCCTACAACCGCACTGACATGGGAGAGGATGAGTGTGCCTGTGTCCCTACAACCGCACTGACACGGGAGAGGATGAGTTGTGCCCGTGCCCCTACAACCACACTGACACGGGAGAGAACGAGTGTCCCCGTGTCCCTACAACAGCACTGACACGGGAGAGAACGAGTGTCCCCGTGTCCCTACAACCACACTGACACAAGAGAGGGCGAGTGTGCCTGTGCCCTTATAACCACACTGACACAGGAGAAGATAAGTGTGCCTGTGCCCTTACAACTGCACTGACACAGGAGAGGACAAGTGTGCCCGGGGCCCCTACAACGCACTGACAGGTGAATGTCATGGACCTTACATGACTCGCAGCCTTTGGTTTTCCTCCAACATCTTGGAAATCAGTGGCAATTCTTCAGGCCACACAAAAGCAGGCCATGTACCTGATGCAGGCTCTGGGTTGTGTCAGAGAGAGCAAGCAGCCCAAACAGTCCTGTAAGGATTGGGGAACTGCTGGCCAGTACAATCGGGTCTCCTACACCATCATCACGCACTAGGGACACCTATGTGCAGAGGCCAGAAAGGCAGCTGGAGTCAACTGCAACACTGTGGAGCTGACTCCACCTGCTGCCCTGCCCCTAAGCCTTACCAGTTCCTGCTCCAAAGGTCCTGTCCCCAAGTAGAGGGATGCCATCACGACTCGCCTCTTGGCTGTTTTTATCTGCCCCTGGAAAAGGAGTAACAATTGTACGTTACATTCATTGTTTTCGTAGTCCACTCGGAGGTAAATCACATCTAAGCTGAATGGCTGGCTCTACATCCTCACCAATAATTCTCCAATTAGCCTAGCAGAGACACAGTGACTTCCCAAAGGACACACAACCTTAATTCAAATATTAAGTCTGCAAAGCAAGGCACATTCAAATGGGACAACAAAACACAACATAACCACTAATGGGTGAAGGAGATCAGGGGCACACATGTATGTGTGTACTATATATTTACATATGTATATTTGTCTAAGTGCTGGTCACATGTAAGTGTGTAGGCACACATATGGGGACATGGAACCACTTTGGGTTATTCCACCATGTTTTATTTTGAGATAGGGTGTCACTAGCCTGGAACTCACCAAGCAGTCTGGCTGGCCAGCATGCCCTAGGCGTCCAACCACCTCGCCCAGCCTTTCCTGTAGTGCTGGGGATGGGACTCATATTTTCATGACTGTGAGGAGGGCACTTTACCAGGATGAGGGAGATCTGTGCACCCTGATGAGAGCTCACCCCCACAATGTGCTGCTAAAACAGAAAACACACAGCCTCACTGATAAACCCCACAAGCACACAGCTGCACTCATGTACATGTATGTACATTTGGGTCCAAAAGGAGCATGGAGACTTTTCAATACCTCTGGGAAGAAAGGCTGGCAGGAAGGGGACAGAAAGCTGCATTTGCCAACATCTGAAGTCTGGCTGTCTGTAATCAAGCATGGGTACACACAAGCACATGCACAGGCACACATGAAAAGACAACACATCCCAAGTTGTCTCAACAGCCAGTGTCCTCTCTAGGCCCTGCTCCAGCCCAGGAGAATAAAGGATTCCATCTTCAAAGCCTAGAGAGCCACCCCCCAGGGATGTCAGCAAGCACACAAAGCACAGCAGTGCACTGCCACATCTGTGATCCCAGGCCTTGTGAGATAAGACAGGAAGATGGGAGTTTATAATGAGTTAGGGGCCAGCTGAGGCAACATGGGACTCTGTCTCCTATCAACTCCAAAGGACACAGGAAAGCATACTTAGAAGGAGGGACCACAAAGCACAGCACAAGCCTGCAACTGAAGAAGGGCTATCACCCCAGCTAGTACAGTCCACTCCGGAAGTTGGGCATATTGATTAGACAGATGTGTGAACACACCCCTGGGAAATGCTTAGGCACAAGGAAAAAACAAACAACATCCTCAGGCTGCTACTTCCTTTGTTTTGTTATCTTATTAAAATCGAGGTTATAGAGAAAAAAACAACAGGCGGAGTCAGTTCAGCCCCAACCACCAAAGTATACACGCCTGCTCACTACAGGATGCCAGGATCCCAGACAACCCCTATAGAAGGCAGGCACAGAAACAGCCAAAGACCACAGGGCCAACATCTGTCACACATGTCAGGTGGTGAAAGACGAGAGCCTGCTGGTCCTCCAGTCTGCCCTCCTGTCCAAGGACAAGGTAAGGAGGCCTTGCCTCTTCTCAGCCCAGATGCAGGCCCCTGTTGCTTCGTGAACTCTTCAGCGTCACGAATGTGGGCAGGTGCAGAGCATGACCTGGCCTCCTGACACCTGGGATAACCAGTTCTTCAGGTCAGAGGGAGGACACTGCAGGACCATCCTCAGACAGTGAGGAAGAGAATGGAGAAGCAGGGTGCAACAAGAGCAAGGGGCCCCATGGGCACTGGCCCACACATGGGCATGAACCCAGCTCAGCCCTGCCCATGGGTGCACACACAAAGACTGAGTCCACCAGAAATGCAGCTAAGTGTGGACCAGCTCAGACAGAGGGTGAGAGCAGGGAGACATCAGGCTTTCTGTCGATAAGCGCTCACTTTCTCCACAGATGAACCTGAACCTGGGTCTCTGCTATCTCCCAGCACTCTGCTGGTCACCAGATCTCCACTCCAGAGCCATTGCTAATATGAAACAGAGTTCACATAGTTAAGGATTAATGAGTACTGAATTACTTCATTCCAGTGAGCAGTCTAACTATGAACTGGACGTGTAATGGGAACCTGAGCATTGTGAAAAGCAAGCCCTCGGTGCAAAGGGACATCACTTCCAAGGAGAAGGAAGTACACACCAGACAGACGCCAGTGATCCAGGATGCCAGGATCCCAGGCCAGGGAGGGCAAGGCTCCTGATCTGAAAGGCCCTGTGACCAAGTGGCCACTGCACATACTCATCAGATCCCACCTCAGACTCCCCCAGGCAACACAGCTACCCAGATGATGCTGCTACCCAGGAAAGGGATTTTCATGCACAGCCCCCCTCATCTTTTAGCAGAGAAGGACTGGGGGCTACCAGTCCTCACTGCCTCCACACTCGAGAGTCTAGCCATGTTCTAGCTCCTCCCTGTTCTGGGACACTGGCTCCCCAAGAGGTTTCTGCTTGGAGCTCAACTCAACCCTAGATGAAGGTGAAATCTCACAGAAGAGGCACAGACTAAGCAAAGCTGCACCAGAAGTGTCTACAACAGAGTGGGTGTCAGGGCCTACCAAACCTTGACACCCTGCCCCCATCCAACTCCTGTCTCAGTTCCTCAAACGACTTACCTTTAAGAGCTCGAAGAACTCTGCAGGGGAAGAAAGCACCCTGACGTGAGAGCTGGGGACTCCGAATTCCGGGACCAGGTTTCTGATCCACTGGAACCTGTGCACACCCTCGGGACATAGGCAGCAAGGTGGGGAGGTGATCTGAGGAACAGTTGGGGACAGCAAGGGAGCCAGTAACAGCCATGGTGACCTGGTTAAAGAAACATGCACATGAGCTACTGTGTCAAATACCTCTGTGGACTGACTAATTCTTTTGGGAGTTTGGCCATTTCACATTTCTCCCATATAATTTAAGTCCTCCTCCCTCCTAGCACCTCGAAGCAGTAGGTGCTGCACAACTCAAATGGCAATGCCTATATACAAACCCAACTAAAAATCACTCCCAATAACTCAGGGGCCGAGTAAAAGCAGCCACAAAAAAAGCTCACAAAGTTCCTGCCTGGCTAAATCTGCCCCTTTGACATCAATATGCCTCAGAAAACCCTGGCCACTGGTGGTTACTTGTCAGGGATGGCCCAGAGGCCCCCAAACAACACAGGCTATTGATGCTGTTCTTGGATTCCCCCAGAACCAGATAGTAAGACTGCTGAAGATACAACACGCCTTGGCTGTGGGACACTGAGGAATGCACCTGGATGGCCTGAAAAGTTCCTTCCTACTGGGTGGCTTTAACAGTGCTGAGTGGTGCTATGCACACCAGCCAGCGGGGAGAAAAGTCATCCACTGTGGCACCCAGCAGCGACCCCCCCGCCCCCGCAGGCAAAATGCCCCATGGTGGCATGAAAGATGTGGGCTGACCAGCCACCTTCTGTCCTCTAAGGCCATCCACAGAGTTGAGAATAAGTGATTGCTGAGGGCTCACCCTGAACTGGACATCTCCATGGAGCTCATCAAGCCTCAAGAGAGCAGCCAGGAAGAGAACAGAAGGGATTTAGAGCTGAAGGATGATAAAGAGGAGTGCCGTGAATGCTGGCTTCTGGGTGTGATGTGGCTGCTGCACCCATGGACTCGGGGCGGCTACAGTGCCAGCACAAGGGCATGCCAACAACATCAGTTGGCATTCCAGCAGCCAGCATTGACTGCACTCGCTGGGAAGGAGGGAGGGAGCAGCAGCTCAGCAGTTAGGGGCTCTGGCTGCTCTGGCAGAGAGCACAAGCTCAGTCCCCAACACTGGGCAGCTCACAGCAGCAACTCCAGTCTAGTGGACCCTCTCTGTCCACTGCAGCACAGCACATGCCACTTGCACACACAGGCTCAGCGGTGGAAACAAAAAGTAATGTTTTTTTATTTTTAAAAAGGAAAGGATATGAAGATTCTGCTGGGGCATAGACAGGATCAAGACACATTGTATAAAGGTACAAAATTGCCAAAAAAGTAAACAAAAGACACATGTTTTTAAATTCCCTCCTAGAATACTGGAAACAAGGTTGGCCAGGAAGAATAACAATGAAGAGCCAGCAGACTCACTACGACTCATGGGCTCTGCTGTAAGAGGACCTAGAACACCAAATCTCTTTACAACTGCTGTAGGGAGAAAGGCTGGGCAGTCTCATGGGAAAGAGACTGAGCTTTGGAGGGGCTGCCTTGACAAGAAAGCCCTCAGCAGTCAGACACATCTTCCAGGGTCCCACCAACATGAGGCTGACTGCACAAAGCATGAAGCTATACCCCAGGAAGCCTCAGTGTGCCCAGGCTAAGCCATGCCCCTGCTGTCCCGTGCAAAGCCCCACACAAACCACTCTAAATCCCAGACTGCAGAGAGCAGTAGGAAGCCTTCCAGTGTGTGACTGGGAAGGGTTCTGGGCAGCATTTCCTCAGCACCCTGGGGCTCAATGAAGATTCCAGGAAGATGATTTCACTGTTGGTCCTCTCCAGCAATGACTCTACCCAGGGCTCCAGCACTGCAAGACACCAGATGGCCCTCAGCTGCACTTCCCAGAAAGGCCACCAGTCTACCATGACCAACTCACTGCCAAGAAAACTTCAGTCAACAGTTGAAGGTAGTGGCTCCCTGGGTCCAGGAAGACTGCACCAGGCCCTGGCCACCTGTGCAGAGATAAGAATGTAGCATCTCCCTGCTCTCAGCAGGGAAGGGGAGGGGAGAGCATCCTTCCTGTTGCTGCTGGTTTGCAAACAAAAGTCCTGAGTGTGATTGCTGCCTCACACACTGAGCAGGCTTAGAGGAAGAGGGAGAACCAGGAAACCTTCAGCTAACCTGGGAGGCCCCGAAGAGGTGCAGTCAGCCTGAGCCTCCATCTCACGGCACATGCCTGTAGAGCAGATGAGAGAGGACCAGGTCTGCCTGCTTTACTCCGTGTTACACCCTCAGACCCACAAGGCCACCATGTGGGCAGATACCAGCCAGCTCACAAAGAGGAAGGTGAGGATACTCATCCACACCAGACAGTCCAGAGCAGGGCCAGAGTTCCTGGAAGTTTAACTAGAGCCATCAAATGACTACCTGACATATGCTATGGAAACACACAGGAGCCGGCAGCCTTTCTCCCATCTTGTGAAGGCCTTACCAACCCACACAGCTGGACTGCAGTGATCAAAGAGGAAATGCTAAGGTGACTAGATAGACGTCAGACACACAGGGTCAAAGGGGAGGGGAGGTGATGCCTGGAGCTGCAGGAGGCTTTCAGCAGGCAACAGAGGGGAGGGGCTCTGGGCAAGGTGAAACCTGAGCAACAGAAGCATCCAGAAACCAGTGCAGGGGCTGTGTGCACCCATACTCATACCCTACAAAGTATCAGGGCAGGCCTAAACAGCCACCATGGCAGCAGTGACTGCAGGGGTGGCAACGTTGAGCAGGCCTCTCCCCTGCCAGCAGCTCTCCCTGGGAATGTTCCACCAGGGCCTCAGTCCAGAAGTTGTTGCAGGCTTCTCTGTACTGACTTCCTGTTCAATCTGTGTACCGACAGGTTTAGTTTTTGTGAGCAAGAATGAGCTGCAAGGCCAACAGGGTTTGCCGATTCACTGTAGAGATAGTCCAGGCTTCATGTTGCTTCCACACACTCAAGGGGGTGTGCACCAGTAAAGGACCCCACAACGACAGCACACACAGGAGACCCATCTGCACTGGAGGAGCTTGAGCCCTGCAGAAAGGACTGAAGCCTGGTCTGTTCTAGGGCCAACACTGTGGAGGCTGCTCCTAGCTTCCCATAATGCAACTCTTGAGGACTGTCCCAGAAAAAAGCTCATCCCCACAACAGCACCAGACCCATTGTACAGTAATCCAGTCTCCGGGGGCCACCCACCTGCACGAGTGATTCCCTTAAGCCAGGCCGTTTACTAACAAGTGGCACGGACTGGGTCAGTGGTGAAGGCCTTGCTGCCAAGCCTGACAACCTGAATTCAGTAACCTGAAACTCAGATGACAGAAGGAGAATGAAAGAAAGAAAGAGAAAGAAAGCTTAATACAGCAAGTGAGTGGTATTCACAGACAGTCAAGGACTTTTTTTGTTTTTTTCTTAAAGAAAAAGAAGCAAAGTCTGGGGGCTGGAGAGGTGGCTCAGAGGTTGAGAGCATTGCCTGCTCTTCCAAAGGTCCTGAGTTCAATTC
>LOEQ01000244.1:374788-392000 GCA_001685075.1 Bramus lutescens | reverse complement strand
CAAGCGCCGCCGCGGGCTGTTTCTCTGAGCATCTTCCCTGGGGGAGAAAGAGTGGAGGAGTCAGGATATGGGGCACACAGGCCTCAGGCTGGGGCTGGAGATGGGCAGAGGGCAGACAACTCACAGGGTCATGTGCAGAGGTGCATTCTGGGAGGTAGCTATGACGGGTTCCAGGTCATAGATCCCGCTCACCAGGAGAAAGCCTAGGAAGGTGAGAAGTTCAGGCCAGGGGCCAGGCCCAGAAAGATGGACCCACCCACCCTCNGCACCCTAGTCACTAGCCTTTCAAGCAGTTGCACAAACCTCCACCCCTCCAGAGAGGGGAAGGGTTGCCTGGCCAGGTCCCGGACCCTCAGAAACCTTAAGGGATAGATGCCAGCCTGGGCTACGTGATATCCTGTTTTGACAAACAGTAAGAAACCTTGGAGGTTGGGCATGACACCATGCTTCGTCCAACTGGCAAGGAGCACCATGGCGGCCAGGTGAGCTCCTGCAGAGTGTCCACAGACGTAGATTCCCCTGGGTAAGACGGGGAGCTGGGTTACATCCAGTTCCCTACGGCATCAGGAGTCCCAGGCTGCACCTGGCTCCACAGACCTGCCCTCCCGTGGTCCACCAAGAGCATCAGCAGCAATGCCTACTTGTTGCTCGGATATCGCCTCTGCAGAAACACAATGCTGCGGGTCACCTGGTCCACCATTCCGTCCAGTGTGCCTGAGCAGAGGAAAATGCTGGGTGAGGATCCATCAGGGGCTCTACCCTCACAAAGCTCTGGCCCCCAAATCTCCAGAGGCTACCTTTGGGCGCAATGTCGTAAGCCACTACAGCCACGACCACGCCTTGGGCTGTCAGCGGGTTCACCATGAAGGCTGAGACATCCTTACTGTGGAAAGACAGAGACAGAAGCTGGAGAGCGGGTTCTTCCAGGACAAAGGTTTGATTCCTAGTTCCCACCTGGAGGTGTACAAACATCCGTAACTCCAGTCCCTCTCCTAACTCTGCATGCATCAGGCGTGTACATGGTGCACATACATATATGAAGGCAAGACACTCATACACTATATAATAAATAATAAGAAGAAACAAATGTCAAGGAGCTTGTAATGCTATACTTGGGAAGGAGAGGCAAGAGGATCAGGAGACCAAGGTCATCCTCAGGTACTTACTGAGTTTGAGGCTAGCCTTGGCTACTTAAGACAGTCTCAAAAAGAAAGATAAAGGCTGGGCAGTGATAGTGCAGGCCTTTAATCCCAGCACTGGGGAGGCAGAGGCAGGCGGATCTCTGTGAGTTTAAGGAGGCCTGGTCTACAAAAGCTAGTTCCAGGACAGGCTCCAAAAGCTACAGAGAAACCCTGTCTCAAGAGAAAAAAAAAAAAGCTAAGAAAATGACAGCTGGAGGTGACTTGACCATGACGCTGCTTCCCTAAGGTCCTGAACACACCAGGTGACAGGTTTCCCATGCATGCAGGACACTGTGTGTTGAGAAAAGAACAGGCTGTCGTTCCTCTGTCATGCTAGCCACAGGAGCCTGGGGACTTTAACCTTGAGACTGGCTCTGTCCTTTGGGAAGGAGAGATAGTGTCCCCTTCTCTTAGTAAGTTGTGAGCGCCAGAGGTTAAAGGTGTAGAGAGTTTTTAAGTGGAATAAAACAGTGATGAATAACTGGAAAAAATTAAAAACTGAACCTGCTGGGGGAGGGGCGGGATAGATCCAAAGACGGGCATCTGTGAGCCTGCTGGGGGACAGGATAGATCCAAAGACGCACATCTGTAGGATGGTCTTGAGAACAGCAATGTCCTCCATGGTCCTAAGTGCCCTTCTTCCCAATGCCGGGGCACCAACTGTGTGCACGCAGTATGTATGTGTAATCATGTGTGCATCCCATGTACGCCAGGCTGGCCTCAAACACTGTACATAGCTGAGGATAACCCGGAACTTCTGATCGTCCATCCTCCACCACCGGATGGCTGGGATCACCAGTATGCACCGCCACAGTGATTCAGTGCTGGCGAAGGAGCACAGGGTTTAGCGCACACCACAGGAATTCTACTGATCCAGCTACATCCCAAGCTCTTGCTTTGTGTCTTCTGAGACATAGCTGGCCTCAAACTTGCAGTAATCCTCCTGGCTCAGCTTCCCTGTTCTTAGTTTCCAAAGCACTGATATTCTGTGTCCTCTTGGTCCCAAACAAACATGTGTAGTTGGTCATTCTGACGTTTCTTTGACAAACAAGTTGACCAGACACACTTTTTAGTACATGTAGAGACTTGAATTCTATCTCCTGAAAATGTATGTCCAAATCCTGCACCCAAGAGCTCAGGATATGGTCTTACGGGGAAATAGTATCTCTGAGACAGAACTGACAGTCTTGGTTTATTAAAAAAAAAAAAAACTTAGCAGAGATAGACTGGAGAGATGGCTCAGTGGTAAATAGCTTGCAGAGGACCTGGGTTCAGTGTCCAGCACTCACATAGCAGCTCACAACCACCTGTAACTCCAGCTAGAGGAGACTGATGTCCTCTTCTGGCCTCCTTGGGCACGGCAAGCATGTAGTGCAGACATACATGCACACAAACATGCATAAACAGCTGGGCAGTGGTGGTATGTGCCTTTAATCCCAGCACTGAGGAGGCAGAGGCAGAGGCAGGCAGATCTCTGAGTTCAAGGCCACCCTGATCTATAGAGTAAGCTCCAAGACAGCCAGGTTCAAGAAACCCTGTCTTGAACCCCACTCCCCAAAAAAGATGTATTACTTGTTTTTAAGCATGAGTGTGTGTATATGCACATAAGTACAGTTCCTGTGGATGCCAGAAGAGGGCATCAGATCCCCTGGAGCTGTTGGGTGCTGGAAACCGAACTCTGGTCCTCTGGAAGAGCAATAAGCACTCTTTAACCCCAAGCCATGTGCCCAGCTCTAATGCCATCTTTAAGAGGAGAGGGAGCTCTGGGACACAGGCACCAAAGACCACGTGAAGGCAAAAGCAGAAGCTGGAGACACAGCCACAGCAGAGGAACACCGCACCTCCAGGCTGACCCCGGAGAACCTTCGTTCTGACTTCCTACCCCACAGAGGTGAGAGGTCACACTTCTCATCTTGTGGGGTGGACTTCATGGTAATGTGTCACAGCAGCGTGGGAACACCAGTCCCCCAGATCCCACTCACCTTCCGCTCTGCCAGTATCCTCCATGAAAAAACAGGAAGAGGGGGAAAGCTGTAACAAAAGGCAGGGGGCGCTGGTGAGCCGGACACCCGGCTGCCTCTACTGGGGACCAGGAACCCTGCCCACCTCACCCTTGGAATCCTCATCAGGAAAGTAGATGTCCATTTTCTCCCCCTCGCCATCGCCATAGGGGACATCCAGCTGATTTCTCCTGGTGGCCTGGGCTTTCCTGGTGGCTGCAGATGCAGACAAGCCCTTGTCAGTTCAGCCCAGCACAGCAAGTCCTAGGTGTCTGTGATAATTTGAGGCAGCTCCTGGCAGTTGAGGCTTTCCCAGCCCTGACACCTGCGGACCTGTGGTCCCTGCCGACCTGTGGTCCCTGCAGACCTGTGGTCACCTGCAGACCTGTGGTCACCTGCGGACCTATGGTCCCTGCAGCTGTGGTCACCTACGGACCTGTGGTCCCTGCAGCTGTGATCACCTGCGGACCTGTGGTCACCTGCGGACATGTGGTCACCTGCGGACCCATGGTCACCTGCAGACCCGTGGTCCCTGCGGACCTGTGGTCCCTGCAGACCTGTGGTCACCGCGGACCTGTGGTCACCTGCTGACCTGTGGTCCCTGCAGACCTGTGGTCACCCCGGACCTGTGGTCACCCGCGGACCTGTGGTCACTTGCGGACCTGTGGTCACTGCAGCTGTGGTCACCCGCGGACCTGTGGTCACCTGCAGACCTGTGGTCACCCCGGACCTGTGGTCACCCGCGGACCTGTGGTCACCTGCGGACCTGTGGTCACTGCAGCTGTGGTCACCTGCGGACCTGTGGTCACTTGCGGACCTGTGGTCACTGCAGCTGTGGTCCCTGCGGACCTGTGGTCACCCGCGGACCTGTGATCACCAGCGGACCTGTGGTCACCAGCGGACACGTGGTCACCTGCGGACACGTGGTCCCTGCGTACCTGTGATCACCAGCGGACCTGTGGTCACCCGCAGACCTGTAGTCACCTGCGGACCTGTGATCACCTGCGGACCTGTGGTCATCCGCGGACCTGTGGTCACCTGCAGACCTGTGGTCACCTGCGGACCTGTGATCACCTGCGGACCTGTGATCACCTGCGGACCTGTGGTCACCTGCGGACCTGTGGTCACCTGCAAACCTGTGGTCACCTGCGGACCTGTGGTCCCCGCAGCCACTGCTTCCCTGTATTCTTGTTACATATTCTGCCAGAGAGCACACAACTATCTAAGCCTTTGGAAAAGCAATCTATTTTCACCTGTATATTTTACTATGTTTTTATCCATTCATCCAGTGCGGCATGTGTGTTAAGGTGTGAGCATGTCACAGCATGTTTGTGAAGGTCAGAGGACCCCCCATAGGAATTCATTCTCTCCTTCTACCTTGGGCACTGGGGATGGAACTCAGATCATCAAAAGATAATTTACAGACGCGCGCGCGCGTGTGTGTGTGTGTGTGTGTGTGTCAGTGAGCGTGTGAGTGCCACCAAGTCTGAACTTGGGTTCTCACACCTGAGCAGCAAGCACTTCATCCACTGAACCATCTCTCCAGCCCTTGTTTTATTTGTTTGTTTGTATATTTATTTAATTATTTGATTTTTTTTTGAGATAGGATGTCTCTACAAAGTCTTGGATGTCCCAGAAGCCACTGAGATCCACCTGCCTCTGCTTGCCAAGTACTGGAATCAAAGGTGTGCTGTAGATGGACGTTTCTGTCCTGCCTGATCCCACAGTCATTCAGTCCCAAAGAAACACACAGGGGCTTATATTAATTATAAACTGTTTGGCCTATTAGCTCGGGCTTATTATTAAGTAGCTCTTACAACTTAAATTAACCCATAATTCTTGTCTATGTTTAACCACACGGCTTAGTACCTTTTCTCACTGAGACATTCTCATCTTGCTTCTTCTCAGTCTGGCTGGTGATTGACTCTGCCTGCTCTCTTCCCAAAATTCTCTTAGTCTGGTTGCCCCACCTATACTTCCTGCCTGGCTACTACCCAATCAGCGTTTTATTAAACTAATATGAGTGACAAATCTTTACAGCGTACAAGAGCATTACTCCCACAGCAGTGTGTGCCACCACACGTAGCTCCTTGTTTATCGATCTCGGGCCACCAGGCTGGCATGGTAAGCACCTTTACCCACTGAAGCATCTTGCCAACCCGAAATTAATAATCTTGAGACCATCCAACTAGGGACAGGGACATCTGAATCTAAAACAGGGCCTTTAAAAAAAAAGATTACTATATGAGTGGCAGTGGTGGTGCACACCTTTAATCCAAGCACTTGGGAGGCAGAAGCAGGCTGATCTCTGTGAGTTCAAGGCCAACCTGGTCCATAGAGCTAGTTCTAGGACAGCCAGGGCTATTACAAAGAGAACCCATCTCGAAAAACAAAACAAAATAAAGAAAAAAAAAGATTTATTTTATTATTTATAACAAAAGCTGGGGCTGTAGAGGTGGCTGGGCCGGAAGAGATGTGCTGCTCGCTGCCCTGGCAGAGGGAATAAATTTCATTCCCAGCACCCACACTGAGCAGCTCATCCGTAGCTCCAACTCTGGGGCAATGGACACCTCGTGCCTCCTCGGGTCAGAGTCTACACAATGTGGAAGACTACTGGACCCACATTCCCCCACCCCGACTTTTTTTTGTTTTCGAGACAGGGTTTCTCTGTGTAGCTTTGGAGCCTGTCCTGGAACTCTGTAGACCAGGCTGGCCTTGAACTCACAGAGATCCACCTGGGACTAAAGGTGTGTGCTGCTGCCACCACCACCCTGCAACAAATCCCTTTTCTGAGTAAACAATGTTTTATCGACAGCACTGGGTCAGTTAAATATCTCAATTATCCCTACCTCACACCACAAAGATCAACTCCAAATATGTCAAATATAAAACAGACTTTCAGAAAGCCCCACAGGAGCCGGCGAGATGGCTTAGCAGGTAAAGGAGCTTGCCACCAAGCCTGAAGATCTGAGCACAGTCTCCGGGATCCACATGGTGCGAGGAGAGAAATGGTTCCTGAAAGTTGTCCTCTGCTGCACACACATGCTATAGCACACACATGTTACAGCACACACACGCCACAGCACACACACGCTATAGCACACACACACCACAGCACACACACGCCACAGTACACACACGCCACAGCACACACACGCCACAGCACACACATGCCACAGCACACACATGCCCTCACACACCCCACACACTCATTAGAGGATGGCGGCAGACCAGATTTTCATGACCCTGAAGTCAACAAAGGCCATACACACCCAGGACCCCAGGAATAATATTCAGAAAATAAATAAGAGATTTGGCTGTGATCTGCCAGCACTTGGGAGGCCAAGGCAGGAGGGTCTGAAGGCCAGCCTGGGCTACACTGCAAGAAAGACTCTTTCCCAACAAAACAAAAAGTATTTACTCATGTAAAGAGCCAGAAGCGGTCACAGATCCTATACGAATGGTCACGGTCATATTGCTGTGTCCCCGCTGCTCTGGTCTCGGCTCCTCGGCTGCTGGCTGCTGAGGACTCTCCCTCCACCGCCTATCCACAATCAGGGTCCCTCTCCCATCAGCACTGAGACTTCTTGGTGGGCTCTGCCTTCTCTTGTCTGTGGAAGGCAGTGACATCCCTCTCTACTCTTCCTGATTCTCCCTGGACCCCTGTAGCCAGCCGCCAGTCACAATGAGCACCCCACATGGCCACTCCCTGCCTGAGAGCCATCCTTGGTTCTCTATGGGTTATACTGGGCTGCCATAACAACACACCCCAACCCAGGGCTTGCACAACAGATCTTCACTCTCCCCCAGTTCTGGAGGATGGAGGTCCAGGAGTTAGTATCTGGTGAGGACCCTCTCCTTGGGCTGCAGTCCTGCAGGCAGCGAGCATTTCACTGCCTCTGGGATGATCCCATGCCCAGGCTGTCACAAACCAACCTGCTGAAAACAGCCTTGTCCATAAGTGTTGACCCCGGGAACAAGCACCCACAGGAAGTGTCACTTCTAGGTCAGAGGGTGGACTTGCTTGTCATCAGGAGGATCCAGTCAGTTCCCTCCATAGGAGCTTCCAGCAAGAGAGCTATGTGTGCCTCAGGGCCATTAGCACAGCAGCCAATCAAAAGTTAGCGATTTCATTAAGAGCCCTGACAGCTTGCCTGACTGGATTAGATTACTTAGTGCTAAAACTACAAAAGAAAGAAAGAAAGAAAGAAAGAAAGAAATTTTTCCAAGACAGGGTTTCTCTATGTATCCCTGGCTGTCCTCAGACTCCTGAAGTCCAGGCTGGCCTTGAGCTCACAGAGATCTCTGCCTCTGCCTCAAGTGCTGGAATTAAAGGTGTGCGCAGCACCACACTTTGGTTCTCAGTTGAAGAGAAGAAACTAAGCCACTGTAGGTGAATGGTGTTAGCTCACAGAAATCTCAGACATTCAAAACACCACTGACCAGGGAACAAGAAACTACCCCTGGCCAGGGAGTGGTGGCGCATGCCTTTAATATCAGTCTGGTCTTCAGAGCAAGTTCTAGGACAGTCAGGGCTGTTACACAGAGAAACAAACAAAAGGAAAAAAAAAAGGAAGGAAGGAAGGAAGGACCTATTGCTCAGTGAACTACCGCAGAACAATCTTTTGGTACACTCTCAGTGGTTTGATACTGGGCTAAATGGCCAATGACTAGGCAGGTAGAGGTTGGGTAGCACTTTCAGACAAAAAGAGAGCATAGGGAAGAAGAAGGGCAAAGTCACCAGCCAGACACAGAGGAAGCAGATGAACATGCCATGCTGAGAAAAGTACCGCCACATGGTAGAGCGTAGATAAGAAATACGGGCTAACTCAAGTTGTAACAGCTAGTTAGTGATAAGCTTAAGCTATTGGTCAAGCATTTATAATTAATAATAAGCCTCTATGTGGTTATTTGGGAGCTGGTTGCTGGGACAGAGAAAGTCTGCCTACAGCAGGCAGTGGGATCATAAGGGTCAGGTGATGTACAGCCACCCTCAGAGTGTGAATACCACCTGAACCCCTAGGTGGGAACACCAGAGGGCTTTAGCAAGACACCCCAGAATAAACCTCATAACAAAGCCAGAACTGGACTTTGATTATCTAAAACACAAAGCGTCAAAATTCTTACAGACAAAACCCCAGTCTAGAAGTCATAGCTTGGCGCTAAGCTGAGTTCTGTGTTAGCGGGCTAACTAGTGGATGTGGAGGCCTGAAGCCGTGCAGATCAAAGGGCTGTCTCGAACTTCCAATCCTCCTACCTCCACATTCAGATTGCTGGGAGCATTGGAGGCATAACACACCGCTGCTTTGTTTGCATTTTTGAGACCCATTCCTCAGGCTGACCTGGAACTCACTATGTAGCAGTAAACCCAGGATGACCTCGAACCTCCTGCTTCAGCCTCTTGATTGACTGCTAGGATTCTAGGTTTTTTGTTTTTTTAAGATTTATTTTCTTTTTACTTATGTGTGTATATGTGCATCTGTGTGTGTACATGCGCACCTCTGCAGGTGTCTGTGGAAGCCAGAGGAGGGTCTCAGATCCCCTAGAGTTAGAGTTACAGGCAGTTGTGTGCCACCTAACACGGGGGCTGGGAACCAAACTCTGGTCTAATGCAAGATCAGAAGAACCACTGAGCCATCTTTCCAGCCCTGGGATTCTGGTTTATTTTGACTTTTTACTTCATTTAGCAAGGGTGTTTGAGTTTTTTTTAACTAAATTTATTTTATGTGTATGAGTATTTTGCCTACATGCATGTCTGTATACCATGTGCATGCCTGGTGCCCAAGAGAGGCCAGAAGAGGGATGTCAGATCCTCTGGAACTGGAGTTACAGACAACTGTGAACTGCCATGTAGGTGCTGGGAATTGAACTTGGGTCCTCTGGAAGAGCAGCCAGTGCTCTTAATCACTGGGCCATTTCTCCAGCCCCTGCAAACATGTTTAAATGTAAGCAACAGCCATAAGTTGTAATGATCTCTCTATATTTGTGTTTGTCACTGAGTGCAGAGGAGGGAGCCCTGGGATTTGAACATATGGGCAGGGGCTTGACCACCAAGCCCTTGTTATAGATGCTGGGAGCAAATAATAAAAACACCAATAGTAGCTGGTTGTCACCTATAGTCACAGGAAGGTGAAGGCAGGAGGAGCAGGAGCAGGCACATGGTCGTCCTTGACAAGCAAGTGTAGGGAAGGAGGCCTGAGGCTCAGCCTCAGAGAATATTTAGTCAAATCCAAGGACCACACAGAAAGGCAAGAGGAGCAGGGAAGAGAGGCAGAGCAGTCGGGGAAAGGACAGGACAGGAGGAGCTCTGAGATGGGAGGGCAGGAGAGAGCGTGACACCCTTCACAGAGCAGCACAGTCTCCTGGAACTCCGGGCTTCAGAAAATCTCACTCCCTCTTCTGGGCTCCCCAAACACCAGGCGTGCTTGTGGTGCCCAGACATGCATGCAGGCAAAACACCCATGTGCATAAAATAAAAATAAAAGATATTTTAAAAAATGAAATCAATCTTTAAATAGTAACCACAAAAAGGATTTGCAGAAGCAGGAGGAACTGGAGGGAGGGGCTGGATTCAGACACCTGCCTACCCACTAAAAACCTTAGGAAAGACCAGCGAGATGGCTCAGCAGGCAAAGGAGCGTGCGCTATAGCAGTGATTCTCAACCCGTGGGTCGCAACCCCCTCAGGGACTCACATAGTGGGTATTTACATTATAATTCATAATAATGCAAAATTACAGTTATGAAGTGGCAACGAAAACCGTCACACGAGGAACTGTATTAGAGGGAGCAGCTTCAGGAAGGTGGAGAATCAGAATCCCACTGTACTTCAGTGTGGTAAGGAACCTGCATTGGCCTAGGCGAGCAAATAACAAAAAGTCAAAGTAAAACTTACAGAACACACCCAGCCTGGTGAAGGCTCATGGGGGCACTCCCAAGAGCCAAAGGTGGAAACCACTGGAGAGTGCACAGAGGGGGGACCGAACTGTGGGGCACAGTGGAATACTCCTGTACCGTAAAAAAAAAGGGTCGCAAACCTGTTACCTGCCGCGACAAGGAACGATCTGAGACATGACCTAATGTACACTCTGTTGGAGAGGCAGCTTCAGAGGGAGGTGCCAGGGGCTGGAGGAGCCAGGATGCAGGGTACGGGGTTTCCTCTACCGATGATTAAAACGTCTTTGAACTAAAGCTAGACACAAGCTAGACACGTTCATTTGTAGTTCTTGTACTTGAGAAGCTGAGGCGGAAGAATTTCGGAGTTCAAGGTTGACCGGGCTACACAGTGACCACCAGCACATCCAAGGCTATAAAACAATAATAATAAAGGAAGAATTGGGGCTAGTGTTTTTGCCATCTTATCGGAGAGGGAAAATCCTAATTGTAAGGTAAGGCCTACTAAATCAGTCAAGGGGGGAGAGCCTGCTGTCAATCATAAAGCCCCACCTAGCTATCCAAGGAGCTGATTGGTCCTTTGAGAGTCAAGGCATGCCTTGAGCTACAGGGAGCAGGAAGTGTAGCAAGCCCCAAGATAGGGCCCCTGGCAACTAAGCCCAGGCTGCTGATATATCCAAATGTCTCCCTGCCCACCCAGAAGAAAAGCAGCCTTTGTGGCCGCCAGCCTGCAGACCAGAGCTCCCAGAAGGAAGTCACACAATTACTGCATACAGTCCCCCACACATAATTCAACTAAATCTTAAAAAAAAAAAAAAAGTCATGGGGATCTAGAGAGATGGCTGCATGGTTAAGAGCACAGGCAGCTGTTCTTCTAGAGGACCCGGGTTCAATTCCCAGCATCCACAAGGCAGCTCGCAACTGTCTGTAAATTCCAGTTCCGGGGGATCCGGCATCCTCACACAGACATACATACAGGCAATACAACAATGCGCATAAATTAGTTTTTAAAAAGCTTACAAAAATAAACAAACACAGTTGTGAAGTAGGGCAGGCGCACGCCTTTAATCCCAGCACTTGGGAGGCAGAGGCAGGCGGATCTGGAGTTAGAGGCCAGCCTGGGCTACACAGTGAGACTCCGGTCTCAACAAGAACAATGGTTTCCAGTTTTTTCCCAACAGCGTGAGTTTACACCTCTCTTCCACGTCCTAATTTCCTCACAATGAGGTAACCGCTGAGCCTCACAGGCAGCTCTGAGGAAGCCTTGGGAGAGCCTAGAAACTCAGCTGAAGGAAGTGGCTTCTGGTTAGTAACTGGGAGGGCAATTTGGCCTCATCTGGCAGGGAAATGGGGCATGCCTGTCAGACATAAACTATAAGAAGGTAGACTTCTACCAACTCAATAATTAAGGGCAACGTTTTAATGCAATAGCCTGCTGGCTTTGATCTGGTTTTGTTCCTGAGACTGGGTTTCATGTAGCATAGGCTGGCCTCTAATTCACTAAATACTGCGGATGCCTGGCACTCCTGTTACCACTGACAGAGGATGGGATTATAGGGGTACACCCCATGCCCGGCCAATGCAATACATTTAAAAATAAAAAAGTGGGGCCAGTGTGATGCCTTAGCAGGGAAAAGCCGCCTGCTGCCATCAAGACTGACCACCTGTTCCATCCCACATGGCGGAACAGAGCGAGAGCAGACGCCACCACATTGCCCTCTGACCTCCACATGCACACATGGTACTTGTGCCCACATATATATACACTCAAAATAAATGTACCCTACAGTGGTGGTGCATGCCTTTGATCTCTGCGAGTTTGAGCCTAACCTGGTCTACAAAGGGAGTTCCAGGACAGACAGAGTCTCAAAAAAAAAAAAAGTAATCCTTTTTTGAAAAAGACATTTTAAAAAATCCTAGGGGATGGGGCTGGCTTGCCCGGGAAGTACAAAGAGGAAGAAAGAGGGAAGAAAACTGAAACCCAAGCCCTGCTAGGCTCACTGTGTAGCCCTAGCTGGCTTTGAACTCATGACCCAGACGACACTGGCCTTGCACTCACAGAGACCTGCCTGGAGTGCTGGAATTAAGGGTGCACACACCACCAGGGCAGCCCTGCTAGCATTTCTTGACAGATGACCACAGGGGCCTGTGTGCAAGCACAGGCTACTCTGAACTCTGACCTTTGGCTGGTGAGGTCCTTCCTCCACCCCTGCCGGCCTTTTTACCCCTCTAGACAAGACAAGACAGGCAAATGAGTTTGCTCTAACCCCACTTATTTACTAAGCCGGCCGCAGCAAGGACCCTTCAGAGCCCAACCCAGGAAACAGCTCCAACCCACACTAAAAGGAGAGAGAATGTGTGGCTTGAACTCCCAAAGCCTGATCCTCCCCCCCATCTCCATTGAGGAAACTCCCCAGGGCAGGGTTCTGAGACCAACCAGGCAGTCGGCCAGCATCCAGTTCCCCGAACAGCTAGCGGCCTCCACATCCAAGTTCCCCTCTGAGTGGACAGCTAGCGGCCTCCACATCAAAGTTCCCCTCTGAGTGGACAGCTAGCGGCCTCCACATCCAAGTTCCCCTCTGAGTGGACAGCTAGCTGTCTGCACTCCAGCTCCTCAGCACCACAGCACTCTGGGGCAGAGGGAAGACCTCACAATCACAGGCCCCAAACTCTGATTGCTCTAAAGGAAACCAAAGCTTAATTTCCTTTTCTTCCTCCCAGCTCCCTTCTTTCCCATCTTTCTAGACATGGTCTCCTGTATCCCAGTCTGGCCTGGAATTCTCTATGGCACTGAGGATAGCCTTGAACCTCTGCTCCCCTCCTGTGCTAGAACCACAGGCATGCATGATCATGCAGGTTCATGCCCCACTGAGAACTGAACCCTGGGCTCTGTGCATGCTGGGCAAGAGTCCCACCCATCATACTCTTCCTCCAGTACCTCTGCTGCTTTCTGTACAGAGCTACGATGTGTTCTCGGCATAGTGATAAGCACCTGCAACTCAGAAGGAGGCTGAGGTGAGAGGTTTCCAAGTTCAAGGCCACCCTGGGTTATATAATATATTGGAGGCCAACCTAGGCTACACAGAAAGACCCTGTCTCAAAATAAAATAAAACAATCAAATTAAAAACTGCTGGTTGGTGACGGAGCATGCCTTTAATCCCAGCACTTGGAAGGCTGAGGCAGGAGGATCTCTGAGTTTGAGGTCAGCCTGGTCCATGGAGAGATTTCCAGGACAGTCAGGGCTGCTACACAGAGAAACTTGGTCTTGAAGAACAAAACCAAAAAGAAAAAAAAAGAAGAAAATTTAAAAAATAGCAACAATATCTTGCTTTTTTCTTTTTTTCAGCTCCCATTTCTGTGCCAAGCATAACACAGCCTTGTAGAGCGGAGCTCTCAACCTTCCTAGGGCTGCGACCCTTTTAACACACTTCCATGAAACTATTTCATTGCTACTTCATAACTGTCATCGTGCTGCCATCTATTATGAGCTATAACGTAAATATTCAATATTTCCGATGGTCTTAGGTAACCCCTGTTCATGACCCACAAGTTGAGAACCTCTGCTTTAGAGCCTGGAAGCCCTTGTCAAGCGGAAGGGAGAGGAGGCTGTGTCTCATAGAGCCTGGCCTCACCCAGGCCTCTCTGCCTCCAGCTCTATCCCCACCTCCTGCCCCAGCAGAGTGGGCTGGTACAAGGGAAGTGTCCCTCAGCCGCCCAGTAGCCCAGTATCCGCAGAGGGGTCCCGCAGTACCCTGGATTCCTGTCTCCACGAAGGTGTTGACAACATCCTCTGCTTTCATCCGGATGACCCATCTGCTGGGGGAGTACTGCTTCTCCAGCTCCTGTGGGCAAGACAGGGCTCTTGAGATGCCGGCTCTCAGCTGGGTGTGTCGACCCACCCCACGCCACGACAGACGTTCCTCTTAGCTTTTCTGCCCTGAAAAGACCCTCTGTAATATGCTCAGCTTCCTCCAAGACTTTTCTTTTTTTGGTTTTTAAGACAAGGTTTCTCTGTAGCTTTGGAGCCTGTCCTGGAACTAGCTCCTATAGACCAGCCTGGCCTCAAACTCACAGAGATCCGCCTGCCTCTGCCTCCCGAGGGCTGGGATTAAAGGCGTGCGCCACCACCGCCTGGCCCTTCAAGTCTTTTCATCTTCCACTCCCCACACCCTCCACCAGCTGTCCCCAATTAGGTATTTCAGAGGCGCACCTAAGGTGCCCTTAGATTCGTGATAAAGGGGCACCCCAAAGGCAGCCATGCCTTTAACCAGCTAACAGCCTTAATGAGAGATGAGGTCTATAAAGGTGTTCAGTTAATGACACTGGAGAGCGGCAATTTCCTGCAGAAACTGAGACCACAGGAGGCCAAGCAGCTCTGTGGCCATTGGTTCTGGGGTCAAATGGCGCGACTCCATTTTCCTGGGAGGTCAGTGTTCTGATCACAGGTAGACACAGGGTCACAGGGACAGAGGTGAGTGGGAGAGAAGAAACCAAAGGTCAGTTTGCAAATAACTAACCAGCCAGACGGCTAAAACATGGGGTGTGGGGAGGCTAGGCAGCTGGGGCATGGTGATGCTCACCTGTAATCCCAGCACTGTGGAGGCAGAGGCGGGATGAGCAAGGCAACTTTGAGGATAGCCTACAACCAGCAAGTTCCTGGGTAGCCAGGACCTTGCCTATAAATAGTAAAAAGAAGTTATGTGGATCAGTGGCAGGGCGGCGCACCATGAGTTAACAGAGTAAAGAGGAGACTGATCACAGCTAAAGGACCCTGAGCCAACACCATGGGGCTCTATCTGGAAGACAGTGTGCCATCACACAAGGGCTGGGGCTGACCCTCGTCAGCTTTCATTGCTTACCGGCTGTCTCTAGTCCCGGTATCCTCATTGGTATAATGAGGATCAACACCCTCATTACAGGGCTAAGAGGAAGAAGGTATAGAATAAGAGAAATAACATCGACCACTCAACACAGTGGCCTCCTCCTGCTGAGGGACACTCATGTTCAGAGGTCTTCTGAGCTGTAGAACCCTCTCATTTAGGTGGATACACATTGGATGTTAGGGCTCCACTTGGCACCCCAACTGTTATCATCTTTATATGTAGCCGAAGCTGGCCTTGAACTCCTATCTTCTGACTCGACCTCCCAAGTGTGAGATTATACTCACATGCCAAAATCTTTTTTTAATTTTTAAATCAGTGTGTTTGTGGGTGTATATATGTATGTATGTGTGTGAATGTGTGTGTAGTATGTGTACATGACTGTGGGTGCCTCAGAGCATCCTCTTGGAGCTGGAAGTTGTGAGCTGTCTGATATGGGTGCTAGGAGTCTGATTCAGTCCTCAGGAAGAGCAAGGCGTACTGAGTATCTCTCTAGCCCCTTGCTGTCGTTTTTACTACTAGTATTTATGACTAATACTATTTATCTGCTTGTTTTGTTTTTTGGTTGGTTGGTTTGGTTTTTTTTTTGTTGTTGTTTTCTTTTTGGTTGTTTGTTTTCGAGACAGGGTTTATCACTGTGCCCCTGGAATTTGCTCTGTAGTCCAGGCTGTCCTTGAATTCACTGAGGTCTGCCTGCCTCACTGCCTCCCCAGTGCTGGGATTAAAAGTGTACGTCACCACCGCCTGCCACCACCGCCTGTTTTGTTTTTTCAAGGCAGGATTTCTCTGTGTAGCCCTGGTTGTCCTGGAACTTGCTTTGTAGACCAGGTTGGCCTCAAACATAAGAGATTCATCTGCCTCTTCCTGGGATCAAAGGTGTGGGCACCACAGGGCTGACAGATAGTTGTGAGAAGGGCAACAAACACAGTGTCCCTAACTTTCAACAGATTCTGAGACGACTGTGACCTAAATAAAAAAACTTTGTTTAAATAATACACGCTAACCAGTCAAGAAATCATTACGGAATAGGAATTAGCAAATGCCAAAATGTGCCGTCATGTTTTGTGTATGCAATTGGTAACTCTTGCAATAATCCAGGGTAACCAAACACAAACACAAAGTGCAAAGAATGCTTCTAGGCATGCTAAGTGTGAGCCATAAAGATTTTTTAGCTGAAATTAAAGGAATATTCTGAAGACGGTTAATACTGTCTGTCCCTGAAGATGCCTGCCTTGCTAGCAACTCACAGTAGGGACCCCCAATCTTTACCATCTTCCAGACTGGTTACATAAACATAGACCCACATTGCACAACCTCAGAATGAGGTTCAAAACCTCACCCCCTTAGTTCTGCAGGACTGAATTTAGTTTTCGCTATCTTGTCTTCTAAACCAGGTTAACAGGCTAAACCTGCCCTGATAGGAGAAAATGAAGAAATCTGACGCTCAAGCCTTGCAAATCTGACAGGTGGGCACCAGTCCGGGTTCTGGGCGGCTGTTCATCACCTACCTCTGCAGACAATGTCTTCCAGGTCGCCTCGCCCGCGGAAAGCACANNGCAGCGCCGAAAGCCACGGTCCAAGCTCCTCGCGTCGCACTGGGACTAAAAGACAGGGGGCGGGGCTACATGGGCCTTGGCTTCGCCACGCTCCTATCCTCGGCTGCGATTGGTAGACTTATTTAAAGGAAGGCGCGAACTGGTGGACATTTCCCATTCTCGGACTCCAGAAGCTAAGGGTTGCTTGCACAGCCGCCGCCATGAGTTACATCAATCTGCCCACCGTGCTGCCAGTTTCCCCCAGCAAGACCCGGGGGCAGATCCAGGTGCGGGGTTCGGTCTGTGGGGGTCGGGGTGGTGGCTGGCCCGGGTGTACGCGAGCAGGGACTCCCTAAGATGACTTCTCTCGTAGGTGATCCTCGGGCCCATGTTCTCAGGAAAAAGGTACTGCATGGGCCTCTGGGGCTGGTGGGCCTCCGGAGCGGATGGGCCTTCCCCTGTCTGCAGACCTGGCTCTTCTCTCTCGCCTCCCCTCCTATGGACCTGACTTGGCCGCCGCCCGACCTCTGTGCTCGCCTTCCCGCCCAAATTCCTGGATGCCTGCCTCCTTCCCGCCCAAGCCACAGCCCCTTCTCCCGGGGAATGCTTCTGCCTTTGCTGAGGCGGATCACATCGGGGTACCATAGAGACCCCCAGCCCACATCCCCAGAAGCCCGCTGGGCAATCCCGTGTGACCTCAGTGATGGCTGGGAGGAGCCTGG